>OU343160.1:152903337-153503337 GCA_910595825.1 Philhelius pedissequus
ACAGACTGACAGACTGACAGACTGACAGACTGACAGACTGACAGACTGACAGACTGACAGACTGACAGACTGACAGACTGACAGACTGACAGACTGACAGACTGACAGACTGACAGACTGACAGACTGACAGACTGACAGACTGACAGACTGACAGACTGACAGACTGACAGACTGACAGACTGACAGACTGACAGACTGACAGACTGACAGACTGACAGACTGACAGACTGACAGACTGACAGACTGACAGACTGACAGACTGACAGACTGACAGACTGACAGACTGACAGACTGACAGACTGACAGACTGACAGACTGACAGACTGACAGACTGACAGACTGACAGACTGACAGACTGACAGACTGACAGACTGACAGACTGACAGACTGACAGACTGACAGACTGACAGACTGACAGACTGACAGACTGACAGACTGACAGACTGACAGACTGACAGACTGACAGACTGACAGACTGACAGACTGACAGCTGACAGACTGACAGACTGACAGACTGACAGACTGACAGACTGACAGACTGACAGACTGACAGACTGACAGACTGACAGACTGACAGACTGACAGACTGACAGACTGACAGACTGACAGACTGACAGACTGACAGACTGACAGACTGACAGACTGACAGACTGACAGACTGAGAGACTGACAGACTGACAGACTGACAGACTGACAGACTGACAGACTGACAGACTGACAGACTGACAGACTGACAGACTGACAGACTGACAGACTGACAGACTGACAGACTGACAGACTGACAGACTGACAGACTGACAGACTGACAGACTGACAGACTGACAGACTGACAGACTGACAGACTGACAGACTGACAGACTGACAGACTGACAGACTGACAGACTGACAGACTGACAGACTGACAGACTGACAGACTGACAGGACTGACAGACTGACAGACTGACAGACTGACAGACTGACAGACTGACAGACTGACAGACTGACAGACTGACAGACTGACAGACTGACAGACTGACAGACTGACAGACTGACAGACTGACAGACTGACAGACTGACAGACTGACAGACTGACAGACTGACAGACTGACAGACTGACAGACTGACAGACTGACAGACTGACAGACTGACAGACTGACAGACTGACAGACTGACAGACTGACAGACTGACAGACTGACAGACTGACAGACTGACAGACTGACAGACTGACAGACTGACAGACTGACAGACTGACAGACTGACAGACTGACAGACTGACAGACTGACAGACTGACAGACTGACAGACTGACAGACTGACAGACTGACAGACTGACAGACTGACAGACTGACAGACTGACAGACTGACAGACTGACAGACTGACAGACTGACAGACTGACAGACTGACAGACTGACAGACTGACAGACTGACAGACTGACAGACTGACAGACTGACAGACTGACAGACTGACAGACTGACAGACTGACAGACTGACAGACTGACAGACTGACAGACTGACAGACTGACAGACTGACAGACTGACAGACTGACAGACTGACAGACTGACAGACTGACAGACTGACAGACTGACAGACTGACAGACTGACAGACTGACAGACTGACAGACTGACAGACTGACAGACTGACAGACTGACAGACTGACAGACTGACAGACTGACAGACTGACAGACTGACAGACTGACAGACTGACAGACTGACAGACTGACAGACTGACTGACTGACAGACTGACAGACTGACAGACTGACAGACTGACAGACTGACAGACTGACAGACTGACAGACTGACAGACTGACAGACTGACAGACTGACAGACTGACAGACTGACAGGACTGACAGACTGACAGACTGACAGACTGACAGACTGACAGACTGACAGACTGACAGACTGACAGACTGACAGACTGACAGACTGACAGACTGACAGACTGACAGACTGACAGACTGACAGACTGACAGACTGACAGACTGACAGACTGACAGACTGACAGACTGACAGACTGACAGACTGACAGACTGACAGACTGACAGACTGACAGACTGACAGACTGACAGGACTGACAGACTGACAGACTGACAGACTGACAGACTGACAGACTGACAGACTGACAGACTGACAGACTGACAGACTGACAGACTGACAGACTGACAGACTGACAGACTGACAGACTGACAGACTGACAGACTGACAGACTGACAGACTGACAGACTGACAGACTGACAGACTGACAGACTGACAGACTGACAGACTGACAGACTGACAGACTGACAGACTGACAGACTGACAGACTGACAGACTGACAGACTGACAGACTGACAGACTGACAGACTGACAGACTGACAGACTGACAGACTGACAGACTGACAGACTGACAGACTGACAGACTGACAGACTGACAGACTGACAGACTGACAGACTGACAGACTGACAGACTGACAGACTGACAGACTGACAGACTGACAGACTGACAGACTGATAGACTGACAGACTGACAGACTGACAGACTGACAGACTGACAGACTGACAGACTGACAGACTGACAGACTGACAGACTGACAGACTGACAGACTGACAGACTGACAGACTGACAGACTGAAAGACTGACAGACTGACAGACTGACAGACTGACAGACTGACAGACTGACAGACTGACAGACTGACAGACTGACAGACTGACAGACTGACAGACTGACAGACCGACAGACTGACAGACTGACAGACTGACAGACTGACAGACTGACAGACTGACAGACTGACAGACTGACAGACTGACAGACTGACAGACTGACAGACTGACAGACTGACAGACTGACAGACTGACAGACTGAACTGACAGACTGACAGACTGACAGACTGACAGACTGACAGACTGACAGACTGACAGACTGACAGACTGACAGACTGACAGACTGACAGACTGACAGACTGACAGACTGACAGACTGACAGACTGACAGACTGACAGACTGACAGACTGACAGACTGACAGACTGACAGACTGACAGACTGACAGACTGACAGACTGACAGACTGACAGACTGACAGACTGACAGACTGACAGACTGACAGACTGACAGACTGACAGACTGACAGACTGACAGACTGACAGACTGACAGACTGACAGACTGACAGACTGACAGACTGACAGACTGACAGACTGACAGACTGACAGACTGACAGACTGACAGACTGACAGACTGACAGACTGACAGACTGACAGACTGACAGACTGACAGACTGACAGACTGACAGACTGACAGACTGACAGACTGACAGACTGACAGACTGACAGACTGACAGACTGACAGACTGACAGACTGACAGACTGACAGACTGACAGACTGACAGACTGACAGACTGACAGACTGACAGACTGACAGACTGACAGACTGACAGACTGACAGACTGACAGACTGACAGACTGACAGACTGACAGACTGACAGACTGACAGACTGACAGACTGACAGACTGACAGACTGACAGACTGACAGACTGACAGACTGACAGACTGACAGACTGACAGACTGACAGACTGACAGACTGACAGACTGACAGACTGACAGACTGACAGACTGACAGACTGACAGACTGACAGACTGACAGACTGACAGACTGACAGACTGACAGACTGACAGACTGACAGACTGACAGACTGACAGACTGACAGACTGACAGACTGACAGACTGACAGACTGACAGACTGACAGACTGACAGACTGACAGACTGACAGACTGACAGACTGACAGACTGACAGACTGACAGACTGACAGACTGACAGACTGACAGACTGACAGACTGACAGACTGACAGACTGACAGACTGACAGACTGACAGACTGACAGACTGACAGACTGACAGACTGACAGACTGACAGACTGACAGACTGACAGACTGACAGACTGACAGACTGACAGACTGACAGACTGACAGACTGACAGACTGACAGACTGACAGACTGACAGACTGACAGACTGACAGACTGACAGACTGACAGACTGACAGACTGACAGACTGACAGACTGACAGACTGACAGACTGACAGACTGACAGACTGACAGACTGACAGACTGACAGACTGACAGACTGACAGACTGACAGACTGACAGACTGACAGACTGACAGACTGACAGACTGACAGACTGACAGACTGACAGACTGACAGACTGACAGACTGACAGACTGACAGACTGACAGACTGACAGACTGACAGACTGACAGACTGACAGACTGACAGACTGACAGACCGACAGTCTGACAGACTGAAAGACTGACAGACTGACAGACTGACAAACTGACAGACTGACAGACTGATAGACTGAGAGACTGACAGACTGAGAGACTGACAGACTGAGAGACTGACAGACTGAGAGACTGACAGACTGAGAGACTGACAGACTGACAGACTGACAGACTGACAGACTGACAGACTGACAGACTGACAGACTGACAGACTGACAGACTGACAGACTGACAGACTGACAGTCTGACAGACTGACAGACTGACAGACTGACAGACTGACAGACTGACAGACTGACAGACTGACAGACTGACAGACTGACAGACTGAAAGACTGACAGACTGAAAGACTGACAGACTGACAGACTGACAGACTGACAGACTGACAGACTGACAGACTGACAGACTGACAGACTGACAGACTGACAGACTGACAGACTGACAGACTGACAGACTGACAGACTGACAGACTGACAGGCTGACAGACTGACAGACTGACAGACTGACAGACTGACAGACTGACAGACTGACAGACTGACAGACTGACAGACTGACAGACTGACAGACTGACAGACTGACAGACTGACAGACTGACAGACTGACAGACTGACAGACTGACAGACTGACAGACTGACAGACTGACAGACTGACAGACTGACAGACTGACAGACTGACAGACTGACAGACTGACAGACTGACAGACTGACAGACTGACAGACTGACAGACTGACAGACTGACAGACTGACAGACTGACAGACTGACAGACTGACAGACTGACAGACTGACAGACTGACAGACTGACAGACTGACAGACTGACAGACTGACAGACTGACAGACTGACAGACTGACAGACTGACAGACTGACAGACTGACAGACTGACAGACTGACAGACTGACAGACTGACAGACTGACAGACTGACAGACTGACAGACTGACAGACTGACAGACTGACAGACTGACAGACTGACAGACTGACAGACTGACAGACTGACAGACTGACAGACTGACAGACTGACAGACTGACAGACTGACAGACTGACAGACTGACAGACTGACAGACTGACAGACTGACAGACTGACAGACTGACAGACTGACAGACTGACAGACTGACTGACAGACTGACAGACTGACAGACTGACAGACTGACAGACTGACAGACTGACAGACTGACAGACTGACAGACTGACAGACTGACAGACTGACAGACTGACAGACTGACAGACTGACAGACTGACAGACTGACAGACTGACAGACTGACAGACTGACAGAATGACAGACTGACAGACTGACAGACTGACAGACTGACAGACTGACAGACTGACAGACTGACAGACTGACAGACTGACAGACTGACAGACTGACAGACTGACAGACTGACAGACTGACAGACTGACAGACTGACAGACTGACAGACTGACAGACTGACAGACTGACAGACTGACAGACTGACAGACTGACAGACTGACAGACTGACAGACTGACAGACTGACAGACTGACAGACTGACAGACTGACAGACTGACAGACTGACAGACTGACAGACTGACAGACTGACAGACTGACAGACTGACAGACTGACAGACTGACAGACTGACAGACTGACAGACTGACAGACTGACAGACTGACAGACTGACAGACTGACAGACTGACAGACTGACAGACTGACAGACTGACAGACTGACAGACTGACAGACTGACAGACTGACAGACTGACAGACTGACAGACTGACAGACTGACAGACTGACAGACTGACAGACTGACAGACTGACAGACTGACAGACTGACAGACTGACAGACTGACAGACTGACAGACTGACAGACTGACAGACTGACAGACTGACAGACTGACAGACTGACAGACTGACAGACTGACAGACTGACAGACTGACAGACTGACAGACTGACAGACTGACAGACTGACAGACTGACAGACTGACAGACTGACAGACTGACAGACTGACAGACTGACAGACTGACAGACTGACAGACTGACAGACTGACAGACTGACAGACTGACAGACTGACAGACTGACAGACTGACAGACTGACAGACTGACAGACTGACAGACTGACAGACTGACAGACTGACAGACTGACAGACTGACAGACTGACAGACTGACAGACTGACAGACTGACAGACTGACAGACTGACAGACTGACAGACTGACAGACTGACAGACTGACAGACTGACAGACTGACAGACTGACAGACTGACAGACTGACAGACTGACAGACTGACAGACTGACAGACTGACAGACTGACAGACTGACAGACTGACAGACTGACAGACTGACAGACTGACAGACTGACAGACTGACAGACTGACAGACTGACAGACTGACAGACTGACAGACTGACAGACTGACAGACTGACAGACTGACAGACTGACAGACTGACAGACTGACAGACTGACAGACTGACAGACTGACAGACTGACAGACTGACAGACTGACAGACTGACAGACTGACAGACTGACAGACTGACAGACTGTAAGACTGACAGACTGACAGACTGACAGACTGACAGACTGACAGACTGACAGACTGACAGACTGACAGACTGACAGACTGACAGACTGACAGACTGACAGACTGACAGACTGACAGACTGACAGACTGACAGACTGACAGACTGACAGACTGACAGACTGACAGACTGACAGACTGACAGACTGACAGACTGACAGACTGACAGACTGACAGACTGACAGACTGACAGACTGACAGACTGACAGACTGACAGACTGACAGACTGACAGACTGACAGACTGACAGACTGACAGACTGACAGACTGACAGACTGACAGACTGACAGACTGACAGACTGACAGACTGACAGACTGACAGACTGACAGACTGACAGACTGACAGACTGACAGACTGACAGACTGACAGACTGACAGACTGACAGACTGACAGACTGACAGACTGACAGACTGACAGACTGACAGACTGACAGACTGACAGACTGACAGACTGACAGACTGACAGACTGACAGACTGACAGACTGACAGACTGACAGACACGACTGGACAGCTGGACAGGACTGCCCCCAGACTGACAGACTGACAGAGAAGGACTACAGACTGACAGACTGACAGACTGACAGGACTGACAGACTGACAGGACTGACAGGACTGGACAGGACTGACAGACTGACAGACTGACAGACTGACAGACTGACAGACTGACAGACTGACAGACACGACTAGACGACAGGACTGACAGACTGACACGACAGACTGACAACGACAGACTGACAGACTGACAGACTGACAGACTGACAGACTGACAGACTGACAGACTGACAGACTGACAGACTGACAGACTGACAGACTGACAGACTGACAGACTGACAGATCTGACAGACTGACAGACTGAGCAGACTGACAGACTGACAGACGGACAGACTGACAGACTGACAGACTGACCCAGACTGACAGACTGACAGACTGACAGACTGACAGATCAGACCAGACTGACAGACTGAGAGACTGACAGACTGACAGACTGACAGACTGACAGACTGACAGACAGACTGACTGACAGACTGACAGACTGACAGACTGACAGACTGACAGACTGACAGACTGACAGACTGACAGACTGACAGACTGACCAGACTGACAGACTGACAGACTGACAGACTGACAGACTGACGACTGACAGACTGACAGACTGACAGACTGACAGACTGACAGATCTGACAGACTGACAGACTGACAGACTGACAGACTGACAGACTGACAGACTGACAGACTGACAGACTGACAGACTGACAGTCTGACAGAGCTGACAGACTGACAGACTGACAGACTGACAGACTGACAGACTGACAGACTGACAGACTGACAGACCAGACTGACAGACTGACAGACTGACAGATCTGACAGACTGACAGACTGACAGACTGACAGACTGACAGACTGACAGACTGACAGACTGACAGACTGACAGACTGGCAGACTGCCCGACAGACTGACAGACTGACAGACTGACAGGACAGACTGACAGACTGACAGACTGACAGACTGACAACTGACAGACTGACAGACTGACAGACTGTCCAGACTGACAGACTGACAGACTGACAGACTGACAGACTGACAGATGACAGACTGACAGACTGACAGACTGACAGACTGACAGACTGACAGACTGACAGACTGACAGACTGACAGACTGACAGACTGACAGACTGACAGACTGACAGACTGACAGACTGACAGACTGACAGACTGACAGACTGACAGACTGACAGACTGACAGACTGACAGACTGACAGACTGACAGACTGACAGACTGACAGACTGACAGACTGACAGACTGACAGACTGACAGACTGACAGACTGACAGACTGACAGACTGACAGACTGACAGACTGACAGACTGACAGACTGACAGACTGACAGACTGACAGACTGACAGACTGACAGACTGACAGACTGACAGACTGACAGACTGACAGACTGACAGACTGACAGACTGACAGACTGACAGACTGACAGACTGACAGACTGACAGACTGACAGACTGACAGACTGACAGACTGACAGACTGACAGACTGACAGACTGACAGACTGACAGACTGACAGACTGACAGACTGACAGACTGACAGACTGACAGACTGACAGACTGACAGACTGACAGACTGACAGACTGACAGACTGACAGACTGACAGACTGACAGACTGACAGACTGACAGACTGACAGACTGACAGACTGACAGACTGACAGACTGACAGACTGACAGACTGACAGACTGACAGACTGACAGACTGACAGACTGACAGACTGACAGACTGACAGACTGACAGACTGACAGACTGACAGACTGACAGACTGACAGACTGACAGACTGACAGACTGACAGACTGACAGACTGACAGACTGACAGACTGACAGACTGACAGACTGACAGACTGACAGACTGACAGACTGACAGACTGACAGACTGACAGACTGACAGACTGACAGACTGACAGACTGACAGACTGACAGACTGACAGACTGACAGACTGACAGACTGACAGACTGACAGACTGACAGACTGACAGACTGACAGACTGACAGACTGACAGACTGACAGACTGACAGACTGACAGACTGACAGACTGACAGACTGACAGACTGACAGACTGACAGACTGACAGACTGACAGACTGACAGACTGACAGACTGACAGACTGACAGACTGACAGACTGACAGACTGACAGACTGACAGACTGACAGACTGACAGACTGACAGACTGACAGACTGACAGACTGACAGACTGACAGACTGACAGACTGACAGACTGACAGACTGACAGACTGACAGACTGACAGACTGACAGACTGACAGACTGACAGACTGACAGACTGACAGACTGACAGACTGACAGACTGACAGACTGACAGACTGACAGACTGACAGACTGACAGACTGACAGACTGACAGACTGACAGACTGACAGACTGACAGACTGACAGACTGACAGACTGACAGACTGACAGACTGACAGACTGACAGACTGACAGACTGACAGACTGACAGACTGACAGACTGACAGACTGACAGACTGACAGACTGACAGACTGACAGACTGACAGACTGACAGACTGACAGACTGACAGACTGACAGACTGACAGACTGACAGACTGACAGACTGACAGACTGACAGACTGACAGACTGACAGACTGACAGACTGACAGACTGACAGACTGACAGACTGACAGACTGACAGACTGACAGACTGACAGACTGACAGACTGACAGACTGACAGACTGACAGACTGACAGACTGACAGACTGACAGACTGACAGACTGACAGACTGACAGACTGACAGACTGACAGACTGACAGACTGACAGACTGACAGACTGACAGACTGACAGACTGACAGACTGACAGACTGACAGACTGACAGACTGACAGACTGACAGACTGACAGACTGACAGACTGACAGACTGACAGACTGACAGACTGACAGACTGACAGACTGACAGACTGACAGACTGACAGACTGACAGACTGACAGACTGACAGACTGACAGACTGACAGACTGACAGACTGACAGACTGACAGACTGACAGACTGACAGACTGACAGACTGACAGACTGACAGACTGACAGACTGACAGACTGACAGACTGACAGACTGACAGACTGACAGACTGACAGACTGACAGACTGACAGACTGACAGACTGACAGACTGACAGACTGACAGACTGACAGACTGACAGACTGACAGACTGACAGACTGACAGACTGACAGACTGACAGACTGACAGACTGACAGACTGACAGACTGACAGACTGACAGACTGACAGACTGACAGACTGACAGACTGACAGACTGACAGACTGACAGACTGACAGACTGACAGACTGACAGACTGACAGACTGACAGACTGACAGACTGACAGACTGACAGACTGACAGACTGACAGACTGACAGACTGACAGACTGACAGACTGACGAGCTGACAGACTGACAGACTGACAGACTGACAGACTGACAGACTGACAGACTGACAGACTGACAGACTGACAGACTGACAGACTGACAGACTGACAGACTGACAGACTGACAGACTGACAGACTGACAGACTGACAGACTGACAGACTGACAGACTGACAGACTGACAGACTGACAGACTGACAGACTGACAGACTGACAGACTGACAGACTGACAGACTGACAGACTGACAGACTGACAGACTGACAGACTGACAGACTGACAGACTGACAGACTGACAGACTGACAGACTGACAGACTGACAGACTGACAGACTGACAGACTGACAGACTGACAGACTGACAGACTGACAGACTGACAGACTGACAGACTGACAGACTGACAGACTGACAGACTGACAGACTGACAGACTGACAGACTGACAGACTGACAGACTGACAGACTGACAGACTGACAGACTGACAGACTGACAGACTGACAGACTGACAGACTGACAGACTGACAGACTGACAGACTGACAGACTGACAGACTGACAGACTGACAGACTGACAGACTGACAGACTGACAGACTGACAGACTGACAGACTGACAGACTGACAGACTGACAGACTGACAGACTGACAGACTGACAGACTGACAGACTGACAGACTGACAGACTGACAGACTGACAGACTGACAGACTGACAGACTGACAGACTGACAGACTGACAGACTGACAGACTGACAGACTGACAGACTGACAGACTGACAGACTGACAGACTGACAGACTGACAGACTGACAGACTGACAGACTGACAGACTGACAGACTGACAGACTGACAGACTGACAGACTGACAGACTGACAGACTGACAGACTGACAGACTGACAGACTGACAGACTGACAGACTGACAGACTGACAGACTGACAGACTGACAGACTGACAGACTGACAGACTGACAGACTGACAGACTGACAGACTGACAGACTGACAGACTGACAGACTGACAGACTGACAGACTGACAGACTGACAGACTGACAGACTGACAGACTGACAGACTGACAGACTGACAGACTGACAGACTGACAGACTGACAGACTGACAGACTGACAGACTGACAGACTGACAGACTGACAGACTGACAGACTGACAGACTGACAGACTGACAGACTGACAGACTGACAGACTGACAGACTGACAGACTGACAGACTGACAGACTGACAGACTGACAGACTGACAGACTGACAGACTGACAGACTGACAGACTGACAGACTGACAGACTGACAGACTGACAGACTGACAGACTGACAGACTGACAGACTGACAGACTGACAGACTGACAGACTGACAGACTGACAGACTGACAGACTGACAGACTGACAGACTGACAGACTGACAGACTGACAGACTGACAGACTGACAGACTGACAGACTGACAGACTGACAGACTGACAGACTGACAGACTGACAGACTGACAGACTGACAGACTGACAGACTGACAGACTGACAGACTGACAGACTGACAGACTGACAGACTGACAGACTGACAGACTGACAGACTGACAGACTGACAGACTGACAGACTGACAGACTGACAGACTGACAGACTGACAGACTGACAGACTGACAGACTGACAGACTGACAGACTGACAGACTGACAGACTGACAGACTGACAGACTGACAGACTGACAGACTGACAGACTGACAGACTGACAGACTGACAGACTGACAGACTGACAGACTGACAGACTGACAGACTGACAGACTGACAGACTGACAGACTGACAGACTGACAGACTGACAGACTGACAGACTGACAGACTGACAGACTGACAGACTGACAGACTGACAGACTGACAGACTGACAGACTGACAGACTGACAGACTGACAGACTGACAGACTGACAGACTGACAGACTGACAGACTGACAGACTGACAGACTGACAGACTGACAGACTGACAGACTGACAGACTGACAGACTGACAGACTGACAGACTGACAGACTGACAGACTGACAGACTGACAGACTGACAGACTGACAGACTGACAGACTGACAGACTGACAGACTGACAGACTGACAGACTGACAGACTGACAGACTGACAGACTGACAGACTGACAGACTGACAGACTGACAGACTGACAGACTGACAGACTGACAGACTGACAGACTGACAGACTGACAGACTGACAGACTGACAGACTGACAGACTGACAGACTGACAGACTGACAGACTGACAGACTGACAGACTGACAGACTGACAGACTGACAGACTGACAGACTGACAGACTGACAGACTGACAGACTGACAGACTGACAGACTGACAGACTGACAGACTGACAGACTGACAGACTGACAGACTGACAGACTGACAGACTGACAGACTGACAGACTGACAGACTGACAGACTGACAGACTGACAGACTGACAGACTGACAGACTGACAGACTGACAGACTGACAGACTGACAGACTGACAGACTGGCAGACAGACATATAGACGGACAGAATTTGTAGACCATCTTTTTTCGTCTTCGCTACCATCGTAATGTCATGTTTGATTGTTATCTCAAAACTTTTTTTCGACGAATGCATAACCTGCCTTATAGTACATATAATCGCAAGTAAAAATGTTGTAATAGCCCTCATCGAAAAGGGAAAAGTTAGTTACTTCCTCTCATTACTATTCTAAGAACTTTCTCTTCTTCATCCCCCTTTTGATCCACTTCCCCAGATTAACCTCCTAAAGCTCCATGTTAAATTAAGTTTTTTTTTGTTTACTTATAAAGGTGAACCATCAAAAAAAAAATCTTTACTTTACGAAACATGTTTTAGTTCTATAAAAAAGGTACAATTCTCGTTAAACAATGTAACTTCAAGTGCGAATGCCAAAAAAAAAGAACACGATCATTAATTATTTTTGCTTTTATCCCAAAGCACCATTAGTTTATTCTATTAATATCCTTGGTTTAATATCTTAGAGTTATCAATATACACACTAATAATATCTCTAACCAACTATATACACTGCAAAGTTGTTATAACAATTTAAATTTAAATTTGAACTAGCCTTGAACACGAATTAAAAAAAGATGTATTTTGGTTCATAACAAAATCGAATCCATTCCTAGTATCCTCAACACAGTCCCTTTCTCATAATGATGAATCCCGACTAGGGTCAATGTGGGTAATTGGAAACAATTTATGTTTTTTTTTTAGTTTTTCACTTCAGTTTTTAATATGTTTTCACGAAACAACTTGATGGAAATCTTGAATATGAAATTATGGAATTATGTTTGAATACATATAAACAATATTTCAGGAATTGTTTAAGTTATTATCAAATGTGGTATGTTTACAAATACCTCCCCATGTTTTGGTTTTTATTTTATAAATTCGGGGGTAAATGTAAACATTGATTGCGTTTACTAGGTAAGAGAAGCTATTTTGCGAAAAATGAATACAAAGGCGTATATATGGCAGTGATAAAAATACAAAATATGAGTGTTTACTTTTACCCAAAAAACAAGACAAATTATCCAAAAATTATTCAAGATTTATTTTAAAATACAAATATATAAAATGTTGATTAAAAAGAACCAGTATTGATTAGTACTGTATTTCCTTGGCAGGGACAAATCCGTCAAGTAAATAAATTGTTGTTCCGTCGTCCCCTAATACCTTCTTCGGTAATGGGACCATTGCAATTACTTGAAATACTTTTATGAGACTCATATCTTTTTTAACTATCTTAAACATAGTCTATGATGAGTTTACCGCAGATAACCCTTGAACTCTTATTTCTTTTTCTTCAAAATCAAGTTGTTCTATTCGGCAAACGTACTTAAACAAGCTCGAGTTTTCTTTTCCGCCCTTAAGGTTGGGTTGCCTACGCAAATAATGGTCGCGCGCTTACAAATTGTTAGATAACTTCTACGGTTCAAGAGATAAGTAATTAAAATAAAATGTACTATTTAGGTAATGAATAAGCTAAAACACGCCATTTTTTTAATTTTATTTGATTTTATTTGTTGCCCATGAAAATAAAAATACAAACAAAATTTCGTAAGCCTAGACTGACTTTCATTGGGAGTGTGATTTTGTTAAACTACGCAACTTTTTATTTTTAAAATTTTTATTTCTAAACAAGAGTGAACAAATAAAGAGCGAGGATATCTTTTAATTTTTTTCATGCAAAAAATAGTTTATTCTAGTGTTTTCGGACGTGTGAAAACGAGGGTAGCTCTTTTAATTTTGAACATAATTTAACAATTTAAAAAGATTAATAGATATGATGTTTGGGGTTTACAAGTTGCAAAAAAACGATAAACTTTTTTTTAAATTGAAAGCTTTGGTAAGGAAAAAAACAAAAAACTTTGCATATTTCATCTTTTTACAAAGCCATGGCTACTAGTTTCTATTTGTATATATTTTTTTTTGTATAAATATATAGTTCACTTTATTGCCTTGTGTCCTATTATTTTATTTTATTTTTTTATTATACGAATTATTAACTCAAAATAACCAAATTAGCACTCGATTTTTGAGAGAGGAAAAGCCCATTAAATAATTATTTATTATTTTCTTTGTTGTTCTTTAAATCAAATTCAATTAACAAGAAATAATTTCGAACCATTAGTTTCCTAATTTTAATTTTAGAAATCTTTTTTGCGTTTTTTACACCAAATTTGCTTCCTAGCGCACACGAAGAAGCTTGCAGTTCCTAAGAATTCCACTGCAATATCAGCGGCGCGCAGTTAGGAGGAGAATCCTTTTCAAAAGAATGTCGGGCGCCCATCCTTTCTCAGAGATAATTTGTGTGTGTTTTTTTGTTGATGTGGGTGTCTTACTCTTAGCTCATGTAGTTTTTTATTCTTTGTTTTGTGGGCTAGCGTATACAGTAACAGAAAATATAAAAAAAAACTTTTCTTAGAAATAATTTTTGTTTCTAGTAGGTAGGTATATGATGCAGGTCATGGAATCGTGATTTGAATGTGACGTAGTAAAGTGTATATATATGCAGAAATTGTTTTTTTGGTTCAACTTTCCGCAAGTTTTGCGGTTGCACATTGTATGAGGGAGGGTAGAAAAAAATTTTTAGTGTTGGTATTAGAAAGGGTAAATAGGTGTAGGTATCGCTAATTCGCTGTCATATATTTTGTTTTCATTAATTTTTGGTGCGTTCCATCATTCATAGGTTGGTATTGTTCTTTTAGTGATTTTGTTGTTTTTGTGATCTTTCTTTAGATTAAGGAAACAAAAGAAGTCATATAAAAAAGACAGTAGCTATGTATGTATGCCAAGTTTTTTTTTGTCAACGCGTAGGTATACCTACTTGATAGAAGTTCGTGGTCACTTTGCATGGTGTGATCGTTATGACCCCTTTCAAACAAGGAAACTGAGTTGCCGGCAACTGGGAGTTTGTTGGTGAGAAGGGCAAGAAGTAAGGGGAATGAAAAAAATCTCCCCGGTCAACGATTTGAAGAGATTTTTTTGACGTTATGCTTTGAAATTTTCTTTCCATTTTGACTTCTGTCTCTGATAGATGCCAAACATATTTTTTTTTAAAGAGAAATCGTTTCCTACAATTATATTATTACATTAACCAAACCAAGTGAGCTACTTAAATAAATTCATTGTGAAAGAAAATTTCAAGTTTTAATTCTTGTAGGCAAGGCATTTAATTCAATCCATCACGACAACAAACTGCACGGACCAACTAAGCTCTTATAATGATGTTTCTGTATTAGCGAGCAGCAGCAGCAGCAGGCAGCACCACAGGTATCAATCATATCATCCTGTCAGTGGCTTATATGTCCAACTGTACCAATAAAGCTTCGGTACATTCCAATAAGTCCAATATAATCTTCCCATCATCACTATCATCTGTTGGGCCCAAGATTTGGATGGCAAGAGAAACGCACAACAAATCAATTTTCTCCTGGTTCATTGTTTTTCCGTGACCTTTCAATATATTAATTTAGCAAAGCATTATTAACAACCACAATAAAAAAAAACAACATTTACCTACATAATCGCACCAGGTTTCTTTATTTTGAATTCATTTTTCGAAAAATAAGCTGCAGTTAATTTATAACTCAAAATTGTGTAGAATTTTCCAGCCGCGAAACAAATTGCTTGTTTACAAAAAGCGAATGTCAAATCAAAAGCAATTCAAAAAACGAGCAACTCAGTTTCCTCATCAATATCTTCGTGTGAAAGCTACAAGCAATTAAAGGAAAACGTCAAAAAAATCTCCAGCAACTGGTTTCCCTGTGTGAAAGGGGACTATTTGGTTGAATTATGTATAATGCATTACATTCGTATTGATGTACAAACCTATACAATATATTTCGTTTGGCTCATCTATGGGAAGTTTTCCTGCTTGTTTTACGGAATTAGTTGTGTACAATAGATTGTGTGTTGGTTTTATACGATATGTAATGGTAATGTTGGTAGGTACCCATTTCAGTAAGGGGGAGAAAATCGACGACTTTTTGTTTTCTCTTGCTGAACGTGCCACAGAAGAAAGTTTTATTTATTTACTTTTTTGTGTCACATCGGTAGAGTAAAGTGTAGAAAAATTTCCATATATTGTTTCAAAAAACGCGCACAAGAACTGAAAAACATTGGAATAGGTTAGGTTAGGTTAGGAGGAGCGTGCGCAACTCAAAGCCTACTGCGTACACGGGCCCTATTGATCCCCTTATACACAGGGATCTTCCTAACTAATGTTTCATGAAGACTGGTTCATTTATAAACCAGCCCGTACTCTCTATATATTTTTTTATATTTACCATTAATATATGCACCATGTCGTCTTTCTCATCAACAAACCTGTTTCCGAGTTGTTTGAGGCGATTTGCTTTTAGATTTGGACAGTCACAGAGCACGTGTTAAATGGTTTCTGTTTCATCTGCGTCTTGACAGCTCCTGCAGTAGTCTGGTGCTAATACACCCAGTCTAGTGGCCATTGTACCTATGTCACAATGTCCTGTTAATACATGTATCAAGGTACTGGTTTCCTTTTCATTGATTCTAGACCATAAACTTCTAGAGATAACACAGTCGCTCCTGGATATCCAGGAGTTATATATTTGTTCTTTCATTTTAACGCCTACTTTCCTTTTCACTACGCGAACCGGGACTTCAGGCCCTATACCAAATAGGTGCTGCTGCCCCTGTTTGCCATAGAACCCTTCCTTGCTAATTCATCTGCCTTATCATTCCCTTATATATTGATATGTGGAGGAACCCAACAAAGTTTGACTCGGTTAGAGTTACTGATGACATTCAGTACGCTTTGGCACTTTGTCACTGGATCTTAATGTCTGCCTGGATAGGGCTTTGATAGATGATTGGCTGTCCCCGAAAAATGTGATCTCTGATCAGATCAAACTTCTCCTTTGGATCATTGCAGCTACTTTTTCAATCGCGTAGATCTCAGCCTCAAAGACGCTACATTTATCTAGGAGCTTATATAATTCCTTAATATTAATGGCTTCGCAAAACTCCCCGGCTCCTGTTCCTTCTTCCATTTTAGACCCATCAGTGTAGAGGGGAATACCCTGTTCTCTTAATAGTGGGCTAGGTTCCCATTCATGTCTTTCAGGTATTATCATCGTCAAGTTTCTGTTGAAATCAATTCTCGGTGGTTAGTCATCCATTGTCACATCAAGTTCTGCCATATTGCCGTACCTTTGCCAGAGAGATCCACGACCTTTGGTACTGTGCTTCCAAGAGCTCATTTCCTTAAGTCGAAGTGCACTCTTGACCGCTATGCACCCTATGTACTCCTCCAGACCTGGAACATTTAAAATGATTTCCAGGTCAGCTTGTGGCGCAGACCTCCATGCCCCCGTTATTCCCTTACAGGCTAATCTATGTACCTTGTTTAGGTTTTTGAGATAGTCATCTTTCTCTATACAATAGTATCACCAAGTTGTTAGCTTATGAGCCTACCATTCAGATTGGAATAAATCCAATCTACAATGGCGGGTTCAGCTGCAACCATCTCCAAGGCAGATTTAATGGAATTCGTTTTAACGTTGTTAAACGCCCCTTCGATATCTAGAAATGGTGTTAAGGAGTGTTCTCTGTGCTCAAGACTTTTATCCATTATTGAAACTACTTCATGCAATGCTGTCTCTACTGATTAACCTTTAAGGTATGCGTGTTGGTAGTTGCAATGTTGTTTGGACAGAGAAGGTCTCTTGCATATAGATCAATGATTCTCTCTAGTGTCTTGAGAAGGAGTCGTCGAGTGTGTTGGTTCTCCAGCTTTTGGAATAGAAACCACTTTGACTATCCTCCAGGTGCTAGGGACGTATATAAGTTCTATACAACTTCTAAAGATTATATGTAGGGCATGCTGAAAAAATGCTTGAATACTCCCGACTGGTCCAGCAGATTTATAGGGCTTAATTGCCCACATAATCTTCGGCTCTGCGATAATATTATCCAATTTTGTTACAGGCCGAAAAGAACCTAAAGAGTCTGATTGAGTATACCTGTTTCTTCAGGATCCAAACAACCAGAGAAATTGTACTCATAAAGAGTTCAAGTGTTTCTTGGGTCGAATTCCGCCATGCTCCATCGTGCTGCTTAATATATCCCGGTGCTGTGGGGTTTGCTTCCAGGACTTTACGAAGTCTCGCCGCCTCACTTGTGTTCTCAATAGATTCACAGTGTCTAGCCCAGGTATACTTTTTGGTCTTTCTCAACTCCTTGGTATAAGAATTGAGTTCGGCCATTCCAGTCTATCTCTAATTTGCCTTGTTGAAAAGCTTACTGACTTCTGTTCTTCGCTTTTTAAGCTTCCATTCCACCAAGGTGGGGTTGTTTGCTTAACATTGCGAGATGTGTGACAGTGTTTTCAAAGGCCGTTTTCATTTTACTAGCACGATTTTTGACGGCAGTGTCAATGGTTGATGTTGTCGTGATCTTATCCACCTCTGGTGAAATGATACGTGTATCTAACCATTTAGTGTACGCTGTCCAATTTGTTCTAGTTGGGTTTCTAAAAGGTTTTATTTCATTTGTATTTCTATCTATGGTGAAGAGTATCCTAGAATGATCCGCGAAGTATTTCGTAGGTCAGAATCTACAATTCCCTACAGAGAATTTTTCATTATTACTCATTAGAGTGAGGTCTAGAATTTCTTCCCTGTTTCTGTTTCTAAACGTTGGCTCATCACCTTTATTACACAATACTAGATTGGAACATAAAATGTTTTTAAAGATTGACTCATCCCTTAATATCCTTGTCGCCCCATTGTGTGTGGTGAGCGTTGGCATCACATCCTATAACCAGAGGTATCCTTATATCTGCGCTATGGTTGACAAGATGGCATACGGTCTCTGCTGGAGGATTATCCTCGTCATGCGGCATATACATTTATGCCAAAACGAAGTTTCCTTCATTGGATTCAACGTCGATTGCCGCATTATCTCCGTTGCTGTACCAAGATAAAAAGAAAGCATTAATTGATTTTTTTGCTAGAATACAACTTCTAATTTTACCTGCTGACGTGTAGTGGAACAGATTATAATATTTTGACCTCAACCCCTGAACCTGATTTTTGTTAATCCATGGTTCCTGGATTAAGGCCACATCTACCGACTCTTGGGACATGAAGAGCATTAGGTCAGGGCGTTGCGGCTTTAGCCTGTTGCAAGTTTACTTGTACCACTAGCAGCTTTAGGCTCCCCTTTGCCATCATACCTTCTTACCTTGACGGTTCCAAGACCATACTTCGGCACATCCGATATCTCCTCTAGCATAAGGTGAGATTTCTTGTCGATAACGAAAATAGGTCCTTTCCATCCCCGCTCGAACTCTTTCTGGAGTGTACTAGTTTCCATTCCATTATAAGAAACTCCTTGGTTTGTATAACCGGCAGTTTAATTATGGAGGTGTCCTCGGAGGACGGATCAATATTTTGTTGCTGGCCTTAAGGATTGCGTTTTCCACCACTAACCAATTTTTGTCCGTGATTTTCACCTGGGTTGTCTCGACTTATTATTGCTACCTGCAGGCCGATAAGGATGGTGTCAAAACTGTTGGCTTTAAGCTTTTTAGAGCTTACAGTTTCGGCTGTCTCCTCTAATCTTAATCTTTTAGATGAACTTGGCTTCGTCCCAGAAGAGTTTCCCCCCTGTGCTACTTCGTTCCTGTTCAGGTTTGAACTAGCATTGGTTTGCCGTTTCTTGCTGGGATTGGCCTGCTCTTTAAATTGCCGGTGAGAAGAGTTATTGCCAGCCTGTTAACGGTGTATCTTGTTAGTGACAGACCTAGATGTAGCAGCATTTACTCTGTCAATGTTCCGTATATTATCTTTCAATTGTTGAGAAGAGATACTGTGTTCGCTGTCAGTTAATGTCAGCTGCCGTTCGTATTTTTTCAGCAATTTCTTATGCTTCTTAAGAAGGGCGTTGTTCCTCGGGGTGAGAGAAGCCGAGTCTTTTTTCCCCATTTTACGCAAGAAGCTTTTTGAGGAACTGTAGTTACTGCTTTCTCTCGATTTCTTGAGGGGTGTAGTGTGCTTCAGGTTAGCCTCTTCGAGACCCGAGTCTTCCAGCAGGGCCCGCAAATGTCACTGTGAATGCGGTCCAAAGGTGCATTGCTCTTTCTGTTTGACTTTTACTTAAATAGTTGCCGAGTCATTTTTGTTTCCATACAAATTTCACAGTCCTTGATCTTATTACAATTTATAAACTTTAAACAATCAATTACGATTTTTTCCGATTCTAGTCGTTTAAGTGGTTCGTAGTTGCGATGGCCAAATATGCGGTGCCAGTGATCTAAACAATTAACTTCTTCTCTGCATTCTTCAATTTATAATACTTTGATTTCAGTTTCTTTTTGTCTGAGCTTAAAAAGATTTCCTACTAGATCTACTACTGCTCGCTCGAATCGATCTTCAGATCGAATTTCACATATGTAGTTTACCACAAAAGAGAACTGTTGTATCCCTTTTGCATTAACATCTTTATTGATAGTAAGCTCCCTTGCAGATTTGGAAGATAAAGGACGTCTTCAATAAGTATTGTAACCTCTTTGTTCTTGCTGTTGGTGGTCTTTATTTAGCAGGTACCCCTTCCTTCCGAAGTGATTTGCTCTCTACTTGCTACTGTAATATGAATTTATCCAGCTTGTTTGAGATATGTACCATGACTCTTGAATCCAAAACCCAGCCTTCACCGGCATTTTAGTAATATCCATACTCATCTTATTTGTTACATTCATACCCAATTACTTGGGCCATTGTTTTGATTTTGATGAGTATATTCATCTAAAAGTTTTCTTTCAACCAAGCCCAAGGTAAAATCGGATTCGTTCCTTGTTTCCAGATCTGTTACAAGTGTATCACATTTTTGAGGTAAGCTTCTGAGTAACATAGCGATAGTCTAATTATCTGATAGTTGATTCTCCCCTAGAGCAGTCAATTTTTCATTTAATGCTGTCGTCTTTTGGATGTGTTCCCCCATGTTACCACCTTCCACCAGTTTTAAGTTACAAATGCTACGCATTAATTGTACCTTATTACTAGAACTAACTTTTCATGGTGCTCCTTATGGATCCATTATCCAAAGCTGCCTTGACTACCTTCTACTGATAAGCACGCCAATAATAGTTGTGGGATCGCAATCATTTTTGGTCCATTCCGAAGTGACTGGATCTAGAATCGGTGTGATAATAATGTCCCACAAACTATCCCCCCGTAGTAGGAGCTTAAATTTCCATATGTGGTAATTATCGGCTCCCAACTTCGAAATTGATGTTCGTGGGGCCGACGATTCTGGGGCCATCACATAATAAATCTAGTTTTGTAAAAATGAATATATATATATATATCCCTTTGATATATTTATATTGAAATAAAAACAAGATATCCTTTCTGTGTGGATTTTAATTTTAGAATAAAACAAAAAACTAAAGTTTCTAATTACACAGACATATCTGAATTCTAGAGCAGTTTTTACGTTGTATGAGTGAATACAAGCATACGAATGTTATATTCAAAAATAGGAGCCTAAGAAACTCTACTCTAAATGTTAATAAATTCCATTATTTTCTTATGAAGTTTTGTATTTTATCAGTACAGTGTCACCCTCGTCAGTCTCCTGGCAGTGAAATTCAGAAAAACCGATATATCTCAGAATCTACATAAAAAAGTGACTGGCCCGGTCATGAGCAATATCTTCATTAGCAATCTTAAATATCAAAATAATATCATAAACAAAATATCCTTGAAAGTTACCCA
Organism: Philhelius pedissequus; assembly: GCA_910595825.1. NCBI lineage: Eukaryota > Metazoa > Arthropoda > Insecta > Diptera > Syrphidae > Philhelius > Philhelius pedissequus. Next base: position 152,926,322 of record OU343160.1, read on the forward strand.
ATTTTTGTGGAATCACCCCATGCATATACATATCACTCAGAATTGATAAAGTGCGTTGCAAATTGAACTGCATTTTTAGGCGCCAGTTATAGCTTTCATTGAAACTCGTCATTGAAAACTTTGACTATCAATTCTGAGCCACTTAAACAAATAAAACTGATGTTGTTTTGGGGTGATGTGAAAAAGCGCCAAACGAAATAGGACCAAATTCTAAAAATTTGGTATTATTACGATTTCAAAAACGAAATAAGACCAAATTCTGAGTTTGGCCTTATTACAATTAACAAATCGAAGTAAGGCCAATTTGGCGTTATTTCGTTTTGAACTACAGCCAAAATACACCATAGCTTGCTAAATCATCACATTTACTTATAATACATTTATTTATAATAAACACAAAAAATAGGAGTAAACATTTGATTAATAAAAAAATTAAATTGTAACCTCAAAAATGTATTTTATATAAAACAAATAGCATAAACATTTATTCAAGGAATGAAATAATAAAGGTAAATAATATTTACTTAATAAAAGAATATCTAAATCATAACAAAATATATTTCAGCAAAACATAATTGTAGAATATTGTACAATTTGCCTGCAAATTGACCACAAAATTGAAGAATGGTTATATGCACTTTTTTCTGCAATCCTTGTATAACAATCTAAGCAGAGTTTAAAATGATTACAAGGTTGTACTAAGATAGAATCCGGTTTGGTCATACAAGTAACACATATAGAGGTGTGGAATCTATCGTTGCCAAGGACTGTTCAACAGGACAATTATCGATTTCTTCCGGTGTTCCACTTCATTCCAAAGATTATCTGAAGGAAGAAGGCTATTTGTTTTGTTAAAAATTTGCTTCAAAAAATCCTCTTTTGAAATTTTTCCTTCATCAAGTCTTGCAGTGGCTTTTTCGATAATTGAACTTCTATCGGCGTATTTTTTCGCTGAAATATATCGAGTGTTCCATCAGTTGCCAATGTAAATTCTCGCGAAATGACTTGGTCCTTATTAAGAAGGTGTAATAGGACTGAATTTGTGAATTATAAAATTCAACCGAAATTCTTTCGAGTGTGATGGGTTGGCATGCTGGCTGTGCGCTCGGCTCGAGCTGGGTGGGAACTTGTCCACCACGTCTCAAATCTCACCTACTACAAAAACATTAATCATGCCGAGATATAAAAACAAGAAATTACTATTTAGAACAATAGAAGACTGTAATAAGTGGAGAAACGGACGCACATTTACCACTAGAGGCCTCAGAAGTGTAGTTCAGAGATGGCCTGTCCCATCCTACCATGGAAGTTATCATGGCCTCGTTTACATAACTTCCCCTTTTACTTCGCTTACCGCTGGATCAACTCAGTCCATTCTCACCGATTTGTCTTAGTCGCCGTCCACATCCCCTGAAAACGAAAGCTTAGTAATCCATCAGGCTATGAGCCTGAATAAAAGATTCAAATTTCATAAGTTTCGTGCAATTCACAACTTTAATTTCATTTAATGTCGAGGATTAATTTATACTTTTATTTATATAAAGAAATATATATGTATATAATTAAGATAAAGAAAACTAAAAAAATAAAAAGCCAACTTGCAACCCTGTTACAATAAATACAAGAACTTTAATATTATAGGTGTCTAATATAATATTGAAAGATTTTCTAGGAATTTTTCTTAAACAAAAAAATCTAGTTTCCATTTTTTAACGGTGCAACTTTACCAATGTACTATGCAAATTTGAGGCTATTTCTCACAATATCAAATAACTCTACCTGTATCGAGCTCAATTAGGAAAGAGTTTCTGACACAAAACAAAAATCGACAATTTTCATTAAATGGAAACTAAATTTATGTTCCGTAGATTTTCAAAACAAAATTCAACGACTTTCAACGAAAATTAATAAATCAAATAATAATAAAAAAACAAAATAATCAACAACAAAAAAATATTGCACACAGCAAAAAATGAATTTCAACCAATCATAGGAACTCCGGAACCAAGTAATAATATATACAGTAAAAAAACGAATTTATAAAAAAATATTGTTTTTTGGAAAAAAAACTCTTCTTGTAGAAGTCTTCTTTGAAGGACTCTTAAGTTAAATTGGATGGGCGATCACGACTTCTTGAGATGGCTAGTCCGTGATCGCCAAACTTTTTAATTCCTAACAAAACAAATGCATCACTTTTCAAATATATAGGTATCTTTTGTTTTCTTTTGTTCAATAGTTTAACACATTTTTTTTTATTTTTTAGAAATCTTATGTTCAAACAAAAACCATTTTAACATTTCACTCACCAATTGTTTAAACAAATTTAAAATTATAAATGTGGGAGATTTTCCACTCGGATATAGGTAATATGTGAGGATTATGGTATGTTTAATACACTTAAGATAAATATTGACGGTAGGTAGGTATTTATTTCCCACTTTTTAATTATTTTTATAAATATATGTATATATACGAATATGATATTTTTGATTTGTGTACATTTTTTTAACATCACTCCTCTATATATAATATATTTTATTTTGTATGTCTAAGTTAATAATTTATTTTATTTAAGATATTTTAAATTTATAAGAAGCAGTTAAGTTGCCGTCTAGAGCGCGCGGCGTTCGCTACCTCATTAGTATAGAATGAAATGTATATCCCAAATCCTATACGGTCCACGAACCCCCGCAACTCAACGGATAAATCGTATCGTTTTGACGACCAATCAAATTAATACGAACACTCATCAGACCTAAAAAATTATACCAACAAAAGACACAACATACATTTCTTAACAAAGTTGGGAAATCTAACTTTGGCGATTGTGATGTTTGAACGCAGCCATTCGAAGATGTCAACATTGACAGCTTACATTGACATGTAAAATGCTGATTCATTCAATCGTAGGCCGCCATTTCGTCAAGACTAATTTTTTTACTTTTATACGTTTATCATCTTTAACATTAGTTTAATAAATTGAATTAAATAATTAAAAGACGTGTTTAATTCAAAGGTTTCTATAAAACACATCACTGGCGACGAGGATTTGGGAATTGCTTTTCAGAACAATCAATATTATTACAAGTGTTGAAGCCTGAAATCACGTTGTTTCTGGTGGTTGTTTTTCGTGGACAATCACATGGCGAGATCCGGGAAAAAGGTTAAAACCGATAAAGAAGCTACAGAAATTGAAACAGATAACTCTAATTCTAACATTATTTCAAGCAAAATGGCATCGATTGGATCAATAGAAGCATTTGATATAACAAACCCTGCATCGTGGGTCTCATATAAAAAACGATTTGAAATGTTTCTACTGGCTAACAGCATCACAACTGAGGAGGTCCAGAAAGCGACGTTTCTCACAATTTGTGGAGCTCAATGTTTCAACTTAGTAGAGTCACTCATTTCACTGAAAAAAATTGGAAGATCATACCTACAAATCCATCGTAGAAGAACTTACACAGCACTTCACACCAGCTCCATCTGAAATTGCGTCGTTTTATAGGTTTTTAAAGCGCGATCAACAGAACAACGAGTCTGTTGCAGAGTACATTGCAGAACTACGTCATCTCATAATCGATTGTAATTTTGACGGCAATATGGTAGATCGAATGCTCCGAGACCGGTTGGTATGTGGGTTACGTAATACTCATTTGCAGCAGAGTGTTTTTTGCGGAAACGAAACTTACTCTGAAGCTAGCCCAGGACCGTGCGATTGCTGCAGAGACCGCAGCCAAAAATCAACTAGTTATACAACAAGCTCCCCAGCAAGATCAGGTCCAAGCAATAAAAAACAAACCGCAGAAGCAGCAACACCACAAACAGAATTCACGAGTTAGAGATGACTGGAAATCAGAGGCCAAAGGGAGTAGGCAAAAACAACAAAACTGCTATGGATGTGGGAATAGTCATGCTCGTTCCGCATGCCCATTTCGTACTGCTAAGTGTGACAAGTGTGGACGTATAGGACACATCAGAAGAGTCTGTCGTACTAAAGTAAACAACGATTTTTCAAACACAACAAAGCATCAAGTTAATGCAATAAATCGTTTCGGTAGTTTAAAAAAAGTGGCAACTGTAACCATCAATGGCATACAATGTGAATTTGAGGTCGACACACGCTCAAATTATTCAATCATACCAGAGGTTAATGCTAATAAGCTTTGGAACCATAACGTACCTAAACCTATTGCCACAGACTTGAATCTTTTTGACTATGTAAATAATCATATTCCCATTACAGGTCTTACCTATGTCGACGTTGTTTACAACAAGAACATACCTAACCTACCCTTGTACATTGGAAGTAGAAATAGTACAAATGTCTTGGGTTGCAACTGGTTCGATAAGCTGGGAATTGTTGTCCATGGTGTTCACAGCGTGCGTGCTCCAATTGAAGAACTTTTGGAAAAGTATGCAGCTCTATTTTCGGAGGAATTAGGTTCGTATACGGGGGAAAAAAAATTCATTGAACCTCGATCCAGCTATACGACCTATCAAACTCCAAGCAAGGAAAGTTCCTTACGCTCAGCGGGATGCAATAGAAGCTGAGCTAGACAAATAAGTTCAACAGGGGGTTCTAGAACCAACAGAATACAGTGAGTGGCTCACTCCTATAGTGCCCGTCACCCCCGGACGAACCATGGCAAGTGGTGCATGGACGTGCCTAGTTAGCACCTCCTCGTGGTGTCCGGGGGGCAACGGATTGGTAGTACGGGTATGTTTACATACCAAAGAACCCTTTCCGGCTAATCTAACAGGCTTAGCGTCTCAATAGAGACGGTTAGGGTAAAATGCAGTGAAAAGCATGGTCAAAGCAGTTGGAGTTTATTTTCAAGTAATTGCTGAGACCATTTGTTTAGTTTCGAGTGGAAACGAGAGTTAAAGGAAGTTTGAGCGAGTAAAGTCTGACAATGCCGCGAAGTTGAGTAGCCGATTAGAAGATTGAGCAAGCTTGGGGAGTAGAGGAGTGGCTGCTCGGACAGGCGATCAGGTATATGGAGGGTAAGGAGTCTGTCTGAATGGCCGCTCCACGGATGCATGCGGGTAAAACCGCATGGATGAGTGAGTGAAGAGTTATAGAAAGTTTAGATCCTAAAACATGTATGGTATATACCATCATTACCTTGCTGGAGCAAGGTGATAAAAATCTAAATAACGGAAATGGATGCTAACTTGCGTATATCGAAAGATGGTGATTAGAAGGGGGTGCAGCCAGTGATCGTTTATTCGTTCACTGGTTATGCACCCCCAGAAAAACAGATCTAAATAAATGCACAAATTGACTGGTAGCGGGATACCAAGTCAATAATACATGGTTTACCATGTATAATTAGTGAAAATACGATGATCCATGTACCCGGATGGTGAGTAATAGTTTTCACATAGGTCTCCTTGTTCCTAGTTGAGGCAGCACAACAAAATAAGGCAGGATTATCGTTCCTGGGTAGTCATTCGCCAAAGATACCCTGGTAGTGTATTCTCACTTAGGTGATGAAAAGACTCCAGAAATACCGTAATTCGGTACTGCGGGGGTCCATATCCCGCTAATTTTGAGCCCAAAATTATGGACCACTGGGTAGGCCTCCTTGTGAGAGCTTCGCAGTGGCTAATGGTTATACCATACGAGATACGTGTATGGCTACTGGGGCAACCCGGTAGATAGATAAAAAAGGCTGCAGGCTTGTCCTATTGCCTTAAATATAGAGACCCTATGTGGGTATAGGCCCGCCGTGGAATAAAGCGTTAGTTCGCAGGCGTCCACGTAAAGCCCTTATTCATTAGTGCCCGTCACCAAATCTGACGGCTCGGTTCGGATTTGCGGTGATTACAGGTGCACGGTAAATAAAGCACTGTCGCCACACTGTCTTAAAACACCAGCAATGAGCGATATTCTAGCTTCAATTTCGAAAGGTAACACCTTTGCAAAAATAGATTTGGCTCAGCCCTATCAACAGTTGGTTGTTGGTGAGGAAGCGGCCAAAGTTCTTACAATTACAACTCATAAAAATGCTTTCAAAGGTCCCATTTGGGATTTCTGCTGGACCTGGAATATTTCAACAACGAAAAGAGAATATCTTACGAGGAATAAGTGGTGTTATGGTATACTATGATGATATCACCGTTGCAGCTCCAACAGACAAAAAGCAACTTCAGGCCTTTCTAGGACTCATCAACTTCTACCATGCCTTCCTAAAAGGCAAAGCGACAATTGCTAAACCTCTCCACAGACTGATGGATAAGAACAACAAGTGGCAATGGAAAACAAACCACCAAACCGCATTTCAACAACTTAAAAGCCTTCTTACCAGTGAAAGTATTCTGATTCATTACAATGACAAATTACCGCTTGCTTTAGTGTGTGACGCATCTCCGTATGGATTAGTAGTTGTTTTGTCACACGTTTTACCAAACAACCAGGAGCGTCCAATTTCATTTTACTCTCGCACCCTTACAGTTTCTGGGAGGAACTATGCGCAGATCGACAAGGAGGCCTTGGCGATTATCGCAGGTGTTAAGAAATTCCATAATTTTCTTTACGGAAGAGACTTTTATATAGTGACAGATCACAAGCCTTTGCTTGGGTTATTTAATCCGGAGAAACCAACTCCAATTATACTTTCGCCGAGGATGCTTCGATGGAGTGTGTTTTTAAATGTGTATAATTTCAAGATAGGACACAGGCCAGGTGATAAAAACTGAAACGCTGTTGCGCTAAGCCGACTACCCATATCTACACCGTTTGTAGGCGAGTTTCAAATTAATATGTTGGAGGAGTCTGCTGCAAATATCATTCAATCAAGCGATATAGCGAAGATGACTACAAAGGATTGAATGCTACAGCGTGTGTTTTCTTGGGCCTTAAAATGATGGCCTGCTGTTCTACCGGAGGAGGAGTTCAGACCGTTTTATCAGCGTCGTCATGAAATATCAGTAAACAAAAACTGTTTACTTTTTGGTGACCGAATTATAATTCCAGAAGCTGCCCGGAAAGATATGCTGTGCTGAAAATTTTACATGCTGGTCATCCAGGCGTAGGTAGAATGAAAAGTCTTGCTCGAAGATACCTATGGTGGCCGAAGATGGATGCAGACATTGAGTTAACAGTCAAAAGGTGCATCATCTGCCAACAATCTCGCCCAGAAAAGTCTCAGTCTCCTATTCATCCTTGGGAAGAAACTTCTTAGCCATGGTCACGGCTATATGTAGACTTCGCAGGACCTTTTCAAGGTAATATGTTTTTTATTCTGGTAGATTCTTATTCGAAGTGTCTGGAAGTTAAATTAGTGTCTACAACAAGCACTAGTTGCGCAATCAACAGTCTTCGATCCATATTCGCAACCCATGGATTACCAGATTCAATTGTATCTGACAATGGTACAGCCTTCACGTCTGAGGCTTTTAGTCAGTTTTGCAAAAGCAATTTAATTTCACATATACTATCTGCTCCGTTTCATCCTTCAACCAACGGACAGGCAGAAAGGATGGTAAGCACCACGAAGGATTACCTCAAACGTAATAACACTGGATGTGTTAAGCTGCGCCTGGCAAGATTTCTGTTACTCAACCATGCTTCACCATCAACAGTTACTGGTAAGTCTCCAGCAGAAGTTTTGTTCAAGCGCCGACCAATAACTTACTTTGACAAGACCCACCCTGATAACCAATCACTTCGTTCAACAAAAAGAGATCACGTTAAAGGTAATGATCTACAACTACAACCTAATGAACCTGATTGGATACGAAACTATTCAAGAGGACCTATCTGGATTCCAGCCAATATAAACAAGCAAACGGGTCCAGTATCTTACTTGGTATCAACTGAAGTTGGAAATACTGTTCGCCGGCGTTCAGACCAACTTCGACATAGGTGCCCAGAACCTCACGCAGAACCGGATCCAATGCTAGGTCATAATAATAATGATGAAAGAAATGTTATCGAATCACAACCTCATTCAAAACAACCGAAAGCTGCACCTCAAACTAATCAAGCCTTACCTACACCTTGGCATTCCAATAGACTTCGGGAATTGGAAGTTCAATCTAAGACGGGAGGAGTGTGATGTTTGAATGCAGCCATTCGAAGATATCAACATTGACAGCTTACATTGACATGTAAAATGCTGATTCATTCAATCGTCGGCCGCCATTTCGTCAAGACCATTTTTTTTTACTTTTATACGTTTATCATCTTAAACATTAGTTTAATAAATTGAATTAAATAATTAAAAGACGTGTTTAATTCAAAGGTTTATATAAAACACATCAGCGATGAAAGCGCCAGACGTTTAACGTAATCAACATATTAGTACAGAAGTTCGCTACTGACCGTAAGCGTCGCAAAGTGGGCATTTTGTAATGTAACGAGTTTTTCGGAAAGAAGAAATGAGAAGCCAGCTGCCTACTAAAACGTCGAGACGTTTTTTCTGACGACATATATTTTTGTCAAACTAACTTGATGGATAAATAAATTTTTAACATATTGTATTATTGTATTTTCTGGGCTATTACTTTTTAAGTATAATAAGAATATTTTTTTATATCATGCGGCCTATTAGGCAAGCCGCTACAACTGGTGACCCCGACGTGGTCCAGAAATTTACAAGAAAAGGCTAGATACGCATCTTTACTGTGCTTATTTTTTTTATGCGATTCCTCCCTAGCAGGTTAAAAGGACGTCGACTCCGATTCTCAAGTGTAGAATTATCTCGACAAAATAACAACTGCACAACAATGGTCAATCTGGACGACGACTCAGAAAAAGAGTGCATTAACAAGCTTCGAGAGGAACTCCTGAAAGCGAACAACGCCATCGAACAACTCAATAAGGCGAACCTTGTACATACGGTAGTTAGTACACGAATTCCCCAAGGAACGATGCCTAATGAAAACTGCGCGCCACAGGCACAAAACTACCCAAACATTGCGCCATTCGCATTCCCGAGTCACTTGGGCCAACAACAACTTCAGGCATAACGTGTTTCCTTGCAAAAGTTCAATTCACAGTACCCACAACTCTGACTGACTCAAGTGGAAATGGCATTCCAAATTGCGGGTGTCAACAACGATGAAGAACGCTTTCCTTTGCTAGTTAGTCTTGAGGGCGATGCCTTAAGGGCAGTTGGTAATTTGGCAAACAATCCACCCGCGAGCGATTAGTGAATCATTTTGCTCCCACACCGGAATCGCAACGAACGTTACGAGGTGAAGACATGTCGCGAAAAAACCATCATCCATCCTGGCTCATATGAGACATCTCTCCGATGGTCGTTGTGATCCATCATTATGCGCATACTCTTCTTCTATCGATTACCCGAAAACATCTGTATGGTGCTACAGGCCAAGACGATTTAGACAAGCTTGCTGAAGTGGGCGACAAAATTTTCGACATGTCTACTGCCCATCACTTGTGTTCGGTCACTACATCACTCGATTCAGTCCCGTCAGCAAGTTCTACAGGAACAATCTAGGCTGTCGCTAAAGCGGACAAAACTACCTTGGAGGATCTCAAGAGGTCAATTGATTGTTTATGCCAGGAAATTCAAATCCTAAAAGCCAACAAACCCTCAGACAAAAGATCTTCATCACGCAACAGATCACAAGGCAGACAGCGAGCAACGAAAAGGGAAGAAACCGACTTGCGATATTTCCACCAGCGTTTTGGCAGCGAAGCACGGCAGTGTAAAGCTAGTTGTCGTAACTGGACAGAAAACTAAACGCGCCGTCGGGTGTACAGGCGGTCACTCACGGCAACAACTACAATCACCTTCTACCAATCACCGACAAAATCAACGGAATTTCCTTCCTAATCCACACCGGAGCTGACATCTCAGTTCTACAATAGAAGCATGCGAAGATTAACTCGCCAGTCACATCTCAACTCTACAGCGCCAATGGTACCATTATATCCACCTTCGGTACAAAAACCTTGGTACTCGACCTAGGCCTCCGACGAGAATTCCGTTGGCTTTTCACAATAGCCGACGTTAAGCAACCCATCATCGGAGCAGACTTTATACATCATTTCGATTAAACCATTCGATTAATTAAAAATTGATTAACGACAACAAAATCGACCTCAGCGTTCAAGGACGTCTCATCACCTGTTCACAACCGTCACTATGAACTATAGACGAAAGCAACCGTTTTGCAGATATACTGAAAGATTTCATCGACATCACGCGTGACAAACAGATCTGCATACAAAATCACTATGTCCAGCATCACATCATCACCAAAGGACGCCCAGTCGTGAAGCGAGTACGTCGCCTAGCCGGCGAGAAACTCAAATCAGCCAAAGAGGAGTTCAAAAACATGATGATACAAGGATTCTGCAAACCATCCAAGAGTGAGTGGGTGTCTCCACTTCAAATGGTTCAAAAGAAATCCGGAGGCTGGAGGCCGTGTGGTGACTACCGCGCGCCGCCTCAATAACATAACCGTACCAGACCGGTACCCAATTCCACACTTAAAGGATTTTAGCCATCAACTCAACGGATGCAACATATTTACGACTCTCGATCTTAAAAGAACGTACCATCAAATACCACTCGCTCAAGAAGACCGATAAAAAACCGCCGTCGTAACTCCTTTCGGCCTCTTTGAGTTCAATGCGATGACTTTCGGCCTATGTAATGCCGCGCAGACAATGCAACATTTTATGGACTCAACGCTGAGAGGATTAGAATTCTGTTTCTGCTACATCGATGATATACTTATTGCATTACGAAACGAAGAAAATCATAGGCAACATTTGCGCACCGTCTTCGAGAAACTCCAGCAGTTTGGGCTGGTCATCAACGTCTCCAAATGTTTTTTTGGAGCCGCACTTGATCAACGCGTTGATCACAACTACAACTTCTGGGTTTCTTCTCAAGAAATTTTAATCCGAGAGAAGCGAGGTATACAGTTTACGACCGAGAACTGCTAGCCATCTACAGGGCAGTACAACATTTTCATCACCTCAACGAAGGACGAGAGATTATCATCCTCACCGACCATAAGCCGTTGGTATATGTGTTTAGACAAAAATCCGACCACGCATGCGACCGCATTGCACGACAACTCGAGGTAATTGGCCAATTCTCGACGAAAATTGAGTATGTACCAGGCAGAGAGAATGTTATAGCCGATGCATATTCTCGTTTAGAAACGATCGACATTGCCGTCACAATCAAAACACAAGACCTGATGGACATGCAAATAAACGACGACGAATTGAAGGTCCTTCTCGAAACTCCAACTAATCGATGATACCGACACCACTGCGACGTTGGCATTGGAGGCAACGACAATCGTCCATACGTGCCAAAAGCTCTTCGCAGAAAAGTGTTCGATAGCATACACAAATTGCCGCACCCCGGTGGAAGAGCAACCAAATAGCAAATCAGCACAAAATTTGTATGGCCTAGCATGTCCAGAGATATACTTACGTGGGCGAGGTCTTGTATACAATGTAACGTAGCAAAATAAGCCGTCATGTCAAGAAAAAACCAAAAGACATCGTAGTAATGCCGCTCGTGAAATACTTTCGATACATACTGACGATGTTAGATCGTCAACACATTCTTCAATAATTGGGTATGTAGGTTCGGTGCACCGAAAACAATAACTACGGACAGAGGAGCACAATTCGAGAGTGCATTATTCGAAGCACTCGCTAAGCTAATCGTAAGCACGCACATCAAGACTACTGCTTGTCATCCGGCTTCCAATGGAATGATGGAGCGCTGGCACAGGTCCCTAAAATCATCTATAAAATGTCAGGAAACAAACAATTAGGTGAGTGTTCTTCCAACAGTTTTATTAGGTCTACGCACAAGCTTCAAAGAAGATATAAAATCGACGGCCGCAGAACTTGTTTTCGAACGACAATTAGGTTGCCAGGTGAATACTTCATATACGAAGAAACGTCAGCAGAACCCGAAATCTTTATGGAAAAATTCCGAGAGCACATGCGACAAGTGAAGTCAACACCGTCAGCTCATCACTGCCGCACAAAACAATTCGCACATAAAACATTGTATAGTTGCTCTCATGTTCTCATAAAAGTAGATGCTGTCCAGAAACCATGCGAACAACCTTATGATGGACCGTATGCAGTGCTGAAACGGATATCAGACTACGTCTTCGAAGTAGACATCGATGGAAAACAGATAACAATATCCAGACAACGCCTAAAACCAGCATTTTATAAAGCTATAGCTCCAGCCGACGAAGCAGACACTCCACGCCAACAGGAATGCAGAACGTCGCCACCAACTCCACTTCCAAAAGATAATGGTACAGCGCCGACCAGCTCATCACGACCACCATAAGCATCTTCAAATATTTCGAGCGAAATAAGAACGCATCATGCAAGGAAAAAAATTAAACATCTACGATTTGCAGAATAAAATAAAAACAGAACAAACGAAGAAAAAGAAAACATACAATCTACTTGGGGAGGAGTGCTTTGGCGATGAAAGCGCCAGATGTTTAACGCAATCAACATATTAGCACAGAAGTTCGCTACTGAGCATAAGCGTCGCCAAGTGGGCATTTCGTAATGTAACGAGTTTTACGGAAAGAAGAAATGAGAAGCCAGCTGCCTAACAAAACGTCTAGACGTTTTTTCTGCGGACATATACTTTTGTGAAACTAACTTGATGAATAAATAAATTTTTAACATATTGTATTATTGTATTTTCTGGGCTATTACTTTTTAAGTAAAATAAGAATACTTTTTTATATGTTGCGGCCTACTAGACAAGCCGCTAGAGGACTGTGGTGTCTATGACGGACACCAACAATAAAAAATTCAACGAAGAGAGAAATGTATGTACCTATGTACCTCTTACAAAATGGAATTCCACTTTAATGAAAAAACACCACCTTTATGTAACACTTAATGTTTTCAATATTTTTAATAACTTTTATTAAACTAAAGAGTATACTTTATTTTCAGATAATTTTAATGAGCAGAAGGCCAAAGCAATGTGCATAAAACTTGAAGAAGTACTTTTTTAGAATGTAAAGACAATTTATATTTTTGTATCTTACAGATGCATCTAGACAGACCAAACTCAAAAGAACAATTGAATTTGAACAGAAGTTTACTCTATGAGTTGCGTAAGGCGGAAGTGTTGTTTTGTGCCGCCACATTACTCCCCACTGAGTGACTTTCTGGCGATGGTTGTAGGAAGGTCACGGATCGTCCTTGCGGTTTCTGCTGATATGTGTGTTGTGTTGCATCCATGATAGAATCCCAAAGATGTTCTGGTTGCCTTTGTTGGTTTGTTGATGCTGGCATTGTTTCATCTTCTAGTTCTGGGTCTGATTTGTTTACGTAGCAAGGTTTTAATCTGTCGATTGATACATCTTTGTCTTGGTTGTTTATTTTTAGCTTGTAAATTCTGTCCGATGCTCGTTCGATGACCTTGTAACAGCCTTGGTAAGGTGCTTCTAAGGGAGCCTTTACATGATCGCAGCGTAACCAGACGTGTGAACAACTGCTGATGTCTTTGGATATGAACATCTTGGCTTTCTTGTGATGAGCTGTTGGTGTGGGGCGTATTCCACGCATAAATTTTCGATGTTTTTCTATGAACAGTGAAGGATTTGATGGAAAATCTGAAGATACGAAGAATTCCCTGGTATTCTTAAACACGTTTCGTATAGCATGTCTGCCGGTGTAGCTTGAATGTCTTCCTTGAATGATGTTCTTAGTCCCAGGAAAACTGTTGGCAATATTTCTGTTCAGGGCTTGTGAGAACAGATGAGAGCTGCTTTCAAAGTTCGGTACATGCGTTCGACCATGTCATTGGATTGTGGATGATACGGTGTCGTTCTTGTTTTTTTTGTGCCCACGAGATTTTTTAATGCGTGAAATAGTGCTGACTCGAATTGAGTGCCTTGATCGGAAGTTATAGTGACAGGAGATCCGTAATGCGAAATCCAATGGTTTAACAATGTTGTTGCAACTGTGTCTGCCGACATGTCTTTGATGGGAACTGCTACTAGCCATCTCGAGAATCGGTTAATCATGGTTAGGCAATATTGATAACCATGAACCAAAGGTAAAAAGATTATGTGGATGTGTACGTGGTTAAATCTTGAATCTGGTACTAAGATGTGGCCTGGTTGGATTTTGGTGTGACGATGCACTTGCGTTCTCTGGCATGCTATGCATTCACGAGACCATTGTAGTACGTCTTTTCGAATTCCAGGCCACGTAAACGTCTCTCTTAGCAGACGTGAAGTTCTTCGCTGTTCTTCGTAATGATGACGGGATGTATGGCCTGACAATGCCTAGTGATATGTCGCAATATATTTTGATGTTTGTTTCTGCTTGAATTTTTTTGGAGATGTAGTAATGACGGATTTTTGATTAGCTCTTTCAGGTGTTCATCTTTTAGTTGCTCATCACGAATTCTCACTGGGCTTAAAATTGTTGGCATACTTATGGTGTTTATGAGCGATATTGCATCTGCTACGAGGTTTTTCTCGCCCTTAACAAAGACTATGTCTGTTTAAAATTGTGAGATGTAGTCAAGCTGACGGATTCTGCGGTTTGGGGCCTTCTTATGCTTGTTTGAAAGCGTAGATGAGAGGTTTGTGGTCCGTTTTGATTGTGGAGTTGCGACAGTCTAGCAGATGATGAAAGAATTTTGTTGATGCGAAAATGGCAGGTTACTCGCGATCATAAGTGCTGTAGTTTTGTTCTGATGAGCTTAACTTACGAGAGATGAATCCAAGTGGTTCCCAAGTATCACCAGATTGGTGCTCGATTTTTGCACCAATGACGTTGGATGATGCGTCTGTGGTGAGTTGCATCTCTTTATCTGGAGATGGGTATGCGAGAAAGGTCAAAGTTGCGATTTTCTGTTTGCATTCCTCTAAGGCTTTAGATGCTTCTTCCGTCCAAATTATCTTTGTTTTGCCGTTTTTCACTGATCGTCTCAAATAGTTGTTTAGCGGAAGTTGACATTGTGCCGCATTAGGAAAACACCTTCTGTAGTAGTTGGTAATTCCCAAAAAACGTCTAAGTTCATCGATGGTTACCGGTTTCTTGAACTTGAGAATTGCTTCGACTCTTTCGTTGGGTAGACCATATCCTTGAGCGTTGATGATATAGCTGAGAAATTTTACTTGTGGCTGTCCAAATATGCAATTTTTGGTATTGATGCTTAGTGAAAAAGTTTTTAATCGTTCGAAGACTGTTCGCAGGTGTACTTGGTGATGATCTTCGTCTTGTGACATGACTAGTATATCGTCAATATACACGAAGACGAAATCTAAATTATACGAACAGACTTAACAGCAAAAATGAAAGAACTTAAACTATCATGACAACAATTGCAAATGCATTTCAAAACAACAAAAAACTCAACTATGGCGCGGCGTGTTTGCAACCATCAGCAAATTAATAACAATTAAAAAAGAAAAAGGGAACAAAAATAATGGCGAACAATTTTATTGGTAAGTAGGTACATAAATGAATAATATGAACAACATAAAGGGGAATTAACAAAATTTACTTTATTTTTCAATCATATCGAATCCAAGATGTATACACGAATGTATGTACATATACTGTATACTGCATACTGCTATAATTCATTTCCGATGTCAGCAACTAGTAATTGGAACAATAAGAGAAGGGTAAAAGCGGCTTTACATGGATCTGCATCTGCAGACTTGAAGGAAAGTAGAGGGGGCCAATAATATAAACCAAACATAAAAGTAAGACAGGGTACACACTAATAACTTACTCGAACTCTGCTATAACTTTCTTGACACATCTCATAATCACATGTTCTTAGCGTTCAGGTATGTAGTCTTGAGAAGAAAATTTTCGCTATTTTCGTTGTTTTTAAGCAAACTGAGGTGAAATGGTAAAACAAAAACTTTAAAATTCGTTATCTGAACGGAAAAAATTATGGTGCCGATGAAAATGCTATAATGAAGATGAACATGTTCATCTTCGCTATAATCTGTAGTCTTCAGGTTCGTACTTCCTATAATCTTCAAACATGAAGATGATCTCCATTTTGGTTTTCGCTCTCTATCGCACAAGTATAAAGTTTTTATTTTGTTTCCTATTTTTTTGCAGATGTCAATGCAGATGAAGATGAAGATGCATGTAAAGCCTCCTTAAGTAAAACGATTCATAAAAAAAACGTAAACAATCTAATGCCTAATGTGTAAATTTATATTAAATTTTCTCTTCTACCTTACAGTGTGTCCACAACAAAATTCTGGACTTGGAAGGAGAATATTGCAATGAAGCGATGTCATGTCCAGTGAAGGACATCAACAAATTTTCCATTTCAGGTACCAGCAAAACTTGATTGACAAAGAAAAATTGGGAAAGTGTTCTATACTTTGTTTTTGTTTGTAAATATGTGCCGGTGAGTTCTTCGTTATTAGTTAATTATGTGATATACCTACATAATATTAATTTGTGTGGGCTTATCAAAATGCAATTACATATAATAAAATAACCAACGAAAATACTAATATTGTAATCGCTTTATTGCTTCGTTTTTGGTTAAGTTATGTAGTTAATTCTCAAGGCCGAGGATGGTTTAGCATTATTGTTTGTGTTCATTAACGTGGTGAAGAACCCTCCCGGCCGGGCAATTTATAGTTTATACATATATCTGAATCTTTTGAAATTGGTAGGTATTGACTGCCACACTGAATACAAGAAACATGGAAATAGTGTCGTATAGAAACTATCGAAACTTCTGAGCGTCATTAATTCAGGATTTACCAGCAATTATAATCTGCTGAAGAAAAAAAAACTAAATGACTATGCTTCATAATTGAGTAACAATTATCATATACTTTAAATTGATAAATGAATGGACAGACAATATATCACGAGTAAATAAATTAAGAAATAAATAAATCAATACAAATAATTAAATACATCTTATAATAAATAAGCTAACATATAAGCCGGTTAAATAAACAAAATAATTAAATAACAGATAATATTATGTAGATAATCAAACAACGTCAATAAATACATAATTCAACATGATAATTAAGTAGAGTAAATAAATAAATTAACAAATAAGCGTGTAACAAAAAGAAAGGATTAAGGGATAAATAAATAAATTTACAAATAAATAAATAAAATAACAGATATATAAATATAAATAATGAAACATGGACAGTAAATAAATAAATAAATAAGTTATCGTACAAAACGAATAAATAAGTATATGAGTAATCAATTAATATAAATAAATCTGTAACTAAGCAAACAAAAATTAATACATTCCAATTGGAACAAAAAAACAGTTTAACGAATAGGTAAAGGAAACAAAATTAATAAATTAACTAATAATTTAACGAATAAGTAACTAATTTTAAAATAGGTAACGAAAATAGAGAATAAATAAATATTTTAACATGCAGGTAAATAAGTTGAGAAAAAAAATAAATAAGTTGAACAAAAAAAATGATTTAACGGATAAATAAATGATAAAATGCATGAATAAATAATTTAATAAGCGAATGCAAAAATAATTTAATAAGTAAATAAAATAACGAACAAAATAGATGAATAACTTTCACTATAAGAAAATACTTGAATTTTTGCTATAATAAATAAGTAATTAAACCATAGTAAATAAATAACTATAATCAATAAATTAATTATAATAAATAAATTAGTAAGCTATACTAAACTAAAACAAATTTTTGCAAAGCTAATCTAAAGTAATTTAACACTAATATCACAGGTTCTGGTGGATTTTACTGTATCAATAAATAATTAACATAATATAAACTAATATGGTAACAATTGGATAAGCAATACATAATTAAATATGATAAGCTATGATACCAATAATTTACAAGTTATAGACTAATATGTAAATGAAATTAACTAGTTGTTGCCAATCGGAATTTATAATAGGCTTAGAAATATTAGATGGTTGCAAAAAAGTTGAAATATTATTGGATTGTAAATTTTGATTTGGTGCTCGATTCAGCTTCTGCTGTTGTTTGTAAAGAAGATTCTGTGAAAGTTGTTGTTCATGTGAAATATTTTGAAAACTTTATTGTAGGGTAACATTTGAAATAAATTCTTGTACATATCGGTTATATTTATTTTGTTGCTGACTTTGAGTGGCTGCATTTTGGAAGGATTGTGGCTGCTGTTGAAAATTTGAATTTTGAACTCACAGATGTTGAAAATTAGATTATTAAAAAAATTGATCGTGGATATGGTTAGAGGAGTTTCGTTTGAACTGGCTTTCCAAGTGACATCGATTTAGAAGTTGGTTTCGGATTAGAGTCTTCTTGTCTCATCAACGGGAGAGTGGCTGTGTTGATATCACCAAGAAAATCTATAAGGTCGTCTTTAATGATCTTCTTATGCTATCCGAGATATCCGAATTCATTGATTCCACATATGAGGAAAAAGCATTGCCTATTGCCAAATTGACTTAGGCTTTATATCGCTGGATTCTGGGTTTGAAATGTTAACATTTTGACTACTTCGGTTTTCATTACATAAAAGGGCGTGATAGTGTATCGTTTCGATGCTATTGTCGTGATCTACGGTATCTATACCTCCGTAGTTAAGATTGCTATAAGAAGAAGCCCTGATAGTTTCAACAGATCCAGCAGATAGTTCATTACTCACTGAAACATTTGACAATAAAAACTGACTTTGACTACTAGATGGGATTGGTGTTCTTTGAATACGATGAATTGACTGTAGGTTAAAGTTATTCATATTGATACCGATACGTGAATTCGCTACCATAAGGGGTAGAAAAACTTCTGCCCGTTGGGATGAATTTAGTTGGTTGCTAGGCTGTGGAACTGGATTGGAAGAAGGCGGTAAATAGTTTCTAGTTTTATTTTAAGACAGAAAAAATAAAAAAAAGAACAGTTTAAAAAAGATATGTATGTATTCTAAGTTTGAAAATTCAAACTTAAATTCAAATACCAAGCTTGAATAGCTTAGCAAATATAAAGGAAATTGTAACAATTAGTTTGTTGAACAAAGAAAATTTAAGACTTAATGAACTTAGACCAATATGAAGTTTACCAACTAAAATGACAAGGGCCAACAGGTTGGGAAAACGTAAACAAAAATATTTCAAAATAGACGGAAACAAGACAAAAAAAGGCAAAATTCAAGAACTAACTATGAACTATAATGAACAAAAAAAATTGTTAACTAATTGAAAACGTTAACGCTTATTGTTATTCTGTTTTAAATACGTGTAATTTTTCTTTACACAATACTAATAACTAATACGCACTTAAATTAACTTTACCAAAATGTAAAACTAAAGAAATTAAACAAAAAAAAAACAAATAAAGGAATAAAAAATTGTTGAGCAAACCAAAAAAATACTAAATTTCTCAAAACCAAAAATAAACCAGCTAATGAAAAACTATTTGAAAAATAATAATTATTGAAACGAAAGAAACTTAACTGAAAAATGTAAATATCTTGTTACTTTTTTCATGTGTTTGCGGACATGCTTCGGGCAACTTGACGTTAAATCTGAACACAGAAATTTAAACAAAAGACTAAAGAACAAAAATTGTTGCTAACTGCATTCGTAATTCTAATCTGGCCTAAGACCTTAGCTAGAAGACATAATGCAATTAGATAAACAACACACTGAGAGAAACCATGGGATAAAGGTACTGTGCAACTAGGTGTTCTCACTAGGTCACAACACTTTGTTACTAAACAGGCCGAATGAATGAAAATAAAAAGAAACATAGAAAAGTAAAGTGTATGAAACCAGAGAATTAGGTGGGACAAGACGGAACACGGTTGAATTAATTGTTATATCATCGCAAATGAAAAGGTATGTTGAATAACTTTCCTTATTCATGACATACGAGTTGCCGATGGTGATGACAAGAACAATTCCGAAATAATGAAATTGTAAAATAGGAAAACGAAAACGTAGACTCACGTTGCGGGCGCCATTTGTAATAGGACTGAGTTTGTGGATTTTGAAATTCAATCAAAATTCTTTCGAGTTTGATGGGCTGGAATGCTGGCTGTGTGATCGGCTCGAGCTCGCCGGAAATGGGTGGGAACTTCTCCACCACGACTCATATCTCACCTACCACAAAAACATTAATCATGACGAGATATAGAAACAAGAAATTACTATTTAGAACAATAGAAGACTAATAAATGGGGAAACGGGCGGACATTTGCCACTATAGGGCACTGAGGTGTAGTTCAGCGAAAACAAAAGCTCAGTAATCCATCAGGCTATGAGTCTGAATAAAAGATTCAAAATTCATAACTTTGATGCAATTCACAACTTTTAATTTCATTTAATTTCGAGGATTAATTTATACTTTTATTTATATGAAGAAACTAGCGGACCAGGCGAACTTCGCCTATAATAAAACAAAAATAGTTCAAATTTACCAATGTGATTTATTTGAATGGAATAAAAATCTGTAGAGAGTTATATGATAAACAATGTTTTTTCAATTTATTTTCCGGCGCAAAAACAAACAACAACGACATCCTTTTTTCTTCGCTGCTAGTATTGCACACTTCGTAGTACATAAGATAGAAATAAAATAAAACAATTTACAATTTATAATTCAATCAAACATAAGATTTGTTTATTGAAATGCTCTGTGGTAAGCAACGTTTTTTGTTTTGCTATTAACATTCTCGGTGTAGATATACAAAACCCAAGGTTTTCCTACGCGCGAACTGCCAACATACAATTGCTCATGTGAAAAACTGGATACTCCAAATTCACACCGCAATATTCTAATGATTGACCTTGATCTTTATTGATGGTAATAGCAATGGCCAAACGAATAGGAAATTGAAGACGTTTAAATTCAAATGGCATATCAGAAGGTATCATTGGAATGAGTGGAAAGAAAACTTCTTCGCCTTTGAAATTGCCAGTCAAGATAGTTGCTTCGATAACATTTGGCATCAGCTTTTAACAGCAAGCCTCGTACCAATTCACAAACGTGGTTGATTTAAATTCCGTAGCATTATAACCGTAACTCCAACTTTCAATCGAAGATTATGCGGTGGTACTCCTGGCAAATCCATTGAATTCAAAAATTCAGTAGGATAATTCACTACTTCATCTTCGTTGGTAACGGTATCAACAGATTTATACGAAACCATATCACCAGGAATTTTTTGTTCTTCGCAGCTAAAATTGCTCTATTGCTCAACCATGCATGGCTCTTATAATTTTGCTCAATATGCGGAAAAACACTTTCAACCAACTCTTCTTTGGACTGCATAAATTGTCAAAAATCACCTGACAATGTGAAATTCATCAACGTGCATTGCTCCATTTACGATTTTTAACAACTGCTCAGTAAACGTAGCTGCAGATGGATCATTTTGTAATTATACACGTACGTACGTAGTGGTAATTTCAAAGTTGATATAGACCTTCATAGATATGAAGATTTCAAGTTGATCTAGGTATAAAAGGCAATGCTTGTCTGAAATCACCAGCTAATAATATCAGTGCACCACCAAATAATGCACCATTATCTCGAATGTCTCTCAAACTTCGTTCTAACGCTTCGACAGATTTTTTGTGTGAAATTGTACATTAGTCCCAAATAATTATGTCACAACGCTGCAGTAATTTTGCCATTCCAGATGTTTTTGAAATATTGCAAGTTGGGGTTTTAGTAACTTGAATATTCAATGGCAATTTAAGCGCAGAATGTGCAGTTCGACCACCATCCAATAAAGTAGCTGCTACGCCAGACGATGCCAATGCTAACGCAACTTTATTTGTAGAACGCAACGTGGCCAAAATTAATGAAATTAAAAATGTTTTGCCAGTACGACCTGGTGCATCCAAAAAATAAAAACCACCTGTTCCACTTTCAGCAACTCGATTGATTGTATCATATGCCACCTTTTGTTCAACATTCAATTTCGAATGATTTTCCACAATAGGTGATGTCAATCCTAAATGTGCTAATGCTTTATTACAATTGCCCAAACAGAAATCTTCAATCATAATCAATGCATCATTGTAAATTTCTGGTGTATAGTCCAACATTGGATCAAAGTCAATCGACGAACGCGATGCAATATATCTTCCGATAAATAGTCTCAATACTTTGTCCATAAATGCAATGGGTTAGATGGAAAACACGTAGCCAAAATAATTGCAAACAAAGTCTGTATTTGATTTGGATCACTTACGCATGCATCAGCGTCATTTTCATCCCAATGCACAACATTTTCCAACAAATTTAATTTTTGGCAAGCTTCTCGGTACGTAGCACATAATATTCCATCAACTGTTCGTAGATCAGAAAACGATTTAGGTCCTCGTACATTAACCAATAACAACTGCAAATAAAAACATTCATCATTGTTTGGATGCAGAGTATAAACACGGCTCAAAGCATGACTGGAAAACATATTCAAATAACCATTAACAGGACTTCCTTGCTTACGACTCTGGAACTTTTTTTTTAATGCGTTCCAAGTAAAATATGTTGGTACTTCAGCATACAATAACGTTATAGCAAAAGTATCAACTGCACATAATTTATGTTGGTACTTCAGCATACAATAACGTTCTAGCAAAAGTATCAACTGCACACAATTTAAAAAAAGCAATCAGCGTCGTATTTGGTGTTGAAAGTGCTCTATTAGCAGCATTTGCAATTGTAAAGTACACACGTTGGCCATTTTCAAGATGTACAGCAAGATGAAGAACTGTTGGATGTCTTTCGTGTATATGGAATGTAAATATACACCAAATTGCTTCGTTATTACTAATATATCGTCCCATTTGATATTGAAATACTTCGACATATCTATTCGGATCAGCAACTCCGAACACTGTCATATCACTGCCTTTGTTGACGTATTTGCAAATATACTTAATCGATTTAACAGAAATATACAATATTCAACGTTGATATGCGTTTTGAATACTTTCGAAAGCAACTGACTGTACGGTACAATCCATCGATTATCGACTTCAACATCTTGACCTCGTACTTTGATGGTAGACCATTGTCTTCAACAGATCGCCGACGATACAATGGATAGCCACCAATTCCAGTGAATGTCTCCGACACTAAAGTTCTTGGATATAGTTTAGTACACTTTTCATGTACACTTTTATGTATGGTTATATTGAGAAAGAATTTTATTTTCGCCACAGGGTCCATGGATCATATTCTGCACAACAACATTATACAATTCCGAATCAATAGCTGGATCAGGGATTTCTGCAGAGATCACAGCATCCACTTGATCTGATGTGATTTTAACAACCAACCAAATAAGGATATGTGCATGCGGTAAATCACGCTTTTGCCATTCAACGGAGTACATCCAACATACGGCTTTACCAAAAATTTCGCTTTTCACAATAAAATGCATCAGCACCTTTAACTTTTGGTTAAACACACGGGCAGTAATATCATGCCGATCGGTTGAATTTTGTCCAATCAAATCCGGACGGCCATAGTGACGAACATATGCCATGGCATCTTGTGCATATTCATGTATGTGTCTCAGACTGCCTTGATATGACGATGGCAATATTATCATTTTGCCCAAATTATTAACGTTTCCATAACTGTTTACTTCATCTCGCAAACGGATGTATTATTCAGAACGAAGTTTCTTCTGATTGAACCTGATAAAATTCAACCTCTCCGTTTAAATTTTGACATACATGTCAACAACGAACTGATGAAAGAGTTGGCGATAATGTAAAATGTAATCACTTCATTTTGACGCACCATAAATCGATATGAATAATAATTCATTTAACCAACTTTTTTATTAGTTTCGACACTTAAAATGAAAGTCAATAAATTTTTTTTTTAAATCTTAATTTAAAAAAAAAATGAAAATTTCAAAAAAATATAATAACATACCGGTAGAGGTATTTCTCATTTTAATATTCAAATGATATCCATTTTCTCCACGACTAAGCAAAAGTGGATAATGTAATGGGTCGTAGCAACGATGCGTTTCACACACTCTCGGCAATTGATTATTTCGACGATGCAAAACAATATCGCGTGAATTGAATTCATCACCTACAATAACCATTGCGACTTCATCGATGGTCGGTGCATTGAAACGTCCGGCATATTGTCCTGGCGGTGTTTTATCTGCACTTATAACAATTGCATAATCAGATGGCATGCGATCCAAAGCAATGTGTAGTTTTTTGTTTGTATTGAATTTTTGTGGTTTGTATTGAATTTTAATATTAATATCAAAATGTCATTATTATTTAAATAGAGCTTACTGACGATGGAAGCATAGCTTCCGAAATGTACATATAAGCAAAAATAAATAATTTCTGTTTTAAGTTGTTAAAATAAAATCTTTAATTCTCGAACAATGTTTGATGCACCGAAAGACGTCATTTAACAACATGAATTGTAGTTTCGAATGTTTCTCAAAAATATTCTGGCGTTCCACTAATGAGCAATGACCGCAATGGCTCTGGTGGTGGATTTAATTCGGACAATTTCACTTGACCACTTACACAACACAATCCAGGAGTTTCGTGTTTAAGTTTGATTGCCTTGCAATGATTGCACACAACAGTCATTAATCCAATTGAAACCACATCAAGAGAAGCATAATTTAGATTTGAATCATACGTAAATCCACCGCGCACCAAATTTATTCTCGTTGTGCGGCTCTCACACGGGTATTACTCTGCCGATTAACTGCATTAACATCAGCTCGTTCATGATCTGTTTTAGCAGCTCTGCCTACTCTTCTAGCTGCCACTTTCCGAATTGATCGGTCCAAATTACTACGTGGACGTACCATATTAATGTATTCAAAACGTATTATTTAGAAATCGTTTTAATTTTCTACGCAACAGAAACACGAATTTTCACGCAGCGGTCAATCGATTTGTATTGAACAAACGCAAAGTAGTTTATGTAAAAGAAAGACACCGGCTAAACTAACAAAAGCGAAAACAGGAATTATACGATTTGACAAAATTTTTCTTTATGTTTGAATTTATTGTTTATGTGTATTAGTTCATGAGATTTAAAAATTTAGTAAGCATTTTAAAATTTTAACATCTCACATAAACATATCTTAAAACCTTCTTCTATTTAATGGGAATCGAATGCTGTAGTTGCGTGCATACACGCGGCAAGAAAAAGAAACCAAACTGAATTGTGTGTAAGTGAATAAAAAGATGTTTATTCTTGTGTGTTGAGTTTATAACTGAATCTTTATTGAATAATTTACAAATTTGCAAAGCAAATAATTGATTTGCTTGCATTTAAAATAGCCTGCAATGCAAATAATGAATTTGCTTGCATGGCGTACCACATCCACTTACTCGTCTCTAAGGTAGCGTTAAATTCCTCAATTTTTTGGTTGTTGATAAAATGTAAAATGTAAAAGTAGGGTAGGGAAATTTTTTCGTTGTAAGCGACTTCGTTCAAAACTGTCTTCTTCGGGGATGGAAGGTGAATCACATTGGATGCCTGGTTTGTTCGATATTCATTTCCATTTATTCTAATTTTGGAATCGAAGGTTATCAGGAAGGTTATCATTTAGTATAATGGGCTGGCTTTTGTCATCAATTGTTATATTTTCGTCTCTGGCGATAATAATTCCATCAGCGACCGCTTCAATTTTTAAGAGGTGATCGGCTTGAGTAGTTGGACATTGTGCCGTGTGATTATTAAGGAGCTGGGAAAGGCAAGGATTTTGGTGATCTATTTTACAGTAAGAATATAATGGAGCTTTACTACATGAACTTAGGGGATATTCTATTTTATTACAACTTGCGGATATATTAGAACTTAAATCTAAAATTTTGTTATTGTGAACAACTGTTGCAATTTTGAATAATTTAAAAATTTCTTGTACTTTAGGAATTTTAATTAAGTAAACTAAGGTTTCATTTTGATAGTACATTTTAACTTCAGCGACATTTAATAGGTCGATTAATTCAGTAATAACCTTTTCTCTTACTTTAATGTATTCTATTTCTTCTAGTATATTTAAAATGAGAGGATTAACAATATTATCTTTTGCTAATAGTAAAGAGTAAACATCCGTGCTTCAACTATTTATTACAATTCTGTTTCTTCTAGACATGATAGGAGTCAATTTTTCATAGTCATCAGCCGCGTCGTGTTTATTGATATCATTTATTTTAAAATTATTAATTCTATCTGTTATTTCATCTAATCTATTCTGAATAAGGGTGTTTATATCAATCTGTCTGTTATTAGATCTAGTCAACTCATCTTCTTGCATTTTTAATATTTCTATATCTTGGTGATCGGGAGTACCTGCGATAAACTTTATTGCAGACCCTATGAAATGTATGGATCGCCTTTTTCTAATAGGGGATTTTAGCAGTTGGAGCAAACGCTCTATTTCGTGTACATCCTGCAGCAGTACTTCCTTACATCTTTCATCGTTTAGTTTATTTAACACATTGCTGTTATCAGATATGATGGTTTCGATGACCGAAAAATTTGTTACATGCTTCAAATAAAAATATTCTTCATAAATAGCAACGGTATCTGCTGGTATCGGAATAAATAGGGAAGAAGAATAGTCAGTTATCCTCGTAGATCCTAGCGATATTAGGGTAAATCTGAAAGTGGAGTATTATCTCAAATTATTTTTGTGAGCTTGACTTCCGTCAATTCCAACGGCTGTGCCTAGATCTGCCTGAACATTTTTTGATTATATAATTTGGATAATTGATTTCCTATTCTCTTATTCGTTTTTAAATATACCTTTTCTCCTAGATTGAATTCTTTGGGCTTGGTATTATTATTGTGAAATTAAAGGTCTTTATCCTGTTTGGTTTTGAGTTTCGAAGTTATTTCATTCTTCATTTCCTTAGAAATGTCATGAAAAATGTCTTAGGGCTTACAACCTGTAACTGAATGTATTGAGATATTGTATTTTGCTAGGAGCATTAGTTCAACAATATCTGTTGTAGTTTCTTTAGTACACCTAGCTATTTCGGCAAGAGTAGAATGAAATCTTTCAACCTGTCCATTGCTTTGACTGTGGAGAGCTGGTACAGAATGTGTTGAAATATTAAATTCATTTTTTAGCAATGCTTGTGTTGCAATCGATGTAAAAGCATCTTCATTATCTATAACTATTATTTTCGTGTTTCAAAATTGGGAGATAATTTCAATCAATGGATTTTTCTAGACGGAATGTATTTTATAATAGCAAATTTGGAAAATTTGTCTATACATGTTATGAAATATTTTTGGCTGGTATTGTAAATATCTAAGTGCAGAATCTCTCCTACATACGTGGGAATTGGTGTTGCAACGATTGGATGTTGTGGTGGTCTGCGCTGATATTTATTTTGCTTGCAAATTATACATTTGGAAACGTATGTATTACATAGCTTCATAAGATTTGGGAAATAGTATTCAGATATTATTTGTCTGTAATTTTCGCGTGGTCCTCTATGAGCTCTGTTATGCTCGGTTATAATAAGTTCTTCTTGATCGTGTTCGTTAAACACATTTTGATCAAGCTTTTTTGCATATTTCATTTTTACTTTGGGGAAAGCTATCATTAGAATATTTTGTACTTTTCCTAGAGTTTCAAGGTCGCAATAGATGCCATTGACTGCGTTCGTATTAAGAACATCACGCATTATTTCGATAAGTTCTTCGATTGATTTGAATGTTATTATATGCCTAACCTGTTTTTGGAAAAGAATTTTAATTTTTTTGCTTTTCTCAGAACCTTGACTAATAAAAATTTGGTTCTTGAAGCAATTTATGGGATTTTCTACCGTAGGTATTACTTTCGTAAGGGACTCCTCACTATGCACGGTTTGTCCGCAAGCAGAGTGAGTGTTAATATGTTGACGAGATAATGCGTCTGCTACCTCGCTTTCTTTACCAGGTTTATAATGAAAGGTTGGAGAATATTCCTCAATAAATGATCTCCATCTCTTTAGTTTAGTATTAGGATTTTTTTCGGAAATCGCAAATGTGAGTGGTTGGTGATATGTATAAATATGAATATCAGGAGCACCATATAAATAATTCTCAAAGATTGCAGTGCCCAGACTATCGCTAGCATTTCTCGTTCATTTGTAGCAAAATCCTCTTCGGATTTACTCAAAGTTCGAGATATTATTGTGATAGGTCTACCACTTTGAGAGAGAATTGCGCCTGTTGCTTGTGATGAAGCATCGGTAGTCAAATCTAAGAGAGAGCTTACGAAAGTCGGGATAGAATAGTAATACATCTTCGGAGGCTAAAATGTTCTTTATTTTATTAAAGGCACATATGGCCTCAGCATCAAAAGTAATTTTGATGTTCTTAGAATTGTTCGTTCCTACATTTCCGTTTTCTCCTCTGAAATATTTTGTTAATGGTTTGGTTATCTGTATAGTCTTATACAAATCGACGGTAATAACCAGAAGGACCAAGGAAAGATCTTAGTGCTCGAAGTGTTTTTGGCACTTCAAAGTCAATAATGTCTTTGACTTTATCGGGGCAGGTTTTAATACCGTCTCCAGATACGAGAAATCCTAAAAATTCAACCTCATGCCTGAAAAATTTACATTTTTTTGGGGATATACGCATGTTGGCGTTGAAAAGTTTAGAAAATATAGTTTTTATATATTTCAAATGCTCTTCCTCTGTTTGAGAAAAATGATAATGGTATATAACGTCATCGATATATATATGACGCATTTTGCCTATATCGCTCCGTAGTATAATATCAATTGTTCGCTGAAATATACTTGGAGCGTTTTTCAAGCCGAAAGGCAATCTGCAAAACTCATACTTTCCATTATTTATGGAAAACGCCATTTTTTCTCGGTCCTTTCCTTGGAGAATTTGATGGAAGCCGGATTTTAAATCGATCGTTCTATAATATTTTGCTTGACCTAAATTGTAAAATAACGGAGGCTTCAGGAATCGGATACCGATCTGGTATAGTGCGTTCATTTAATTTCCTATAGTCAAACACTAATCTAGATT
This sequence comes from Philhelius pedissequus, assembly GCA_910595825.1. NCBI lineage: Eukaryota > Metazoa > Arthropoda > Insecta > Diptera > Syrphidae > Philhelius > Philhelius pedissequus. The sequence goes on from OU343160.1 coordinate 152,955,323, forward strand.
TCGGAGTACCGTCTTCATTAATTCCTTTTTTCCCTACCACTAATATAGGGGTGTTATAAGGGGAATGTGATGGCCGAATTATACCATCATTGAGCAATCTCATAATTTCTTTGTTTACAAAAGGAATTGCTGCCATATTGTATGGTCTTGGTTTAGAATAGATTGGTTCTGAATCTAATGTTCTAATGGTAGCTTTTATGTCTGTATTAAAAGGTAATCTTTTACCTGGTTGAGCGAATACTTCTGAAAAGTCTTCTATCAATTTTTTAAATTCATTTCTGATGGTCTCAGGAATTGTTTTTATATCGATTTCTAAACTATTTACCTGCTCGCATTCTAAGAATTTAATTTGCATTTCCCCATTTTCATAAATTAACAAAGAGCGTCTTGTATCGATTTGTGCTTTTATTTCCATGAGAAAATCATATCCTACGATCGCATCGAAGGTTGATAATTGGGGAATGATAAAAAAATCTGTAATCTTATCACAAAACTGCATTTTACATTTGTGAGTTATTTTATTTTCACCGTGAATGGTCTTTAACTTAAAATTTGTATTATTAGGAATTGTTTTCAAATAGGGTATTTGTCTAATATAGTTTTTGGCTGTACCAGTGTCTACTTGGATTCTAATTGGAGCCTTACCATTTAGTTTCTTTTCAACATATGGGAGAGCCGACTTTATTCTAAAATATTAATCTAATATTCGAATTCGTCATCATATCGTCTACGTCTTCATTGTCTGTTTTTTACTCGGGACTTTTCTTCAGTTCATGGTCGGTATTTTTGGATTTAACGAAATTAGTTCGTTGAGCTTTCGCAAATGGCAATCTTCGGACTCGCGTGAGCGTTTTGGTGTCCTGTTTTCATAAGTTTGCGGCTGTTGTCTGAGGGTCTGTTTATTACTAGCCTCCGGCACCGCTGCTTGAATAATTGACCTTTTGCTATGTCGATAAATTGACGAGTTATCAACACTCATATGATCATATGGTTCTCCTTGGTGGCTTTGCTTCTGTTGGTTATTTATGGTTGAGGAAACTTGTGCTTGGGGTTGGGTTTGGGCCTGCTCTACCCTTTTAAATTGAGTATTGCTTCTTGACAGACCACAAGGACTGGCATATGATAAATTTTTATTAAATGTTCTGGCAAAATTATACCTGTATGGGTTTGCTTCGAGTTCCTGTGCCTTCGCCAATGCAGACGGTAAATCTTCACAGCCAGCAGAAAATAATATGTTACAAATAGGCTTATTAAGACCAGAAATGAATACACGTAGTGCATCTGCTCGGTATTTTAAGGCTTAAGAATTAATTAGTTCATTATTGCCTGAAAAATCCATTGATATCTTATTCGTTATTGAAGTGATATGTTTTTCTATTTTGTCGTAAAAGTTGTGGATGGACAAATTTCCCTGGCATAAATTGCACATTTGATTTTCTAATACCTGAAGTGGTCGTTTGTCTGCGTATGAATTGTCGAGACGCGCAATGATTGCGTCGAAATTAAGAAAGTATTAAATCCGCGGAACCGACAATTTTATTCCTTATAATGGCAACAGCCTGATAGTACCTTTCCGATCCCTTATATGGGTCGAATAACTTGATTGCGGTCTTAAGCCTAGTACGCTGCTGATGCGAAACGAAAATGTTCGGTGGTCTCCAATAGGAGAGCGAAATGCTTACGAAAATCACAGCGTAAAAATATTTGTGGAGAGTTGTGGTGTAAGCTGTCAAAAAAATTACCAAATTACTTTTAGATGGAATTTTCTTGTCACCAAATTACTTTTAGATGTAATTCTTATAAAGTAATTCTTTGATATAAAAATGGTTCTAGTTACACAAAGAGGATTTAAAATAAAACTCAGAACCTATTAAATGATCCAAATTAAGCAATTACTTTTGAATTTATAAACTGGTTTATCTGCCGATTTGATAAAATTTCTATCAATTTTAAGAAAATCAATGAAGTAGGGAGGTAAACCACTCTAAAATTCGAAAACTACGTGGTCCATTGGGATGGTGTAAACGGTTCTAATTTATGGTTTCTTACTAATTCCGAATACCATTTTCAAGTCCAAGATTTATTTAAAAACAAATATATGTAAAGGAAATTTGGTGACAAAAAAAATACATCTAAAAGTAATTTGGTGACAAAACTACTTTTGGTTTGGTTAATGCTTACTTTGAAAGTATGAAGTTTTGATTCTAAAAAGATATCGCTCGCCTTTATTGGATAACGCGTTCCAAAGATATAGTCCAAAACCAATTCACTGTTCACCTTGAAAAACATGATCTGAAAATACCTGGAGTGTATCTTTGAAACGGGTTATCCTAAAAACTTGGTTGATACCTTTTTGTAATCTACTCTTGATACTATCGAAATCAGCATCAAAAGTTTTTATGCAGAAGCCTTATTGCAAAAAATTACTCTTGAAATACGCATACTTCATACTTTCAAAGGAAGCATCAACATTTTTTGCAAAGAAGTTGTATTAAAAAAAGAACTCCAGGAATACGCATACCTCATTCTAAATGTGCGTATTTCAAGAGTGATTTTTTGCAATAATCCTTCTACCTATAAACTTTTGATGCTGATTTTGAGAGTATCAAGTGTTTATTACAAAAAGGTATCGACCAAGTTTTTAGGATAACCCGTTCCAAAGATACACTCCAAAGTATTTTCAGATTATATATTCCAAGAGAACAGTGAATAGCTTTTGGCATATATCTTTGGAACGGGTTGCATTTTCACTTGTTCATCAGTGAGTTTTCTTAGTGGGTTTGTACTTGACCGCTCTGGTACGCTGCGAATGCTCTTTGATCGATTCCAATTTTAACTATAGGTCTTGCTTCTTCAATTAATACCAAAATCGAATGTATAGTATAAATGCATGGCCTTATATGCCAAATCCAATTGACAAGTGACCAGCTTGCAAGCAGCTTGATTTGCTATCAAACCCACGAGCAAGGTATCTGCCATACGATGGTTCAATTTTATTAAAAAACTTCGTCCAGAAAAGAAAAAGAAGGTAGCGATGGCAGTGCGAGGTAAGTGATTTGTCATCATCTTCTTTCTATCAACACAACAAAGGACTAGCGAGACCAGAAATTGTAGACTAAATAACAATGTCCATCCCGTGCCGATTTGCACGAAGTAAACATTAAACAGATTGTCTGAACTTGAGAAAAAAGCTCTGGGGTATGGTATACAATCGCCAATCAATGAGATCTGAAACAGGTTTCACAAATAGAGGTGGGTATCGTTTAAGATTGCCTTTTTGCAACCAAACATTATTGTTGTAACGATGATTTCCTTAATTGTCGTTGGTGCAGCCGAAGGTCGCTTACCTTTGGCTTCCGGCCTGGATGCATCTTGTTACGTCCAGGTCAGAAATTCATATTCGTACTGCCAGTAGCGCGCGGTCGATTTGATTTTTTTCTTTGTGGCAATTGAGTTAATTTATGTGTTGAAAGTATGTAGTTAGAAATGGTGAGTGTTTTTTTTATATTTATGTGGTGTCAAAGGTCGCATAGAATTTAAAAGTCGGAGTAACAAATGTATTTTAAAAATCATGACATGGACAGTTAATTGCAGAACAAACTACTGAATCTTGATTATAATATTTTTATTTAGTAGTCACTTAAAATAAATTAATTTTAAAAGGACAGGTTATTTTTAATTTAAGCACTAGCACTAGGTATGAGAAAAGTAGATAGTTGGTTATAATAAGCATTCCAAATAAAGATCCGCTATATCTTGTTCGCCGATAAGATATGTGAAGGGTGTGCTTCTTTTCAACTTCACATTTCCACTTTGCAGATTTAGTTTAGTCGATTTTGAAATTGGTTTTGATACAAAAATTAGAATTGAACTTATTTCGAATAATTTAATACAGAAAATGCAGAGAAAAACCAGACACTAGAGAAAACCCAAAGAAAAATCAAATAAACAATACAAGAGCTTGATTTTTTTTTTTATAAAAAAAAATGAAATGTCAAAATTTCGCAAGCAATTAATGTGCAGGTCAATTAAATTGAGAACGAAAAGAGTGGAGAATTGTACTAAGAAATCTAGTACAGCTATCCACTAAAATTACATATTTCGTCGTTCAGCAGCGTACTGGAAAACGAAAAGTAGAGCGAAATTTTTCGTTCATAATTTCGTCGTGCCATTTTTGTATGGGATTTTTCGTTTCGCATCAGCAGCGTACTAGGCTTTAGCCGCTTGACACACGAAATGTATTTCGGGCGTTCACCTGCAAAATCCGGTATGGATTTTACGACATCAAGTGATATTTGACACGATATGTCAGGTGCTACAGAAATAGGTTCGTTAAAATTGGGGTTGGGGATAAATGTACGGAATTTAGTTTATCGGATAGCTCTGCGATTCTTGAATTTACACTATCTACTGTCTGTCTACTTTCTGTTATCTGATCCCCCATTTTTCTTCGTTTCAGAAGGTTTTTTATCATTTTAATGTTCCTTAGGTTTCTTTTTACAGAAAAACACTGTGTCGAAATACAGTTGGGTTGACGAACGATGGATCTTATTAAAGTATTTTTTTAATTCGCGTGTTTTTGTTTTAGCTGACTTAATATTTTTACACAAAAATTTTTTTAAAGTACAACGCGATAAAGTTAATTGTGGATGAGAGGGGTGAAATCAAGAATAACACTATAAAAGTGATCTCAGGCAAGTAGGAGTAATTTAGTGTTCTTAAGGTTTCTTTTTACATAAAAATTCTCTGTCGAGATACACTTAGGTTAATGTGCTCATGGTGGATCTTGTTGTTAAGTAATTCTTGTTTTTTCTTTTTATTCGCGTTTTCTGTGGTTTTTTTGCTTACTATTTCTTTATTGAAATATTTTGAAGTTTTAATTTTCGCATTTTCTGTAATTTGTTTGCCGAAATATTTTGAAGCTACAGATACTAATCGAAAAAAAAAGTTGGGCGCCAGTGAACAAAAAGATATTTATTCTTTTGTTTAACTGAATCTTTATTGAATAATTTCCAAATTGCAAAGCAAATAATGGATTTGCTTGCATTTAAAATAGCTTGCAATGCAAATAATGGATTTGCTTGTATGGTTATACAAATTATTAACTTAATAATATTGTGCTGACTAATATAGAAGTGGGTAGGAAATAAAGTGTAAGGTGCTCGGTATAGGAATGTGAGTGTGGGAATGGGAAATTAGGTTCATATATGAATACCTAATGTAATTGTATTTAACTTGTATACAAAACAACACATTTTTTTATTTTTATACTAATAAACCAATAACAAACATGTGAGTGACATTTTTGGTAATAACTCCGGTTCTAGACATCGGACGCCAAGCATATTCCTTATATGCACTCTCCAAACATGTCCTAAAATCTCCTGATTCATTCAAATCGATCGAGCCGAAAAAAAAAAGATTGCGCACAAACATAATTTGCATTGTTCTTTATATATACGATTTTTAAATAAAAACCAGCCATACATCGAAAATCAACACAAATAAGCACACAGCACATAGCTTAAAACCTTCTTCTCGCCCATATCTTTCATACAAAATTGAAAATGGTCGAATGCCAACTGAGATCATTAGCTTCATACGTTTTTGACAACATTTTGTATATATATACGAGTAGATAGATAGATATATATATAATAAAGATAAGGAAAACTAAAAAAAAATACAACTAGCAACCCTGTTACAAAAAATACGAGAACTTTAATATTAGACATCTAAATAATATAGAAAAAGTTTCTATGAATTTTTCTTAAACAAAAAAATCTAGTTCCTATTGTTTAACGGATGCAACTTTATTAATGTAAAATTCAAATTTGAGGCTATTTCTCACAATATCAAATAACCCTACCTGCATCGAGCTCAATTAAGGAAAGAGTTTCTGACACAAAACAAAAATCGACAAGTATGTTCGTAGATTTTCAAAACAAAATTCCTGATCACTTAAACACGAAACGAAAATTAATAAATCAAATAATAATAAGAAAAACAAAATAATCAAGAACAATAAAATTTTGCACGAAGCAAAAAAATTAATTTTAACAAATCATAGGAACTCCGAAACCAAGTAATAATATAAAAGTAATATTAAAAAAAATGAAGTTATAAACAAATATTGTTTCTTTGCAAAAAACCACTCTTCTTGTCGAAGTCTTCTTTGAAGAACCCTTAAGTTAAATTGGATTGGAGATCACGACTGCTTGAGATGGTTAGTCGGTGATCGCCAAACTGTTTAATCCCTATAGCAAAAGAACAAAAATAAAATTCATCACTTTTCAAATATGTAAGTATCTTTTTTTCTTTTGTTCAATATTTTAATTAATTTTTTTTTTTTTTTTTTTTGGAAATCTTAGTTTCAAACAAAAACCATTTTAACATTTCACTCACCAATTGTTTCTACAAATTTAAAGTTATAAATGTGGGTGATTTTTCACTCGGATATAGGTAATATGTGAGGGTTATGGTATGTTTAATACACTTAAGATACTTATTGATGGCAGGTAGGTACTTATTTCCCACTTTTAAACTATTTTTATAAATATATATATATATATATATGTAGGTATATTATATTTTTGATTTTGTAAATTTTCTTTACATTACTCCTCTATATAATATATTTTTTTTTTTGTATCTGAGTTAATATTAATATTATACTCGCGGCGCTCGCTACCTCATTAGTATAGAATGAAATGTATATCCCAAATCCTACACGGTCCACGAACCCCCCCCCCCCCGTAACTCAACGGATAAATCGTATCGTTCTGACCACCAATCAAATTAATACGAACACTCATCAGATCAAAGAAATTATACCAACAAAACAAAAAACCACACAAAATACATTTCTCAACAAAGTTAGGAAATGGAACAATAAATATCAGTGCCATCTGTTAAAAAGATCGGCCATCATAGTTTTCGGCTAGTTTTAGCTTATATGAATAGACATAACAGCAAAAAAGAAAGAACTAAAACTATCATGACAACAATTGCAATTGCATTTTAAAACAACAAAAGACCCAACTTGGCCGGCGGGCTTGCAACCATCAGCAAATTAATAACAATTAAAAAAGAAAAATGGAACAAAAATAATGGCGAATAATTTTATTGGTAAGTAGGTACATAAATGAATAATATGAACAACATAAAGGGGAATACAACACAATTTACTTTATTTTTCAATCATATCGAAAGTATGTACATATACTGCATACTGCGATAATTCATAGCCGATGTCAGCAACTAGTAATTGGAACAAGAACAGAAGGGTAAGTAAAACAATTCATAAAAAAAAAACAAAAACAATCCATTGTAAACGGTGATTTTTTAAGAGCTTGGTTTTTGAAAATTCAAAAAAACACAGAAACTTGTAAAAAGTGAATGAAATTTTTATTTGGATCGATAAATCAATTTCTGCCATTTACTTTTTAAGAATAATTTCACTTAAATGTTGCCAGCGGCTACGCTTCAGGTGGTCCATTCTGAAGGTCCAATTTTCGCAAACTTTTTCATAGATTTCGGCCGGAATCTCAACAATGACGCGTTCAATGTTGGCTTTCAAGGCATCAATCGTGTTTGGCTTGTCCCCATAGCCAATAGACTTAACATAGCCCCACAAAAAATAGTCTAACGGGGTCAAATCACATGATCTTGGTGGCCAATTGACTGCGCCAAAACGTGAGATCAACTGCGCACCAAATTCGCCTCTCAATTGATGCATGGTTTCGCGTGCAATGTGGCATGTGGCACCGTCCTGTTGGAACCACATGTCGACCGAGTTCAATTCTTGCATCTTCGGCAAAAAAAAATCTGTTATCATCGAACGGTATCTTTCTCCATTGACCGTAACCCTGCGGCCTTCATCGTCCTTGAAGAAGTACGGCCCAATGATGCCGCCTGCCCATAAACCGCACCAAACAGTGCATTTTTCGGGATGCATTGGTAGCTGCTGAATTGCCTCTGGCTGCTCTTCACTCCAAATACGGCAATTCTGCTTATTCACGTATCCATTTAGCCAAAAATGAGCCTCGTCGCTGAAGACAATTTTGCGATAAAAGCTTGCGAGACACATTTTTCACAGAGCACGAATTTTGATAATAAATTTCAATAATTTGCAAACGTTGTTCAGGCCTAAGTCTATTCATGATGAAATGGCAAACAATACTGAATCGAAATGTCAAATGTTCGTGGAATTTGTCATGTGTGATCTGTCAAAAATATAAACGTCAAAAACCAAGTAGCAAAAAAATCACCCGTTATATACATCTCTATAGTACCATTGTATATACATCTATATAGTACTATCACGAAGAGGAACGTCCAGGGAGCCACCTGGTAGATCCTATAAGAATTAATATCTTGGGCTCATTTGCAAAATGTGTATAGCCTAATTGAAAACCAAGAGTGAGTAGAATGCATATGCTTTAACATTTTCTAAAGTTAAAGCAAGAGAAAAAATTATAACTTTATGAAAACCATAGAGAAACTAACATAGAGGCACGACTTCGGGGGTTTATTCTCTTTCACTCTACAAGCTAAATTGAGAGGATTTCCTCCGTTTCGACAAGCATGTGTTAGTTACCCGTGGATTTTAAATGGAGCAGACACCAACACAGGCTTATCGAAACGGAGGAGTGCGCATTTGCACTTTTGGTAGATATGGTGAGCTTATATATTCAAAAGGGAAACCCGTTAAATTCGAAAATGGAATAATTAATTTGTTTTTAGTTAAATTGTATTTTTAAATGCTTTTACCAATCAAAAATGTATTAATAAAAAAATGTTGTTGATTCTAGCTTACAAATTTAGTAATATTTGTTAATTTTATGTTCAAAGTGAAGAAAATCCATTCAAAAAGTAGAAGCAAACCATATCATATTAATGCGTACGTGCCAAAATTCAACCACAAGAAAAGACCAGTTTACTCAATTCGAGGTGAGTATTTTGACAGATGACAAAACAATAAGAAGAAAACATATTTATTTCAAAACAAATATCGGAAGTGGGCGGGTTTTATTTTATTTATTTTGTATTTTGTTTTTTAATTTAATTTTAAAATATATTGTTTCCATATCTATTTTGCTATTAAGTTATTTTAAATTATTTAAAATATAATAAATTTTAAAGAATTTAAATTTATTTAAATTCTGCAACACATCAGTGATGGTGCTGTTGTTGTTACTACAAAAGCAGAATATCCAGCAACGTGATAATATTCAAACCACACAACCAATTAGTGCCCCATCATCAATAAAAGAAATGTCCTAGGACCAGTTTTGCATTTAATTGCCTTTCCCACAGTGACTCTGGAGGACTTTTGTGTCGCTCAAACAGGCATACTAACTTCACCAGAGACAATCGATATATTTTTACACTTCACTGTGAATGCTAAACCAATTCTAAAGTATCCGACAAAATGTCGTACTGGACTGAAATCTCAGGTTTGTCCGGCATTGGCCAGTACATGCAAAAGTACAAGCAGTTTTTTCTGATCCGCTCAATATATAAACTATAACTAAACTAAATTCGGTAAACCAACACTGTTACTCAGTTGGTGAAACAAACGAAAGCCCAATTGGTTGTCATCGCCGATGATTTCGATCCACTTAAGACGAAGATTGTACTGGAACCAAGGTTGAAATGACAGTGACGAATGAAGAAAGCCATGAAATTCCCCATTTCTATTCAACATCGACGTCAATCCCATAATGCTGATGGTGCAACAGAAATTGAAGAAACTAAGCTCTTAGAAAAGGATTTCCTTCAGAATGTGCCAAAATTGACAACGGGAACAACACCACCTACTGCACTAACGACAAGTGAAACAATTCCCACAATTAGAGTAAGACCAACAATAAAACTTATAAATCTATTTCACTATCGACCAGATCAGATCCGCAGATATCAATCACCATCGAATGTTCCCTGGACGTATATTCATATATCAGCAACACTAGGATCCAATATTCAATCCCCTGGCGTTCAGGTACCACTGAATAGTAATGCAACTACAATTCAATGCCCGGCGAATACATTCCCGCAATTGATGCCGATGACGACAGCAGTTATTGCACAGCCAGTCCAAGAAAGTAATGAGCCGAGCGGGGAATCTGGTGGGGTGGTTGCTTCAGTATTAAAATTCAATAGAAGTACGATGGCGATTTCAGTCAAAAATCTCGATCGCACTAATGCTCGAGAGAAGCTGAATGTACTCAATATGCACTGGCATTAGAATCACCGGAACAACAGCTTATTAGCCAACAAGAATCTGTCGAAGAAGAACACGAAGCCAAAGATAAACAGATGCAGATGATAATGATCATTACAAGGCACTTCCAGATCCAGAAGAGGGCCTTCATATTAAACAAGAACATGAAGGTAAAACTGAATCATTAAGTTATGATAGTCGTGAGTTGTTGCTTAACCCTACGTTTGATTTTCCTATTTTGTATCTTTATAAATTCAAGATAAAGACAACGAAGCTGACCAAGATGATTCCGAAGCTGAGAATATCATATGCCAACCAAATGTATCCTATATCTATGATAGGCATGAATATGGCAAGGACGTTGTTGAACATGTTGATGATGACGAAGATGGTGTATGCATTGATTATGATCGTCTAGTTGCAGAAACATATGGCAATATGCAACAAAATTGTCAGAACACCAAAAAGAAACATTATAAAACCTAGGAAAATACGAATTTGTTGCAACTAAGGATTATTGTCGGGTAAATGAAACATAATTTTTCTTGACATTTTTCTTATAATTGACAAAAAACATTACATTCCTTTTCATTTTCTATTACTATTTATTAAATTTAACTAGTCTTTTAATTTCCATTTCAAACATAATAAATTACGTACAAGACGCAAATCGAGGTAGTAGTTTCTGCTATCATCGTCACTACATACCAACCTACATACAGTATGCACTAAGTGGGTTCTCATACAAATATATAAATATATATCTTTAAAAGTCAAATGAATATTATGCATATTACAACTATCATATAAAGTTTGATACCTATGCATATATGTATCTACCTAATCATCACAATCCAACACTTTCATCATACTTTATTACGTAACTATACACACATATTACAGACATAGGCTCCATACAAGTATGTAGTGTAGGTACATATTATCATCCTAATTTGCAAAATTAAAATCCATAACATAGATTTAAATATACATTTGTAGGTACCTAGTAACTATTTACTGAAAGATACATTCGATCCATTATACTAAGAACTTACCTACATCGGCTTTAAGCTTACCTAATGCTAATTGGACCTACATACTAACAGCGTCAAAGCTTACTACATTAAAGAAAACTCAAAATTTAAAACTAATAAATCGGCCCTATCACAGAATCCATCGTAATCAAAATCTGCTACGAATCCTGAAAATCTATCATATCATCCATTAGTAGTCGAAAATCATAAAATCGGATTTCATAATCTCTAAATATTTACAGATTGTTTAATTTTTATTTTACAGATAGTTTTTGTGGGAAATTTGCTGCGTGTGAATCCAATTTCTATGAAACTGCGTGCCTATGCCATGTGCTTGTCTATGCCTTGTGTTCTTTGATTCAGTTCAATGGAGAAATATCTGAGTGTTAATTTACTTCAGCATAGGACTATAATACTTACCTATGTATCATTGAGACACACAACATTACATTTCTCTTGAAAAGAAAAGAATTTTTTTGAACACCCATAAAGAAAATGTAATCGAAAAAAATTAAGTCAATCACAATTCTTAAGCTATATACATATATATATATACGAGTACATAAGGAGAACACTTTAAAATATTGAGCCCAATGTATTTATTTATAATATCTGGCAATAATGACTTCCGGCTGGGCTTCATTGTTTGTGTGGTCTTATCTTGTTGCTCGTCATGATTTTGAGATGAATGGCAGGCGCTGTTTATCCTAAAAAATTAAAAGAAAAACAAATACTCAAAAATACATCAAATTATGTTTTTTGTATTTAACGTACCTTATTTCTGGTTGACTGAATGCTGATCCACAGACAGACCAAAAATCTGTTTAGACGCTACAGATACAGACCGAGGTATTGCGGTCAACATATGCATATCGATCTCGTTCATGAGATTACCACTCACGATATATTTCTTCCAAAAAGACGAGCCCAAATCTCCGTTGTCGACACACAATGAGTTACATAATCCAATACTTGTCAGACTATGGTATGGTGGTTTAATCGGTTCCAAGGGTGTTGGATTCAATTTCGGGCTCCGAAATTAGATCTATCATCTGTAGATGTTTCAGTTTAGAATGCTCCTCAATGTCCATATCCAAGCACAACTGAATTTGGCCAAATTCTCATAAGGATACTCATTGGTTTACGTGCTTTGATTGACATAACATTATGTACTTGTAAATTTCGATCGAAAGAATGTGTACTCGGCTTCCGAGCACCGCCTAACTACAAAGTATTATGAGACTGATGATACAGGATCGAGCTTCGTATTAAATTGGAACACTTTTAAACACAATTTAAACACAATTAAAATCTATATAATATAATTCAAAATGAACTTACTTGAATCTCTTTAGTTTTATTCTTCCCATTTGATTTTCGATGGCCAAAGCGACGAATCAAGTGGATCAACAAACAATTTTTTCTTATTACAATAAATAAAATTGTGAAATAAACAATAAATAAAAGCAAACAATTGAGAAAATGAAAGTAAATAATTTTATTTCTCGTAAGCTATTTGAGAACTGTCCGATTGACTTATGACAAATCAACAAAAAAAAATGAGCTGTCAGTTTGAGCAATAGGGTTTTTTAATTTAAGAGAGTTTTCGCTTACACAACTCAAAAAAAATTTGTGGGTGCTTAAGGCAAGGGGGGTACGAATCGCGCCTCTATTTAATTATTTTCTCTATGACCAAAACTGGGAAGAATGCATATGTTTTAACATTTTCTAAAATTAAAGCAAGAGAAAAGAAAATATACCTTCTCTGTGCATTTTTCTTTCCTCACGTTTATTTAAAATTGGAGAATCTACCTACATACATACATATGCCTGCATAAAGATTTTTGGAAGAATTGTATCCCGATCGATTTAGTTTTGGTTTTGGCATTATTATAATTATATATATAGATTTGTGTGGATTAAATGTTAGCCGTGTGTTCGTTTTGTGTTTAAAAAAAGCAGTTTTTGACCTTGATTTACTGCACTTTTCGTTTCGGCAATAAATTTGTTTGAAAATAAATTTGTCCGCCGGTTTGTTTTGAGTTTAAAAAAAAATATTAAATTCAGTTTAATTGGTGCCGTATATAAGTAATTGAGTTGTGATGAGTGTAATTCAAGCAATTTTTAAATACCTACCTACCTATGAATTTAAAGAAATTCTTTTTGTGTGATAAAAGTGTTGTGGCATTGAAGATAGGTAGGTATGTACTTATGCAGGTACATTTAATAGAAAAGGATTTTACACAACAATAAAATGGACTTACGGATTTAATATATGTTTGAAGATGACATTTTGATTGCTAATTTTATTTCTGAAAATAGATTTTAAAAAGAGATAAAAGATATTATTTAAAATTTTGGATTTCAAAAAATGTTAATACATATTTTAAGAGGACATCTTTCTAAAAATAATTTTAAATGTATAAAAATAGGTACTTATGCCAGGTGTTTGACAATTTTGTTTTTAACTTCGGCTAGGTCAAACATCTGCGATACCGTTGAAATTTTTTCTGAGTGGCAGCAATAGATACCCAAAGCACTAGATTCCATTGGCAACTCAAAAAACTTTTTAACTCCAAGTAAAACTTTTGAAATGATTTTTTCATTTTCAATTTTTTCAACTTTTACTATACCTATATCTAACACACAATAGTTGTTCGGATATGTGAGCCAATCTTGATTTTCTCTCTTTCTGCCAACCTATTGCAAATTTGTTGAATTGGGAAGGAATCCTTTTTCAACATTTGTTTAAGGAGTTGCATATAGTTTTCAAATTTAAATGCGCTTTAACCATTTATGTCACCCAAATTTGTCACATCACCCGGAATATGTAGCAAACTATGAACTTTGTAGGCTATATTGTCTGCCCTATACAATTTTTCAAAGTCTTTCACAAAGTCCTTAAGAAGCTCATTTCCACATTCCCAATTTTCTTGGCAATCCTCCGGGTGACTTAAAATTCGGATAGCGCAAACAAGTAACAAAAAATGGTCGTAATATGCAGCGGGTAAGATTCCCTTAAGAGCTGCCATTCCGGTATAGCAAAGGAACATACGAAATTCTGTAGCTTTCCAATACTCTAACTCTTTAAATGTTCGTTGCTTTCTTTAAAACTCTCTGGACATGCACTTCTTGAAACTTTTTAAGTAATCGTTGATTGCAAATATTGCATTTGTCTTCAGTAAAAACGTTTTCTTTCGTACTTTGAATAGACATTGTAGCGTTTGACGCATAACTCCCAGGAGCACACAATGTATATAGTCTATGGGAAACTGAGATACCAGTCCAATGTTTAGGTTTTCTAACGAAACACTGTTACGTATGTGATGTTCCGAGTGTTTCCTCATTTTGGAGCTTTTGTCCGTACGTAGGATGTTGTCAGTCCCAGGAAAACATACTTTATGCATTTGATATACGCCTTTTATAGTGCATTTAGTACAACTAAAGTATCCAGAATGAGACATCACTCCTAAAGGAGAAGGTACAAAATAGTTAAACTTTGAATAAAAAGGTTATAGAAATATATAATTGACTAACTATGGCGTACTTACCCAAAATAAAAGCTCGAGCTGGTGCATACAAATAAAAGAACGTATCTGAAGCTCGTAAGCTCGGTCAATATATACTAATTTATTTAGCTGTATATGCAGCATTTCTTTAACAAAGGGCTCTAAAAATTTATTGGCTCATTCAGGTTTCTTGGTGCCATGAAAAACACCTATAACACAAACTTTGTTTTCTCCGAAAATATTGCCTAAGATTGGCAACAGTTGGCTGTTTGAACTTTTTGCAACCGAAACTCCATCTATACCAACGTCCATTTTAATAATATTTTATGTTGGATGATAGAGCTGTATGAATTTCATTAGGTGTTTTTTAATCCCATCGTGGTAGTATTTCCCGTTATCCATTTCGATTACTTCGTTATTATTTTTTACACCTTTAATTGTTCTAATACCTACGGGTAGACTTTGGTAATATTTTTTTAAAATCTTTAAAAGAGAATTAGCTGCTTCATTTGTTATATTGTGCCCTATTGTCCAATCCATTATTTCATTTCCTAAATTTTTCAGTGAATCACCATAAACCAACACATTTTTTGAACAATGAGTAGTTGTATTATTAAACATTTTGAAATTTTCTAAGTTTTCCCCATCTATTTTCTGGAAAATTGATTTCGGGCTAGAGAAACAGGGACTTTCCTCATCTTCTGTCGAATTTATTTTCGCTCGTTTGCGCATGAAAGACACATCGCAATTTATTTTATAATAATCGTTTTTGAACATCTTTAAATTGTTTTTATTATTTTGGAGGATTTCACTTACCGTGTTGCGCCTGGCACTAACGTTTACAAATAAAAAATAACTGTTTGTTGTCTTCCCTCTCTGTTTTCCACTTCATAAAAAAATACTCACCATACTATTGTATCGTCCACTTTTTCTATTTCTCAGTAAATGAAAAAAATACTCTCCATTCTCGTTCTTCTTTTTGCACATACACAAAATTTGTTCAAAAAAAGCATGTACCACTCCGTTTTGAAAGGATCCAAGAAAGACCGACAAAGTTGGGTCAGTGATTTTGCTTGAAGGGAAAGTAGGTATTCTAGTTACCAATTGAATATGCAATTTGAATATGCAAAATTATTAAACATTTTTGGAAGCATTTCCATTTTAAAAAATTATTTTGATATGTTCATTCAAAAATGATAAAGTATAAAATATGAAAAATGGTTCTATACCTACATATTTTATGCATTTAAAGACATTTAAAATTAAAATTAAAATATGTTTCCATTATATATTAATAACAAATATTTAATAGAAAACCATTTATCTCTTTTTCCAGTAGGAAGATTATATTTCACGTAAACCTACTGCAACCAGGTTGGATTTGACCTTAAAAACTATTCGGAAGATTGCCTATGAATATTTTTAACGTTTTTCAAAATGCAAAAACAAATTGGTTCATATCGATGAAGAAAGTAGAAAATAAAATAATCGAGAATTTCAAAAATCGTAAAAAAATGATTGTATGGTTCTTTTTTGTATGCACTAGAACTTACAGTTTGCCTGCGTAAGTTAATGTTGTCGTCATTATGAGTAACCAACGGACAATTCCACTGAAAGCTAACGTATTTCTGTTACTAATTTTCACACATTCAATAAAAAAATCGAGTTGGATTTTCGGCCAATAACTAAGAGAATAGTTCAGTAGAATATTCACTCCATGTGTCAAAATTTTCTTCTAACAGTCGATTGGATTTTCTTAATGATGAACACAACAAAACTATGTAAGTATGTGTCTACCAAGTGTGAAGAAAATAGCTTCAGCTTCTATCATTGGAATCCTGAGTTTGATGAAAATCTTAATATATACATTTCTTTATTACTTTAACCAATCGTGCCTAAATATATAGGTACACCAAATGTATCGCAATTAAAAATAAAGATTTTTGTTTTATTTTGTTTGTTTTATTTGCAAATAAATTCTAATTTAATATTTATTTCCTTGTTTTGTTTTTATTTTAAACTATGTTCTAATATTTATGGAGTCTGCTCATAACAGCAAATGTCAATTTTTTTCGAAAATAATCCACCGTTTTTTTAATCAGTTCATTAAAAGGTAGTTTTTGGTAATCTTTTTTTCTTTGAAAAAAAATGGTTATTTTTGGTACCTCTAATAAAAACATTTTTTTGGCTTTCGATTTCGTGTAAAACGTTCATTTGATTGATTTTAATTTTTTCAAAACATTCGACCTTCCATGAAAATAGATTAAACACGAAAAGATGGTTTATCGTTTCCTATTTTAGCGTTTCATTGTAACAAAAGTATACTTATATATTTATATATATACTTGATTGACAGGGAGTTGTAATTTAAATAAAATGTTTTGTTTCCTTGACCTCTTTTTTCCAACTCTCCAAGTGCTTGAAGTGCTGTTCTACGGTACCTTTTGGAGAGCGGAATTGAAGAAAGTTTTCTTGGTTTTTTACGTTAGTGAGTCTCGCCACACAGATGAGCTGACAAAGCATATTTTTTAATATTGTACTTCATATATTCTCCTGCAACGACAAACTAATTGGCGAATCTTACGATGGTGCTGCAGCTATGCCTGGGGAAGTGGGTGGTGTTAAAAAGTATGACCTTGATGCTTGTCTAATGGCTAACTCACGTTTCAAATTTAGTTTTATTGCGATAACTTAAAAATATATCGGTATTAAAAGTTTTTCTTGGTGCGTTTTTTTAACAAATCAACTAAATGTTCAAAACTTTTAAAACAAATAGCCAACCGCTGGTATTATCATTCACGGATAATAAAGGCCATTTTAAATTGTAGATTAGATATAATTCTAACTTTTATTAGAATATTAGACAACCCTAGTGATTGGGACACTGACTCGCTTTCTATTGCCGAGAGCTTGTTAATTATATTTGAGACACTAGATTCTTGTTTTTTTTCTTAATAGTCTTTCTGAATTGAAATTGAAATTGGTTCAAAATTAGCAAACGGATGTTGAATTTGCAAAAAGAGAAATCGAAAGTTTTGAGTCTTGGCATAGCTCTGACTTTCTTAATAAACTTAAATCCATTTTATACACACTATCAGAATTGGTCGAAGAGAGCTTATAGCAGGCTCCGTCTTGCGACCAATGGTTGGCCAACAAAAAAAAAACTGTATTATATCACCGGCTCATCATTTAGTACAGTGTTAGTTTTTAGTAGGCAAACTCTATTACAAATAACACTTACACAAGTACAACTTGAAAATATAACATATAATATTACGTCAATACAAAACAAGAACATAACAATAAACAAAAAAACATTAGGAGTGTGGAACACTGGTTTTGAGTAGATTTTTTAATATAATTTTACTGATATTGAAATCAAAAACGTTTGAATTCCAATTTAAAAGTCTACCCATACGTGTCAATGGCTCATGCATCCCATAGTTGGTCCTATGTGTTGGAACTTTAATCAAGTCGAGTCCTCGAAGATTATAACCTCCACCCCGATTATTAAAAAAAACTGAACATAGTAGGTCTGGTGCATCTGTGACACCAGTTATTATTTGGTGGAAGAATACCAAATAATTGTTAGTTCTTCTCTGTGCAAGTGTTCGCATTTGAAGAATAGATAAACGTTGGTCATAAGGGAGGGCATTAGAATGATCACTCCACTGAAGCCCTTTCCATGCGAAACGAGTAAAGTTTCTTTGAACATATTCTAATCTGTCAATATGAATATCGTAAAAAGGAGTATAAACCTGCGATGCATACTCAAGATGGGGACGAACCAAGCAGTTGTATAAAGCACGGGTAACATTGGGATCAACAAATTCTTTGGAGCAACGCTTCATAAAACCGGTAACGATGATATTAACATGGGCAGAAAAGCCTAAATTGGGCGCAAAGAGAACTCCAAGTTAACTCCTTTACAATTATTACACGAGTTAAAATGTGCCGTGAGATAACATAGTCATGAGAAGAAGGTGAACGTTTTTTTGAAAATGTCATTGGTTGTCATTTTGTCGGGTTAAGATTCAAACTGTTCTTTTCGCACCACAAGGCAAAGTGGTTAATATCCTTTTGCAATAGAGTTCCTTTGGAGATGATATATTTTTATAAATCGTCATATCGTCTGCAAAGATAAGAATTTTCCTATTGCGTACACAAAGAGGAGCATCAATAAAAGCCAATGTTAAGAGTAATTGTCCAAGATAGCTTGCATGCGTAGCACCTGATTTGGCAATAAAGGATCTTAAGTAAGAATTTCTGAATTTGACTTGATATGACCTATCTTCAAGATACGATGATATCCACTTGATGAAAGATGGAGGAAACCCGTATGAATTAAGTTTAAACTTGATAATCGCAGAGACAATTGATCAAAAGCTTTCGAGAAGTCTGTGTATACACAATCAACTTCTTGACCACTTTCTAGGGAGTTTAAACATTTATTCAAAAAGACAACTAGATTAGTAACAGTAGACCGTTTCTGGATAAAACCATGTTGTTGGTTGCAAATAATATTTTTACATATAAATGTCAAACTATCACATACAACTTGTTCGAACAACTTCGGAATGCAAGAAAGCTTAGAAATTGGTCTATAGTTGATAATATTGGTTTTATCTCCCTTGTTATAAATGCATTCTTCCAAACTCAAGGAAATTTACCTAATTTCAAAGATAGGTCAAAAATATTACTCAGAGGAAGAGCTAAAATGGGCCTACATTTTTTTAATACAGCAGGTGGTATTCCATCATGTCCAATAAAATAGTCCTCTTTTAAATGTGTCAAAAAGCTCAAAATTTTTTCACGCTCTATTGTAATATTGTTAAATGATACTTGAGGACAATTTCGTAAAAAATGAAAATAGTTTTCGTCTACAACTACAGGAGAATCAATGAAGGATTGGCTAAAATTTAAAAAATAAAACTTTTTCTCTACCTTCATGAACCTAATGTATTTTTTCAAAGCGTTATTTCTTTTATTTCGGATACATTTCAGTTCTTTTGTGAACCAAGGATGACAAGAAGAATTGGAAGGAATAGATCTTTTTTTAGGAACTGTTTCATTAATGCATCTCATCAAAATAGAATAGAAGCTTGAGATAGTTGAGTCAAGATCATTAGAAATCGGTAAATATTATATACCGGAATTTATTAAACTATCCAAGAGCTGTTGAAAATCACCTTTGCGAGAGTCAAAAGTATGGGAGCAGTCATGACGATTCCCATTTTCTAGTAAATGATCACTCAAGTCAAGAAAAATGTCAAGAGGCGGGTGATAACGATCTATGTTAGATAAAGCAGAGGTAGATTCTACCACTACTGTACTAATGACGTCAGATGAGAATACAAGGTCAAATTGTCTATTTTTAAAATTGTGTATAGAGCTAACTTGATATAAATCCGTAGAGATAATATTAACCAACACTTGGAGCCCCTGCTGGGATGAACTTGCGGAAGCTTCGAAATAGGTTCGTCATCAGAGGGAACCCAATCAATGTGAGGAAGATTAAAATCCCCTAATAGAAGGATATTACAGTCAAAGCTAGCTAAGCTACAAATAAAGTCGAGTGCTAAAGAGAGTTCAGTGTATACTGACACTGGATTTGTAGGTGGAATATAAACATTTAAAAACAAATAAGACTAAAGATTCCTTAGTTATTTTGACGCACAACAATCCAATTGTCAGATGGAATGGGAAGACTATTTGTGTAGAGCAGAAATTACTTCTTACAGCAATAAGTACTCCGCCACCAACTGAGTTCATAATATCAACATGACGATCCTTTCGGTAAACTAAAAACTCGATATCTAAACGTTCTGTGTCTAAAATTGAGGCATTAAGCCAAGTCTCAGTAGGGCAAAAAGTTCGTATGCAAGGATAGGGAATTATTATATGTCTTGGAAGCTTTGCTTCGCATACCTCCTACGTTTTGGTAGTAGAAGCAGAACCTGGACAGTTTTTTGAATTTAAATTTAAACTAGAAGCCGAATTTATATTAGATTTCTTTCTCATGGGGGCTATAAATTCTTTCACAATGTATTAGAAAGTCACGAACTAATACATATGGGTTCAAAGAGACAACTGGGCGCAATTATTTTGAAAGAGGTTACGAAACTGTTAGGTTTACTTATTTTGGAACATTTGACGCATGATGAATTTGCAATAGCATTGGTAGCAACCAAATGATCCAATAATTTTGGAAAGCATTAGCGATTGCACGGAAACACCACAAAAACGAGGATTGCTTCAAATTGATTCCAAAACACCTTCTTAACATCGTTTTGTAGAAATAAAAGACAATATTATATCCCAATTTTTTTTTTATTTTTTTTTTATTTTCATTATTCTTATTATAATAATACATTTATAAAAATAACAAATGATAATTATGTAAGTTTTAAAAGAAATATTATAAAAAAGAATAGTCATAGTGACATTTTTTATTTAACAATTTAAATAGTGATAAATGACACTCAGTATAATTAAATGACTTATGTGGGGTTAACAATATTAAGGAAATATTAATGAGAATACAAAAATTAAATACAAGAATACAAAAATTAAATACAAGAATAAAAAAAAGAAAGAATAAACATTATTTTTGTTATAAAAGACAATTAATTAAGTTTAAAACTAATTGATGTAGGCCAACAAAACTTCGATTTGGTTATGATTAATTTCAAGAAGCCATATTTTAATTTTTTGCAAGTATAGTTTTAAGGTTCGAATACAACGAATATTTTCGGGAAACATATTAAAGAGCTTGTAGGACACAATGGAGTAGAAGTTTCTAAAGTGAGTCGTTCGAAATGAGGGGACGGATACATAGCTGTCATGGTTGCTTCGCAAATTGCGGACCTCAGAGTTTGGACTCTGTAGACATCCACATCTCATAAAGAATATTTTGAAAACTTTAAAATAATATAAATGTCTCACAGGTAGAATGTTCAGTGATCTAAAGAGCACAATAGAAGGATACAACCGGTTGACCCCGCAGATTTTTCTTGTAGCACACTTTTGCAAATGACCAGCAACTAATCTCATACTGAAGTTTAGAATGGAAAATTCCAAAATAAGCTGTTTTTAAGGTTTTGTGATCACAAAATTTTTTGAGGTGGTAAAGACTACGGATTGAAGAACGTAGATATTGCTTTAAAGTTGAAGCGTGATTTGTCCAACTCATATTTTGATCAAACGAAATACCTAGGTATTTAAAATCATTAACAATTTCAACATTAAAACAATTGTCACTACAGACTTTACCTTCATCAAAGATATAAAACTTTCACGAATTTATTTTTTTAGATTTACTTAATAAATCAAAATATGATAATTTCGAAGTTACCAATCAAAATTAAAAAAATATCTTCTTTAATAAATTTTTACCCTGAATCCATTAAGAAGTTCATAAACGGTTTGACGATCATATACATACGTCGCCCTTCGAATTATAAGAAATACTGTATAATTTTTGAAAAATATTTTTTTTGGGATCTTTGAAAAAACATAATTTTTTTGGAAAAATTCAGTATTTCGAAAACGGGTTGACGATTTTTTTTGGAGTTCTGTTTTTGAATTTATATTGATTTGTTTAATACTTAAAATTGCCATACCAATATTTTTTTGTTTATAAAAAAATAGGTAAAAAACGACTTTAAAAATATATTTAGCCCTTGCTGTTAAACATCTTGTACATACGATGTGATCGAACGTAAGAGCAAGTAAGTGCCATCCAGTCGTGTACCTATTTTATTTTTTTTCTAGTAGAACCATTTTTCGGTCTTCAATTTAGTGGAAAAATCCATTCGATATTTTTGAACTTTTTTTACAGAAGCTCCTAGAAAGTTTAAGTATTGTAAGCCACATTTGTTCAAACAAAAAATTTCTTTGAAATAAAAAAAATCTTTTTTTTTTTGAAAATTCTATATTTTGAAAACGCTCAATCGATTTTTTTCGAATTACTAAAGAAAAAACTATATTCCTAAAACAAAAATCAATAGTACCTCCCATACAAATGTGAAGAAACTGTTAAGAAAAAATTATTTCACAAAAACGGCTACTAGAATTATGATAAAAAAATTGTTGTGTTCTTAAGTTAGTGCAGTTCTCTTTTAAGTAAAATAAAATATTTTATTTTGACTTATTAACGGTACTTCCCAATTTTTCATATTTTCCACTTTTTTGCATACACCGACTAAAATTATTTTTCTCCAAATGCTCCTTAGAAGTGTTAATAAAACTGCGTACTCAAATTTTCAAAAAAATAGATTTTTCAATTAAAAAAAATTATTCTTTTTATTTAAATGTTTTTAAAATTTTATAAATAAAAAAATATTTTTTTTTACAAACCAATGATTTTTGATTTCTGAAATGTTCATATTTGTCCAACAATTCAAATTGCATCTTTTTTTCCCTCAATCTTTAACAACTAAGCAATCTAATAAAATTTTATTATAATATCATCCATTTATTTCTACCTAATTATGTTTCATTTTTACGTTTTCATGCGTACGTTATGAATACCTACATATGTAATATTTAGGCCCTCATATATTTATATATTTGTATGTATATTTACAAATCACATGAATTATAAAGTTATATGTGTATAGCTACCTACCCACCCACATCTCCACTTTTATTATAATTATGTACATATTTGCATACCTAGGTTCCATCTACGAGTATGTATGTAGGCACCCTCCTAACTTTAATAATTAGAAACCATAAATATACATTTGTTGGTAAGTGCCTATGCAATTATTCGTTAAATCATCAGGGGTATTCACGATCTGGTGTACCAAGTCTTGTAAAAGTGTAAAATTTTATTTTTTTACAACAGACTGTGAACACACCTTTACTAATCTGTAGCAACACTGAAGCAAATGTCAAAATCTGTTTCACATTTGTTCTGAAGAAGGCTTAAGTTTGTGTTAAAAAAATCTTACACCCTTGTATTTTATTTTTCTGTTTCAATAGGGTTCGGGTATTGTAAAAGTGTTAGATTTTGACATTCAGTATGTTTTGTTGGTGTAGTGCAAAAAAATGCTACACTTTTACACTTTTACAATGATACAAGACCAGATACACAGGATCGTGAATACCCCTATCCATTCCACAATTCATTATATAAAACTTAGGTACTTAATCGCCTGTTAATTCACTCGGAAATTTCTTATAAAACTGAAAAAGTTTCGATTTAATTATCATAAAATTTTTTGATTCATATCTATGAATAGGTACAAGTTTTCATCCATATCATATGGATTATTTGTTGTTTTCCAAGGATTTTAAGGCTTTGCCTTCGCCTTACAGCCTGGTCATTTGCAGCAATAATTGCAATCGCTATGGCATCAATTTATGTGTAAATAACAATGGACACTAAAGTAGATGTACATATATCACCCGAAATATTTGTACTCGTATATAGCTAGTATATTAAATATTAACAATTGATATGAACTGTTAAATTGGTTTCTTTATAATTGGAGATGATTTGACGGAACACAGTTTTTTTGTTATAATGACGCGCGCACTAAAGGGATTTTTACTACCCTTAAATTGAACAAGCACAGTGCGAGCGTTAGGAAAGTAGGAAAGAATGCAAGAGGAGATACCGATGCATATTGTTTTTGAATTTCTGAATATCAAAATGGGAGTTGAAAATACAGCCGCGTAAAGTATTCCACATTATCGCTGTACGGCTAAAGAAAGAACATCTGTACTTGACAGTACGTCCGAAGTTGGGCTCAAGGGTAAACTGATGAGCATTCCCAGAAGCGGGAGAATTACGGTTGAAAAATTTAACGGGAGGAATGCAGCTGGCTATTTCGCTTGAACATTGTTTATACAAATAGCGATAAAATAATGACAGACATATAACATTTCGACGGTGTTCTAGAGATGTAAATGTTTCCATTGTAGTTCTATCGCTTATCATTCTCAGAACCCTATTCTGAATTCTATCTAAAAGGCTCAAATGAGTTTTAGGAGCTCCTGCCCAAATGTGCGAGTTATACTCTAGCTTCGGATGAATAAAGGCCTTATAGATTACAGCCAGATCAGAAGGGCAGAAGTATTTCGTGCATCTTTGAGCAAAGCCCAAACACTTTGCAGCGTTTTTGGCTACATCAAATATGTGTTCATTCCACAAGAGGTGGTCTGTGATGCACATGCCAAGGACTGAAAGCTGATCAGTTTCTTCAATGCCAATGCCGCTCATTGATAGCCGCATGAGTGGTGGGGTCTGCTTTAACGACAGAAGACAGCACTGAGTTTTTCAAGCATTACATTCTATGCTGTTTTTTATTCCCCATTGGACAATGCTGTCGAGATCAGAATTTAATGAGCTAATGATACGCTGCCGTTGCAGTTCCACATTCGAAGAACAACGAAATGAATCTCCAAACAAATATGAAAAGCTGAGGGTACTATCGTCAGCATAACAATTAAGTGGATAAGAATTTCCAGATAAAAGATCATTAATAAAAATGAGAAAAAGGGTCGGAGACAGTACGGAGCCTTGGGACCTTGAAATATCAAGTGCAATAATCTTACTTTCTCCAACACGGTGTAAAGATTTGTGCCACTGTTCGGTGATATACGCTATCAGATGACCAGTGGACCTTTTGCTACGAAAGCCATACTGTTGCTCATTGACGAGCTTTAGTTCTTCAAGATATTTCTTGAGCTGATAGTTAATCAGCGTTTCGAACACCTCGGAAAGAAGGGACGTAAGTGCAATTGGACGGTAATTAGAGGGTGAAGAAGATTCACTTTTTTAGGGACGGGCTGGACAAATGCTGTTTTCTATCCACTGGAAAGGAGTCGTTTACGCTCTCAAGTACTGGAGGAGTCATAACACTTTCTGGCAGGAGCGAATTGACTGCGAACTACTCTACAAGCAAATTGGCTTTCACGAGAACTGACAAAAGGGGTGTCATTAAAGACGAGCGTTGGAACCGAAGACGAAGTTGAATTTCGAATATTTTTCACAAATGACCAAAAATTCTTACTTCGTTTGGGACATTGTAGTATTTTTTACCTTAATTTTTGGTCATGCAAAAATTTAGTTCTACGAATATGAACGTTGCAAGTCTTTCTAGCTTGTTGAAACTTCGTCCGGTTTTCATCAGTAGGGTTGGCTTTATATTTCCGGGAACTTACTACTCTAACTCTGATAACCTCTTTACAGCTCGAATCAAACCATGCATTTTCTTTCGGTTTGATAGATTTAGCCCTATTCGGCATGAAATTTCTCATTCCCAGAAGAATGAAATATGTTATCATATCTGCGCTGGAGTCTATGTCACTACCGAGGAAGCATAGTGACTAGTTAAAGTTCCTGAAAAAATTATCGGGATCGTCCCAGTTGTCTTTCTCAGATTGCCATACGGTTCTCTTAGGTGATTTTTCTTTAACTGAGTGCTGTTGGCATGAGAAATTTGCAGATATGACAAAATGGTCTGATGTGCCTAGAGAAGATAATGCATTTACCGTGTATTTATTAGAGCCAGAAGAAAGGAACAAGTCTAGAGTGTTGGCGGCTTGACCTGCAACGTCAAGGATTCGAGTTGGCTCGTCAACAAGCTGAGTCAGTTGGTTTAATTCAACAAAGAACTTAACATATCTTCCGTCGGGTGTCATTCATTGTTCGAACGCCGGCTGTAGTGAACAGACGTGTTTTGGGTAAGTCCTCTTTAGCTTAGCTTATTAGTTCGATTCGGTTAGTAGTATTCGGGAGTGCTCGGTAGTTAGGAAGTGTAGTGTTCTCTCAGAGAGAAAATAGTGCAGTGTTTAGTGCTTGTGTACTTTATAAAGACACAGTAGTGCAGTCCAGCGTATTAGTAGAGCCAGAGAGGCCAAGTGTACTCTAAGAGATACAGTAGTGTGTTGTGTAGAAGTTAAGTGGATATAAAGAGTAGGTATGCTCTGCTGAGGTGAATGTGTTATATTAAGTATATTATTGTTATTTTAGGTATATTATACTTATTAGTAGGTATAATAGAGATTATATAGGAGAGTAGTGTATTATTATATTAGGTATTACCGGGAGCATAGTTTTTAGTCATACTTACTTACTTACTTAAGGTGGCGCTACAGTCCGCGGTGGACCAGGGCCTCAACCAAGAAGCTTCTTCCAGTCGGCTCGCTTTCCAGGTATCTGTCTCCAGTTTCGCACTCCAAGTTGGTTGAGATCCTCTTCCACTTGCGTGCGCCACCTCTTACGTTGTCCACCTCTACTGCGCTGTCCCACGGGGCAGGATTGGAAGACTTCCCGGCCGGAGCATTGGTGTCCATTCGCTCTAGGTGACCCAGCCATCTCAGTCGTTGGCTTTTCAATTTTGTGACTAGGTCATTATCGCTATATAGCCCGTATAGTTCGTTGTTGTATCGTCTTCTCCATTCCCCATCTATGCAGACGGGACCAAAAATCACCCGGAGAATTTTCCTCTCAAAACAACCTAACGCGTTCTCATCCACCGTTAACATTGTCCATGTCTCTGCACCATACATCAGGACTGGGATGAGGTGCGTTTTATATATGGACAGCTTAGTTGCTCGAGAGAGGGCTTTGCTTCTCAATTGCCTTCTTAGCCCAAAGAAACAGCGGTTGGCAATAGTAATTCTGCGTTTGATCTCAGCACTGGTATTCGCTGAGTTTATAGCGGATCCCAGGTAGACAAAGTCTCTGACCACTTCAAAATTATAGCTGTCTATAGTGAAGTTCTGTCCGAGATGCCGGTGCTGGGTGTCCTTTCTTGTTGACAGCATATATTTTGTTTTGCTCCCGTTCACTGTTAAACCCATCTTCTTGGCTTCCTTCTCAATACTCACGAAAGCACCATTGACATCACGCTTTGTTCGTCCGACTATGTCAATGTCGTCAGCGTAAGCGAGTAATTGGACGGACTTTTGAAAGATTGTGCCTCTAGTGTTGACGTGAGAGTTTTGCACTATTCTTTCAAGAATGATGTTAGAAAAGTCGCATGACAGCACGTCGCCCTGCCTAAAAACTTTTTTGACATCAAAGGTGTCTGTGAGGACCTTGCCGATCTTGACGGAGCAGCGTGCATTCTCCATCGTCATCCTGCATAAACGAACGAGTTTGGTAGGGATGCCAAAACTAGACATGGCTCTATATAGCTCGTCTCTGTAGATGCTGTCCTACGCGGCCTTGAAATCGATTAGTTATATTGTTATATTAAAAATAATAGTAGTATTTATGACTATCTTAGATATAATAGTAGTACGGTAGGTTGTAGTATGGAAGAGGAACGAACCCTGAGTGAGGTACCGCCAGACGAAAGGCTCCCTATGGTCGTTTGATGAACATTAATAGCGGAGGGAGTATTGAGAGCTCGCTGGGAGATGTATCCGGGATTGAGGTCTTGGAGACAGGGTACAGGGGAGATAGCTCCCATAGATTGTCAAGCGGGTAGTCTTAGTCTTACCTCAGATTTCGATTCTGAGGTGGATGCTCTAAATAAGGGTTTGCCGAATGAGCGGACTAGCTACATGAAGAGGGACAGTCCTGAGCAGGTTATGCTGCCGCCCAAACTAGGAAGAAGGTTAATAGGAAGAGTAAGAAGAAGTTTACACGTTCTTTGGGGTCGTCTGCTATGGAGACCGAGGACGTAGTAGAAGAGGTGAAGACAAGTAAGAGGGGTATTGTATGCGAAACCCTATCAAGTCCCGAGGCCGTTTGTCGTAAAGTAGTAATTGGTGAGGCCGTAGAGCAGGTTGCTGAACAAGTTGTTGAGCAGGTTGTTGAACAAGTTGTTGAACAAGTTTCTGTAGTACATGGAGTAGGAGAGGTCGGACATGTCGAACAGGCTTGTGAGCAGTGTTTGTTTGTTCCGATCAAGGCTAGTTCGTCTATAGTGCCTGTGATCGGTGAGGTAGCTAGTTCAGGTCTAGTTGTAGCTAGTAAGGGGCTATTGGGCACTGGGCGCGTTGCCGCCCCGTCCGGCCAATGTCCTTAAAAAGACTGCGGTGGTAGTGACGTATGTGCTCCCGCAAGGCCTTGCGAAGGCCCCGTTCATGACTGTTGCTGCTGTTGGGATGCAGAAAAAGAAGGAACAGGCGAAGACAGTTTCCTCAAAAGGAGGACATAGGCAGGTGAAAGTCGGATTGCCACCTGTCACTGATGACAACTGGGGCGAAAGCCTCAGTCTGGTCAGTGTCATGACAAAAACGACTGAGATAAAGCAGGAGCTCATTAAGCTTATAGGAGGCTGCTCCCAGTTTGGAGAGCGTATTGCTGCGTTATTTGCCAGTTATGAGGAGTTAGTCTTTGGTTTGTCGGGAGAGATTGAGGGGTAGATTAGATGGGGAGCTGCTTCCATCAAAGCTTCGCAGAGGCAAGTGACTGAGGCTGCATTGGCTCTTAAGTCCAAAATTGTACCGGTAGCAGTAAGTGTGGCCGATTGCCCTTCGTTCGCACAGAGCGCGAGTGCGGCTAG
This sequence comes from Philhelius pedissequus, assembly GCA_910595825.1. Lineage (NCBI taxonomy): Eukaryota > Metazoa > Arthropoda > Insecta > Diptera > Syrphidae > Philhelius > Philhelius pedissequus. The sequence continues at coordinate 152,984,565 of OU343160.1, forward strand.
CGTCCCTGCCGGTTTGGTAGTCAAGACGCATGTGCCTGCTGCTGTGGTTGCCAAGCCGACGTAGACGTGATCTGTAGTGGTTAGGGGGAAGGCTAATGAGCCCGCAGGAGAGGTTAAGAAGAGGGTTTTGGAACAGCTGGTACCTGATTTTGGTGTTAGGGTGCAGCCTGCTGGTTCGCACACAATCGGTGGTTGAGAGGGACGCCTTCCTGGGGCAAAAGGAAGTTCTCGTCTAGCTTTCGTTATAGTCAGATCGATTTTCTCTCTTGCTAATTCTGTTTTGTTTTTAATATGGATAAAAATTCCAAGATTAATTTCATTTGTTGTGGGATGTGTGAGAATGTTGTCAACTTGGATTGTACTAATCTAAGTGATCAAACTCTAAACTTTATAAACTCAAATGATAATTTGATTTGGAAATGTGATTCTTGCAAAAAGTTTTCCGTATTATCTTGCATATCTAAAATCAAGGACTTGTGTTCTTTTTTTGTTGAAAACAAAGGTAAATTCGAAAAGCTTAATCCCTCTTGCAGTTCTATTGGATTGAAAAGCTCTCGTGTCACCCGCTCTAAGCTAAAGGTTAATGAATCAGTGAGCAATAACAAAATTAATACAAACCTTCCACTGCATAACGTCAGAAGAAGTGCTTCTTTCTCCCCTGCCCAAAATAGAAATACATTTTCCCCAGACCCACCAATAAATAATAAATCATTGCGCATGCAAAAGACCGATCTCAATAAAGTGAAAAAACCAGTTTCTTCGTCAAAGTCTAATGCACAACCTCGCACAATACATACTCTGTTGAGAGTGGGATAATTGGCAAAGCTTGTGCTGTTGCTGTAAAGACTAGAGCAACGGAAGACTCGTTGCCCTCTTGCTCACACTCTCTGTCTGCACATTCAGATAAAATTGATGTGAGTGAACTTGACGATGTCTCAAATCGTGAATTTGATGCATGTGTTTTAAAAGATTCCATAATTTCTGATGTTGGCACTGAACGAAGCTCTTACTCTAATGTTGCTGCAGGTGTTGTTGTTGTTGCTGGAGATGTTGCTGCTGGAGCTGGAGATGTTCCTGTAAATATTGATGTTGCTACTGCCAATGTTGCCGTCGAATCTGCTGCCGCTTCTACTGCAGTGCTGCTGACGGCGCTGCCAATTCTAATGTTAAAAATTTTAAAAGCTCATTAGTGATACTTGGAACAAATTCCAGTCAAAGTGATCTTAAAGTTGCTTATAAATTAAAATGGTTTCATGTTGGAAGTTTTAAAGGCTCTACAACTGCTGATGACATTCTTAACTTTATGTCAACTAATCTTGAAATTAACTCGTCTCAGATCTTGTGCCATAAATTAGTTCGACTCGAGGATAACGACCGTAAGCTTATTTTCGCAAATTTTAAAATCGGTGTCCCTGTTGATGTTGCTGGTTTGGTATTTACTGACACTTTCTGGCCAATAGGGGTAAAGATCCGACCGTTTGTTTACAAGCCAAAAAACGTATCAGTGATTACAGCTCCAATTACAATGACTTAAACTCAATAAATCATCAAAATGTGAATTTTTCGTCGTTGAAAATTTGTTTCCATAATGCTAGTGGTCTTCGAATAAAAGTAGTTGATCTTTTTAATAACTCATGCCACATGCATTATGACATTATTGTTATTGTGGAGTCCTGGCTTTACAATTCCATTGCTTCCAATGAACTCTTTGATTGTAGGGTTTTTAACATTTTTCGTCGGGATCGCTGCAACTCATCAAAGGAACGTGGAGGTGGAATAATTGTTGCTGTCCGGAATCTTATATCAGTCAGTGAAATCATTCTTCCTCTTGGTGATATTGAACAATTATGTTTTTCTGTAAGAGTTGATATTATTCCTAAATCAAATGTATTTTTTATTGTAAGTTATGTGCCTCCAAATAGTTGTATTGATTTATATGAAAAACACATTCGTAATATTGATCATGTCAATAATCTTTGCTCTATTTCCGATAATTTATGTGTCTTAGGGGACTTTAATTTGTCCGATATAAAATGGAATTGGTCTGAAACTGATCAAATGTTAATTCCTTATAATATGAAAAAAGATGTTGAGCTCACATTTATAGATTATATTTATTCCTTAAATTTGATCCAAGTTAATGATATTTGCAATTCTTTGATGAAGATCTTAGATCTAATTTTTATTTGCTGCGATGATTTTCTCGTTCATGTAACTAATGCTCCTTTTTCTCTTTTAAATGAATCACTACATCATAAAGAACTTTTTTTCCAAATAAAGTATTATAATTATTCAAAAAACGATGATAGTTTAAATATCAAGTCTTATAACTTTCTAAATGCTAATTATTTAGAACTAAATATTTTTTTTTTCTAATATTATTTGGTCTAATGAATTAATGTTTTTAGATTGAAAAAACATTTATAATCGCTTCATTGAAATTTTAATAATGGGTTTTGATAAGTTTATCCCTATTACTTATAGAAAAAAGTCTTCTGAAACTCCGTGGAGTAATAAACAGCTCCGTATCTTAAAAAAATTGAAACGCAATGCCTATGCTCAATATAAGAAATCAAAAAATCAAGCTGATTACCTACATTTTAGTAAACTTCGTAAGGACTTTGTTATTCTCAGTAAATTTCTATACAGAGCTTACATCATCAATATCGAGGGTAATATCAAAACCAATTGCAAATCGTTTTGGTCGTTTATCAATTTGAAAAGAAAATCTGTTGGGACTCCTAACTCTATGTTCTTTAGGGGCATCGAATCCTCGAATTTAAATTCTACAGTTGAATTGTTTGCGGATTTTTTCCAATCTATCTATTCTTCTTCTGTGTTTAATAGCAATTCCTTGAATAATTTAGTAAATAAGATTGATCTTGGATCTATCCAATTAAGTGGTGATGAAATTCTATCCGCCATGAATTCACTTAAGCCAAATGCTAATTCCGGACCAGATGGCATACCTGCCTTAATTCTGAAAAATTGTTGTAATTCAATTTATTGTCCGTTGCTTACTATCTTCAATAAATCGCTTTCTGAAGGCAACTTCTTGAACGAGTGGAAACTTTCATACCTCGTACCAATTCATAAATCGGGTGCTAAAAATAACATAGAAAATTATAGAGGTATTTGTAAACTCTCTGCAATTCCCAAGTTATTTGAAAGCTTAGTTAAAAAGAAACTAGATTTCCTTACGTGTGAGTTTTTAGCTGCAGAACAGCATGGCTTCGTATCGGGTAGGTCTACGGTAACAAATTTAGCTTTTTTCACATCATATGTAACTAACACAATGGAAGATAAATCACAAGTCGATGCAGTATATACAGACTTTAGTGAGGCATTTGACTCAGTGAATCACCAAACTCTTATAAAAAAGCTTGAATTGTTTGGATTCCATTCAGTATTGCTTCGTTGGATATCCTCATACCTCACTGGTAGAAGTCAAAAAGTGCAGATAAATAATGTATGCTCTAAAGACATTTTATGCACGTCAGGTGTTCCCCAAGGAAGCCATCTTGGTCCACTCCTTTTCATTATTTTTATTGATGATATTCTTTCAGTTATTAATTACTGCAATTGTCTGATCTATGCTGATGATCTGAAACTGTTTTTAAAAGTCAATTGCTTAGAAGATTGTCAGATGATCCAATCTGATCTCAATGGTTTGTCTAATTGGTGTTATGCTAATGGTCTTAAACTTAATATTAAAAAATGTAATGCGATTTCTTTCTCAAGAAAAACTACGAGTAGTTGTGTATTATTTGATTATAAAATTGAATCTAAACCTATCAATCGAGTCTCAAGGATTAAAGATTTAGGTATTATACTTGATTCTACCCTTTCTTTCAAATACCATTTTGATTATTTAATCCCTAAATCCAATTCGTTAATTGGCTTTATCAAGCGAAATAGTAAAGATTTTAGAGATCCTTACGTTCTTTTAACATTATATACGTCGCTAGTCAGATCTATTCTTGAATATGGTGATGTTATTTGGAGCCCTGCATTCAAAATTCACTCTGACCGACTTGAAAAGGTTCAACGACGGTTTACTAAATATATATTCCGACAAATGCGTTGGAGCTTTAGTCCAGAATATAAGGCTAGATGTCAACTGCTTGCTATAAAATCTCTTGAATCTCGTCGAAAAGTTCATAGTGTAATGTTCATTAGAGATTTACTCTGTTATAACATAAAGTGTCCATCACTTTTAGCAATGGTCCCAATATATGTTCCAGCTAGAACACTGAGAGCTAGTTTTTTTTGTTTCAAAGAGCACATAATACTAGATATGGTAGTAATGAACCTCTATCCAGATCTATCATTTATTTCAATGAAGTGTCGTTAAGCATTGATTTTTTATGTCGTTACTCGTGAAAAATTTAAATCTGAAATTATGTACATATTTATTTAAAAAATTTTAATTTTGTATTGGAGTGCCATATATCTGTTAGCTGTAATACTGCTTGTAGATGAAATAAATAAAAAAAAAAAAAAAGAAGCTGGGTGAAGTAGGTTTGTCGGTGGAAACCACTAAGCTAAAGAGGCTGACTGTGCAGATGGTGGAGAGAAGGATCTCTCCTGAGGATTTCCTGGTTGAGTTGCATAAGCTAAACTTACCTCAAAGAGGAATTCCAAGGGTGGTCTTCCTTGGAAACTCCTGGTTGGTCAGTGATGAGCAAACAAGCGTTTCCCTAAATTGTAGCCCAAGGGTAGCCGGTCAGCTTCTCAGTGAGGGGTGGTACTTTATAAAGCACTTCTCCTTTGTGTTTAAAGAGAAGTCGAGAACCCGGCTGGGCACTTCATGCTAAGTGCAGACTGTCCAGTCTACAACGCGGCGGTTGCCACGGCGTGTGCTCGACATTAAGATGGTGGTTAAGGTCATCCAATTTAACTGCCAGGGTGCTCGAGTAGTCACGTACGAGTTGGGGCAGATTACGTGCAGCACACAGTGTAGCTTTGCGCTATTGCAGGACCCTAACACTGTCGAAGCACAGGAGAGGGGGCTACCGGCGTATATGCGATCGTTCGCTGACAGCGGAGGAAAATCCGCTGTAGTAGTGAACGATGTAAACACTGTGTGTTCGCTTTAAGATTTCAGTTAATGGGGTGAGTGTGTGTGAGTGTTGAGGATGGTTTTGGTAGACTGATTTTATGCAGTCTTTACTTTAAGTCTTCCCTTGACATAAATCCCTACCTCGCATACTTGAATGTGGTGCTCGGTTTGGTTGCGAACCAGCCTTTTTTGGCCTGGACGTAAATGAAGTTTCACCTGTTTGGTATAGTAAGATGTCTGGACGCACGTCCAAGTCACATAATGCCCTTAGCAGTACACCCGCTAAGCGAATGGATCTCCGTAAATGGCATGGGTGCTCTCAATCAGCCCAGTGACCTATACACCTTTGATGGTCCGAATGGAAAAACTGATATTGACGTGACCCTGGCAAATATGCCGGCGCTTCGTAGATTCGGCATTAGCTGGTCTATTCGTCATGCTGAAGGGGTGAGTGACCACAGCCTGATGCAGGTTGTGATTACTCGCTCCGCTGGCGCTTCGGATGCCAGTGTGGGCTGAATTGAGAAGCGTTCGCGTCTGTGACTGTTTACAGTACCAGAGAGAAATTGCAATTAAGATTAGGTCAATGTCACTTGGTGCTTTTGAGAGTTCGGAGGTTGACTCTAAGGTTGCGAGGTTGGAAGAATGCATGTGGGTTGTCAACGACCAACTCTTTCCCAGGAGCCGTTTGGTAAATCGGAAAGAGGTGAAGTGGTGGACGCCTGTGCTGAATGATCAACGTCGACAGGTGACAAGACTGCATAGGCATTTCCAAACCTGTCGTAGGCGTCGCGGGTTGGCTGACTTGGATCAGTCAAGATTTGCCTACCGGCATGGCTTGGCTGAATACAAGAGGATGCTTTCCCGCAGTGAGGATGAGGAATGGAGATCTTTCGCCGAAGGACACCGCAATGACCCTTGGGGTCAGTTACACCGGGTTTGTCGCGGAGGACGACTCTAGATTTAGGGGCCATCCATGATGAGGGTCGTGTGCTCTCATCATGGAGGGATTGTATGACTGCTCTGATGAGTTCGTTCTTCCCCAGGGGCATGCGTTCGGCGGATCCACTACCGGAATTGCCCAAAACACCACTAGTGGTGGATGAGGAAAAGGTTGGCTATGCCATTGCTGGGCTTAAATCGAGGAAGTCACCAGGATTCGGTGGATTGACCAGCTGCATGTTGAAAGCCATGAGAGCGGCTGTCCCGAATACCTAATGGCTCTTTACTCGAGCTGCTTCGGGGAAAATTATTTTCCCCTGAAATGGAAGTGTGCAAAGATAATTGTTCTGCTGAAGTCGAATGATAGGATTAGGACTAGTCCTAGATCCTATCGTGGCATTAGTCTCCTTCAAGTACTTGGTAAGGTGCTGGAAAGGGTCTTAGTCGACAGACTAATGGAGAGCTTGCCAATGCAGTCTACATTTCAGTTTGGTTTCAAACAAGGTTGCAGTGTCGGAGACGCTGCTGCACGTAAGAGACTCCGTTGGCGGATCGGTCAACAAATATGTCATAGGCATATTTGTTGACTTTAAAGGAGCCTTTGATTATCTTGATTGGGGTAGTGTCGAGCGCAGATTGGTGTAAGTAGGCTGTAGGGAGGCTGCTATCTGGAGAAGTTATTTCTCAGAAAGAGTCGACCAGGTTGTAATCCAATTTGATTCGGTCGGTGGCTTTGGGCGTTGAGAGAGGTTTTCCACAGGGGTCCATCGGTGGGCCGTATATATGGAACCTTATGATGGATCCCCTGCTTTGGTCGTGGCAGCCGTATAGCAGGTGTGCTGCATGTGCTGATGACCTTCTTGTCCTTGTTGAAGGCCAGTCTCGTGCTGAGCTGGAAAGCCGGGGCATTGAGGTGATGGGCATGGTGGATGCCTGGGGTGCTGGTGTCGGGGTGCAGGTCGCTGTGGAAAAGACTTGCATAATGTTGTTGAAGGGCAAGCTTTCACTAAGTCGGCCTCTATGTATTAGAGCTAGTGGGGTGGGTATAAGGTATGCGAGGCAGGTCAAATACTTTGGTATTACCGTCAGCGAGAGAATGAGCTGTTTTCCTCATCTAAAGCAGGTGAGATTAAAGCTCAGCTCTCTAGTGCCAGCAGTAAGCAGAGTGATGAAGTGTGACTGGGGCCTGTCAAAAAGAGCCGTTCGCATTATATATGGCAGGCTTTTTGTTGCTTGTGCAGCATTTGGCTCGGCTTTATTGTACGAAACTGCCAACTGGTGACAGGAAGAAGCAAAATCATTTGCCAGAGAATTATGCTCCTTGGTTCCCTTCGCGTGTGCAGAACTTTCTCCACAGAAGCCCTACAGGTATTGGCGGGCGTGGCTCCGCTTGAACTCTAGGTAATACGGCAAGGTATTGGTGGAAAGATCAGGAGGCAACGGCAACTTTCTTCATCTGAAACGAGTGCCTGAGTGCTCATACCTTGAGTATTCAGGAACGAAAGGCTCTAATGAGGGAATGTGTGTTCTCCAGATGGCAGACTAGGTGGGGGAATAGCGAGAAGAGCAGGGCTACCTTATGTTCCCCCCCCCTGTGTTGTTTCTGCTTTTGAACGGGAATGCCTGTGCTTGTCACTCTACGCGGGTTTTCTGTGACTGGCCATGGTTCCTTGAATGCATTCTTGCACAAAAGGGCCTTGGCTGATTCTCCGGAGTGTTCGTGTGGAGTCTGAGTAAGGACTGGATGCATGTGCTAGTGTCCGCGATATGCTCAATTCAGGGATCTCTCTGCGGTGGGTGTGGTTCGGGAGTGTAACGCTTGGGATTTCAGCCGGATCCTTCAATAGATGGTGATGGCTGATAATCTGGCATCGTTGCTGACCGTGTCTTCCGGACCCGGCAGCAATAATGGCACCCTGTTAGTCCTTGTTGTAGACATCGCTGTGTTGCCAGGGGTCCACCCATTGGACTTGTTCGGAGCTGTATTCGACTCCTTGTTCACATGGAGTCTTGGGTGATGGCTTGGCATTGGTGTGGGTCTAGGGTCAGCTGCGGGTTATGTTCTTTCCAGGGCACCCAGCTCTCTGCCAGGTTTAAATCTCTATGATCCAACTCCTTGAACATCTGGCTGGTTACTTTTTGGGCGGGAGGGTGACTTAAACACATCAAATATCAGCGGGTTGTTCAGTCTACGTCGAGTACTCATCAATGGTGAAAGTGCCTCTTGTACTGGGTTTTAACCCAGTGGCATTTGGACTGAATCCATGTTGAGTTTTCTTATGTGGGGTACGGGGTGCCTAAGTATGTTTGCTGGGATAGCTCGATCATGCACCAATAGGTGCATCGATCAGGGGGGGCATAGCGTCTTCAGTGACTCGGGGACTGACCAGTGGCATTTCTATTTATTTCAATTCGTTAAATCCTAACGTGAACAATATATTTAAACATAAATACTTAAAACTACTTAACACTAAATTTCCAAGCTTTTGTAAAACAATGTTTTGAATATTGAATTTTTAAAATTTTCATTTGGTGAAGTGACTATAAAATAAAATTTATTAAATATTTCAACTAATTGATTGAGAGGGCTATGAGCACCATAGTTCGATCTACTAAAAATTTAATTCAGTGGTTCTTGAAGTCGTATACTTGAACAACTAAAACTTAAGTTAAGATCATACAGAACCGATGGTGATGATACTGCTCCAATTATTATTGCTGCGATAAAACAAAATTGTAAATATTTTCTATGATTTGGCAAGGAAGGAAGATTAATTAAAGCAAGTCATTGAGAATAAGGGGACAGAGGGTTTCCACGGAATCAAGGAAGAAAACGTAGACAAAAGCGCAAGAACCTCCTCTGAATTGCTAAAATTCTCATTATATCTACAGAATAATAATGTGCCAACACTACACAGGCATACTGAAGAATTGGTTTCATAAATGAAACAAAAAGTAGTTTGAGAACATAAGGGTCACGGAAATCGTGGCCAAATCTCTTAATGAAACCAAGGATTCTAGTTGCTTTTCTAACTACAAAACTAACACGATCAGTAAATGTAAGTTCCGAATCTAAAACAACTCCCAATGGGAAACAATTCTTTGAATGGAGTCAGACAGGGCATCAAATTCGTTAAAAGTTGAATTTCTGTCAGATCCCATAGATGAAACATGTATGTGTGATGCGCTTGTTTACCGAGAATTTTAAACACATGAAATTAAAATTTGTATTTGAGCGCAAACCATATTCTGGTTGAATTTCTAGGGGACATCATTTCTTATATATACGGGGAGACCATGGTGAGAAAAGAATAATTGCACTAAGCTATACCCAAACAGGTGAAATTCTGAATGATCGGAATTGTCACCTATTTGTGTTTCACTCAGTGCCAAAACAGCTGGCCTATTTTTCGCAGTATGGGCATACACGGCACAACATTTTTTTCTTAGACCACAAATATATTACAATAACCGACTCTGAATACACCCACCATTCTAACATTCAAAAACAAATAAAAGCACAAGTCAGACAAATATCTATGTATATTGAATGTTTAATCTACATTCCAATTTGATCTTTTCAATAACAAATTGTCACTAGTGTAATGCCTTTGTGACAATTTGTATTGATCCGGCCCTGGTTAAATAGAAAAAAAACAAACAGTAATCCATCTGACGATATACTAACCAAATCAGTGATGAGTTTCACACAGTAACTACAATGATCAAGCTAATATAACTACGAGAAGAGACAAGGAGAAGAAGGGAAGGGATTAGTTGTGCTTGCTGCGTTGATCACTTTGTAAGCTTGTAATTATGAATGTAAGCACTTAGCACTGATTTTTTTTTAATTGTACGATTTTTTTTTGATATATGGGGATAATTGTTTTGGGCTATATTATTTTTTTTTTTTTTTTTTTTGATGATGGGGGTTATTTCATGTATAAATGTTGGTCTGATTCGAAATTGAGAGTGAGAGCGTTAAATAAGGCAAAATCGATTCCATTCGGATTCTATAAAAACAATTTTTCAGGGTCCGTAGCATAACAATCCATTCACAGATTTGTTCACGATGGAATCTGTGATAGGGCTGACTGAGAACAAAGGTAATGTACCCTACATCATCATTAAAATTTGCGTTTTATTTTAAATATTTTTTGTATTATTTCGTTTATTTGCCAAAGTGTTGTTATTTAAAAATTCATTATAGTAATGTTTATATTCTAATTTTAAATAAATTACCTTTGAAAAATTGTCATTTTTAATATTTAAATAATTTTTCACTTGTATTATACGCAACAGTTTCTATTATCCATTATCTTAGAGTTCTGCAAGCTGACATACTTCTTCATATTCAGAGATAATCTTACTTCTTCCACTTTCATATCCGCAGTCTGTATGTTACCGTCCTGATCAAAAATACGAGACAGTTCATAGCTTCAATGATAGAGGTATATCAATGAACAGCGAAGGAAACATTCAATACCAAGTTTAAGATCATCAAATTGCTCAAAATAACTAAGAACTGGAGAAAGAATAGTGCGCGTCCATAACTCGCATGTTGTCATTCGTTGTAAATCTATAGGTAAGAATAAGAATTAGTAGTCTAGAATTCCTAATAATATGCTTAGTACTAAATAAACCTTAATAATTATCAGTTTCGATATCAAACTGAGTGGGCTTGCTTCACTACTTAAATAAATGTTTCCTCTTTTTTTAAGAACAGCATCTAAAAGGAAATACAAACCGGAATATAATATGCACATCTTCACGTAATTAAATTAAATATACATAGTGCGTCGTAGCCCATAGGGCTTTCAAAGACCTTCGAGTTTGAGTTCTATGTAAGTCATAATTCGTTAAGAAATGTTATGCTATCCCGCTTAATTACTTAGGCGACTAGGGTCAGCAATATGGCAAATACATATTATGTAACAGGGCATCCTAGTAAATCCATTGGTATTGATTTTCCTTCGTAACCCCCGTACGAGAAATCAGCCTGTATCTCGGAAATTGTTTCATCCTTTTATATGAAATAAGGCAAATGGATAGGAGGTGGGAGTGGGTAGGGTGAAAGAAGAAGCTGCGTTAAAAAGAAAAAAAATTGAGCAGAACTATATGAGGATAGGAAACGGGTAGGATGGGACTGAGAGGGGGTAGAATGTCCGCTATGGAAGCGATGGCATGCTTGCTATGCTCGACTCAACTCGTCGGATTAGGGGGGATCTTGCCTCCATAGCCAGACTTCGCCTATTCCAAAAAAAAAACAGAAATCATGCAAAAAAAACTATAGCTTAGCCACCACCAAATAGTCCACACTTCAGGAACGCTGCGGCTGATGATGCAGCTTGGCTTATACCCGTCCCACCTGGAATTTATTCGGCCCGAATCTCGAATTCCTCTTCGTCCCAAATCATATCGGATTTACGATCGCGGTCGAACCATAGTTGCTCGTGGCTACTGAGCGTCCTTTGCTAGCCCTTCCACACCCCCCTAAAAAAGGATTTTAACTATCCATGTTAAGCCCCCTTGAAGCTCATAAGAACACGTAGGTTTTCATCATGTTCGGCGTGATTTACAAAGTATTTTATTTTACGGAAAAGAAAAAAACAAGACACTTACATAAATTAGAAGAAATAAAAAAAAATGTATAGGATTATAATATTTATATATGTTTTGGCATGAATCTCATTAAACTATAATAAATTAAATTGCCTTAAAATCCTTTTAAATACCAAATGTTGGGAAAACAGGCTAACAGTGACGATACAATGTAGACCAACGGTTGAAACGCTGCCTCTCCCGTTCCCGCAAGGTCTGAGTTCCCGTTTTCCACCGGGCTTTCCAAGCGGACCTTCTTTTCATCCGGTATCCCAAACCCCCGTAATCCTACCTACAGAGAGCTCTTTGTGGGTAGCTAAAGAGTCGCAAAATGTTGCTACTTTATTCCCCGTTATTTAGGAGAACTCACTCCACGCAGGACTGACGACTCTTTATATATGTTTCCGTTTTCCAAAGCGAATTATTTTGTTGGTATCGATATATGTATATGTAGGTATGAATGTATGTTGGAACAATATATATATATGTATACATAGAAGCACTATGTTACTTGGCCTTCCGGGTCTTACACGGACTTAAATATTTCTGCTGCAAGCTGCCCCAGTGAGCTAGGACTCCGTCTTCGTGGGAGATGAGTTCCAGCTTGGGAAGGAGAGATGTGAAGCGGACTCGTTTTCACTTTTCATTCGAGAGCCCATATAGGTATGGATATCCTGGCATCAGGTATAAAACACCAACGGGGCGGCAACGATCCACTGTCTACGTCGTTGACCGCCGAAATTCTTCCTCACTGCGAACATGACACCCATTAGAATTTTCTTTATAATTCAACATTTCGTTTAAAATATTACCTGGTGCAACTTTTCTTAGCTGAATCCAATTTCGTTTTTTGTAGGCAATACCCGATTTAAATCTGCTCGCTCCTGTAATATGTATATTAATACCACACAAATCCGATTGAAAACTCTAAAATAGTTATCCTCATAACGTCGTAAAAATTATATTCAAGCTAAAAATTTTTACCCGCGCAATCTCCTATTTGAATAATTATGATGCTTAAGTATCACCTCCAATTCTAACGATGTGAACACTGACTGATTTAAAATTGTAATGACGAAGAGAATCTGTCCTACGGTAACCACTGGCCTAACCGTAGCAAATTTTCTTTGTCTTTCCGAAAAGTTGGTCTGAGTGGAGGTTTGCCACCGATAGTTCAACGGCTAGGACAATTACCGGAAAATGAGAATCTGTAACCTATTCGAAACATTACCATTCACTACCTTCCTATTAAGCTGAGAAACAAACCTATTAGGTGCGCGACTCATAAATTTCGACTCACATTGTGAATCGTCCACACTTTATCCACCAGCTTTCCTGAATAATGTTGCCCTGTTTCAGAATATGCTTCCCTTTCAAATATTGCCCTATTAGATGAACCAGCAAACCTTCACATTTCATCATCCCGGCTCTTTCCTCGTATTATAAACACCATCTCCTTTCAGAGCTTTATACCTACGAGTATGCCTGTCCCGCTCTATCTTCCCCTCAGCCTGTTGTGTTTACAACCGACTGAACAAAAAGTCATTCGCGCATCGTGGTATATTTTATTCCGAGTTTTATTCTTTAATAAAAGAATAAACACAAATAAACTGGTGCGACCGAGTAAAGTACGAGTGAAAAAAATAACAAAAACAATATAGAAAAAAAAGAAGTGTAAAAACAAACATAACAACAAAAAAAATCAGTCGCCGTCAGAAGGCGACCAATCGATAGGCGGTCGCCAGACGCCACCCACGTCTTTACCCTGCGGGACTCTTTCCAGGCCAGTGTGGCCCATCCGGGATCTCATGCGGATGGTCGACCATCTCCGGCACCTGCCGAGACCCAAGGACCTGCCCATGCAATGGGATTTCTCACCAGCAGGTATAAATAGGTACGGTATACTTCTCTGCAATACAACAAACTTAATATGTACCTACAATTGTTTGTTTTACTTGTAATAAAGGTGGCCCCAACAAATCAGCGGACACAGTGTTTTCTCAGGAAACAAAGGGGATGGTGACAAATGGGCACCTTATGTATCCTCCTCAAAGTGGGGAAGGACCCATTTTAACACAAGCCGGGCAATATGCACCAAGACTTCGGAAAGCCTTGATGTCGTTTACTTACGAAATACCAGTGAGCGGTACTTCGTTCATCCGTCATCGCCTCCCACGCCAGGTCTTTTTACCGGTAGTCTCAGCATCCCTACTTGGTAAGTCTCCGCTAAGTTGGTTTGTCCTAGGGTTTTATTACTTAAAACTATATATGTAAGTATGTCTATATTATTTGCATAAATATACTATTAACTCTATCTATGCCTATCGTGTTTGCGGTTCTTCAATCGGCCTACATAAAAGCTACGATTATTGAGGGTTTAACGTCTCGTAGTTAGATTTGAATAATTAATTAGCATGCCGTGCCTCACTTGAAATATATTTATGGATAGACACAGAGTTATCGCCAGACTGCCCTTATATAATAAACATTCATGGTTTAACGCTTAACCTTTAGATATTCCTTAGAATTAAGTAGGAACCGTATCTATGATGGAGTGATTCGGTTACAGCGAACCCATACCATGCTAACACCCGTAACAAAACAAATTATTTTAGTTGCCGGCAACTATTTTCCATATCTGCCTATGGTTAAACTATCCTCCGGATGGATATGGTGGGAGATGTTATCGACCCATCTAGTTACCTGTGTATGTGTCTGTATATATTTAGTTAGGTTCGAAGGTTCGTTGGTTTTTTTTTCGCGCTTAATTACCCTGTCAATCGCGCTGAGGGTTTCCAAGCCAATCAGGCAGAATGTTTTAGAGGTTATAAAACAAAAAAACGATTGCATATTACGACAAAATTATCACAGATCTTGAAATAACATACAAAATTTCTTACTGACAAAAAAAATTAAATATCACAGTAGTTAAGTTAAGCGATTGATTATTATCACAGATGTTACGTGACTAGAATTCATATTTAATGTGTCCAACTCACCTATGTCGAACAAGGTGGCGTACTATCACAGGCGATAAACAAACTCTATCCTTAACCTAATATCACAGATCTTTAAAAGAATTATCACAGTTGTTGAATTCAGTGCTTTTTCTACTCACTATTTTACTCTTGAGTTGGCGGAACGTAGAGGCTTTAACAACACATATTTAGACAAGTGATCTAACACAACAAAAACAAAAGAATTACCTGCTTTTGAACGCGGATAAGGACCAACAAAATCTACATAAATTTTCTGAAACGGACGATCGGTAACGAAACTATTACATATAGGAGGACGTTGGACTTGACTCGTAGATTTTGATTGCTTGCATGTTTCGCATTTGGTTACAAATTGTCGGATTTGAACGGTCATATTTGGCCAATAAAAATATTCACGTATCCGGTATATAGTTTTAGCTACCCCTCCATGCGCAGCTCGCGGTGGATTATGGCCCTTCTTAATTATGCTTTCAGTTAATCCTGAGGGTATCCACAGCCGCCAGGTATTCTCTAAAAGTGAATCGTCACTAGTTAAGGGTAGCGCGCGTTTTTATATGAATGAATCATCAACTTTCAAATCCGGCAACTCTGCCTGGTGATCTCGAATGGTATTGATCAGATCCTTGTACTCTTCGCAGTGGAATTCTTCTGACTCGAGATCAACTAATGGCGCTACTTTTCCTATGCCCAAACTATCTAAGTGTGCCCGAGAAAGTGTATCTGGCACGACATTCAGTGAGCCTTTTCGGTGCTCTATGTCGAAGGTATACGATTGTAGTTCGAGCGACCACCTAGCGAGCCTGCCACTGAGGTCTTTCATGGTCATTAACCATTTCAGGCTTGAGTGGTCCGTTATTATGGTAAAAGCCATACCCTCGAAGTAGGGCCTAAACTTTTTAACTGCCATCACTGCTGCCATGCATTCTTTCTCGGTCACACTATAATTCCTTTGGCAAGAATTCAGTTTTTGTGAGAAGTAGGAAATCGGACTTTCTTCTCCCGCCTCGCTCCTCTGAAAGAGTACCGCACCGATTCCAGAGTCTGACGCGTCGCACTGCACATAAAACCGTTTCGAAAAATCTGAGTGCGAAAGCACTGGAGCTGTCGTTAAGGCCTTTTTCAAATTTTCGAACGCGGTTATAGCTTCGTCGGTCATAGTAAACTTCGTATTCTTGTTCTTCAACGTATCTGTCAAGGGAGCGGTTAAACTGGAAAAGTCCTTGATAAATCGCCTATACCACCCTGCTAGAACAAGCAGCCGACGGACCTGTCGAGCATTTTTCGGCATCGAAAAATCGACGGCCGCTTCGACCTTCCTCGGATCCGTTTTCACCTTCCCACCACCAACGATAAAACCCAGGTATTTTAGCTCCTTGAAGCAAAACCTGGACTTTTTAAGGTTGATGGTGAGGTTTGCCTTTCTTAAACACTCGGCTACTTCTCCCAGCGGGGTGACATGTGTCTCAAAATCCGGAGCGATTATTAACAGGTCATATAAATACACAAAGACGTTGTCCCTGAGTCGTGCAGGAATAACCTTATCCATTAAACGACATAATCTTTGAGCTGCATTGCACAACCCAAAGGGAATGACCGTGAACTGGTATAAGGGTCTTCCCGGTACCGCAAATGCCGTTTTCTCTCTACTCTGCTTCTCCAACGGTATTTACCAAAAAGCTTCTTTTAGATCTTCACTGCTTATAAAATAGGTATTAGGTAGCCACTGATCAGCTCTTCGATATGGGGAAGATGGTTAGCATCCTTTGTGCTTAACGCATTGACCTTACGAGAATCCAGACAAAAACGATACTAAAGGGTACAGTCTATGGCTGGCTTCTTTATAAGGACAACAGGTGAGCACCAAGGGCTTTCACTCTCCTCTATAACTCCGAGCTGAAGCATCCTATCTATTTCCTAGTATAATAAGGCCTGCACAGCTGGAGAAATAGGGTAATGACGCTGCTTAACAGGTTCCGCATCTCCGGTATCGATGACGTGCTCCACTAGTTCTGTTTTACCAAGACCGTGGCCATCGAAATCAAGAAACTTCTGCTTCACCGCTTCCAATCGAGACCGTTGTTCCACCGATAGTTCGTGTACGGTACTCAAATCTGCGTTATCCACTAAAATCGACACGGCACTCACAACATTCGGAGCGATTTGGAACGCCTTCCAGAAATCTACTCCTAAGTACAATTCCTGATCGAGATTGGGCACCAAATAGAACGTAATTGATTCTTCGCGATTTTTATAGCTGACCTCCAATTTAATTTTCCCTATTATAGCCTGATTTTAACCGTATGCTGTTTTAACCCCAGACTTGAAGGGATGAAATTCCACTCCAATCTCATCTAGAAATTTCAAACAATCTTTCCCTAGAATACTCACACTGGCCCCGCTATCCAACAATCCATACACGCATTTGTTGGCGATTTGAACTTTAGCGTAAGGGCGGGGATCAGTGTAATTATCTATAACCGACGAAGAAATGCTCATACGCGTTTGTTTCCTTAGTTTATACCGAATTCTTGCTTTACTAATTCTTTTAGAGACTGCGCTAACTTTTCCTCCGAATATCGTCTCTCTTGTTTCGTAGTAGTTTCTAATCCTCTCATGTAATGGTTTAATCTCAAATCGATTTCCAGTTTCCTTTTCTACCGCCCTATCATTACTTTTTCTGGCCAGGATTCTAATTTTCGTTTCCTGGCAACCTACAGTTCCAGCAAACCCCGGGACGGCTTTCATATTGGCCACTTGAAACTTTTGGGCGAACGCCCAAGTGTTGCAGAGCGTTCACTTGTTCGTCGTGTGATGGCCTCATATCTTGCTCATAAAACTGCTCTAACTCATTCGCCACGAAGCGAGTTTGAGCTCTATATTGTTTTGGAACGTCTCGGTCCTTCTTCGGGAATGCATACTCCGTCTCCTTGCAAGCCATTCTCAGCTGGTCCACGGAGTATACTGCTTGCGGATACACCAACCTTTCCAACCGTTCATTCAGGTTCCTTTTCAGGATTCTCACAAGCTCAATTTCGGGAATCTGCACCCTGAGCCGAGATCTAAGTTTCGTAATGGCCGCAAAATACTCATCACTTGACTCCCAGGTGCCTTGCTTCCGTTCCATAATTTCTCGGATGATCTCATAGTCCGACTTCGAACTTCTAAATTGCCGTAACAACGCATCACTTAGCATGGGCCAGTCTGGTCGACCATTGGAACGATGGTAGTACCAGTGCAACTCACTGGCAGCACCGGAGAGTAGGAGATGGAAATCTCTCATGATCTCAGCCCAGGAGCATTCATATTGACATTGAAGGGTCTCAACTCGAAAGACAAAATCCTCTACACTGAGCGAATCGGCATTGCCCTCAAATTTTAAACCCCACTTGTCCATTTTGATGGGCATTCTCATGGTAGAATGTGGGTAATAATGAGATGAATTAAGCTGTGCGGCCGGCGAGCGCTATCGGTGGAAAATTCACCAGTCGGTATAATATGTGGTTCAGTAACTTTCTTTTTGATCGGTGAATGTTTGACGAACGGCATTTCCGGCAAATCCTGCAAAAGCTTATCGCGCAGTGCCCGAGTAAGTACTCGGTCCCTTACAAAATCCCTCACACAGTTAATTTCTTCTTCGAGGATTTCCTCTCCTTGCCGTTTCATGAAAGCACAAATACAAAGAAAAACTGCTGGAAACTAAATAATCCCCAAGGTGATATGGCTATTCAAAGACCTCAAATTGGTTATTAGTGGATAACTTTTTCTTCCCTAAAATTTTTAACAAAGTACAAAAAAAATATACTGGCGATTACTATCACTACGTTCACTTTCACTAACGAAGAAAACACAAAATTTTATATCTGACTTGCTTGTAAACAACAATTACTCTACTTACTAACAACAAGAAAACAAAAATCTAACAAAACAATAAATTTACGCTTAAAACTATACCTTATCTAAACTTGTTCTACCTAGTCGATAACTATTTTTCTAAACCTAACTAAATTCTTTACTTACCTTCTATACCTTTATTTCTAACCTACCGCTAATAACTAACTCTGAATGATACTATCAACCAAACTAATACTAACGCCTGACTTAACCCTACAGACAACTAATCTACTTAATTTTTTTTTTTTAAATTCTATTTCTTATCTCTACTAAATATGAATAACTCTTAAATTAACAAATAACAAGAATGACTATTACCTAATTACATAAAAACTATATTAAACAACCATACTTACAAAAAAAACTAATCTATTTGATTTTTTTTTTGTTTTTTTTTTTTTTATTTTTTTATATCGCTATCCTATCTATACACTATGCTAAAATTTCTAACTAATCTATTATTCTATACCTAGAAATGCACAATTACTTCTAACGGCTTGAAACTTTAACCTACTATAGCTGTTCTAATTAATTATATATATTTTTTTTTGTATATGTACGTTCCCTCCTTATTTTTGTCCCTATAAATTATCCTACCTTGCAATCGTAATAATTGCTTAACCTGCGTTCTATCATAAACAAAAAAAAAACGTTTTAAATAGGTGTGTAACCTTACAAGAAATTAAATTTTTTTTTTTTGCTAACACAAAACGAACTAACTATACTATACTTTACGTCTCTCAACCTCAATAGCACAATTTGTTACCTCCACGAAAAAATTGGTAATATAACTCACCCTTGAGCGACCCTATAATTCCACAAAAATTTAAGAAAAATAATTATATATGTGTATCTTTTTTTTAAAATTAATCATAAAAATAAAAAATTTATCGTATTATTGGTATGTGTGTATGTATTTCATATAAAAGCGGGGGTGCTTCAGGCAGCAATACTCGGTAACTTCTCCTCTCGATCTATATGGTTCGACAGCGAATCCTTTCATTCACTTAATATTTCGATTTTTTTTCTAAAATATTCTTACTTCCCGAAGTGTGGATCACATAAAACACGAGGAAACCTACGAGGGCACACAATATTATCAAGGAAAAAGAAACAAAAAAACCGATGTCATAAGAACCGAATTTCCTCGTCGCGATTGGATGGACTTTCTCACGAGCAATTCCATCCAAGACTTACGAATCGACTCGCTTCCGATTACGCGCTACCTAAATTCTCATGCCACCTTCATTATCCGATCAATAGTATTCTGTCGCAATCCCCGTGGTACGTAACAACCTTCCTCAGGAAGACTTACAGAAACTCTTTTTCGGACAATGAGGGCGATATCATTCTGTAGTCTCGGTTGCCGTCTCGGACACCCACCATCCACTCGTCCCGGCGCAAGTAAACAAGCGTCAAAAGCGCGCACTAGACTTTATCGGAGGATTTTCCAAATGGGCCTTCGGAACGATGGACAGCGAAGATGCTAGAAAGGTCTACCATCAGTTGGAATTCCTACATAAACGGGATGAGGATTCGTTCCAATTAATGCACCGACAACTATCTGTCATGAAATCAAATTTCGATACATTGACTAGGCCAATTTTACAACTAGCGGAGGAAATGGAAAACGTGACTGCAGGTGTGGGAAATCTAAGTGAATCTTTCCTAAATTACAGCCAATTCACAAACAAGGAAGTTTCGATGCTTAAGATGAGGAGCGAAGCGAGTGCAATGATATCAGTGATCACCGCAAAAATAATGGAGGTCCAAAACCGGCAATCCCTGGAGCTTTCCATACTTGATGACCTTAACCAAAATAAACTCCACCCTTTAATCCTGGACGTAGGAAACATTACTGACCTGCTTAAGAAATCGGTCAAAGGAGGATTCTCATTCGAGAACCTTGGCATCATTAATTCAGCGGCCAGAACAACAGTCTTTGCAAATGAGGGAAACCTGTTTGTTAAGGTAACGCTTCCACTTCCAGACTCCTTGCATTTTGACATCCATAAAGTGTACGCCTTACCAACAGTCTTAGAGGAACGATGGGATCTGGTTATCGATACAAAGTATGAATACATCGCAGAATCTGATAACCACGACCTTTTCGTAATGCTGAATGAGGAACAGTATTCCCGATGCTCACATATTGCAATAAGAGATGCTAAAAAGGACATTGCGGTATGCCGATACGAGACCCTGGTACTCACATCTGGATCAAATGAATGCTTAGTAGAACTATTGCAACACGCAGCTTCGTCAAAAGATTCGTGTAAATACACTGCGGTTCCAGCAAGCAAAGGAATATGCCTAAAAATGACGGCACCGAACGAGTGGCTTTTCAAAGTAAAGGATTCCTTCGTTTTGAACTTGAAGTGTGCTGACCAACAATATACAGCCACCCTCAACGGTTCAGGAATCCTTAAGATGGAGCAGCCCTGCGAAGCCAGTGCCAAAGGATTTAAGCTACAGTACGAATTTCACTCTGAGGTTTCTACTGAATACAAACAACAAATGGTGGACCACTCAGAACTTGTGAAAGCATTTCAAGCCAATTCCATCCCAGTTAAACGAGCACCCACACCAAAACTTCTTCCCATACTTATTGGCAACCACAAGCATTTTGCCAACGAACTTAATGTTGGGAAAAAGAGTATGGAAGAGCTTGAACAAGGATGGAACCTTCTGAACGCAGAGCGAAAAGTGACAGATCATGAATGGGAGTTGTCACTACATCGCTACTCCATGTTGACCTTAGTCACCTTAGCAGCGGTAGCGGTTATTGTCATTTGTCTAGTCCGACGTCTCCGGTCCAGAGCACAAACCATTCGTTCTATCCGAGCCAAAGCACCATCAGCCATTCTACCACTCCGTGAGCTGACAGTCAACCGAACACCAAGGAAACGTGCACCATCAACGCCACAGCCTAAAGCAGACATAGCGAGTTTCAGCGTCACCTCTGCCCGGGTGTAAACAAGTATATTATAAATTTAATAAATTGACATTTATATAATTATAAGAAAAAAAAAACTTTAAGGAAATTTGCCAAAAAGCTAAGCTTTTAAGTCAACTTTAAATTTTTAAAATACTATATAAACAATAAAACAAAACCATGCAATTTGTTATACATTGTTAAGCGTATTATATATTTTTCATTATTATTTTTGTTAAACGAGAACAAAACCGTTATAGTTTTCCTCAAATCTAATAAACGGTGATTTTTTTACTACTTGGTTTTTGACGTTTATATTTTTGACAGATCACACATGACAAATTCCACGAACATTTGACATTTCGATTCAGTATTGATTGCCATTTCATCATGAATAGACTTACGCCTGAACAACGTTTGCAAATTATTGAAATTTATTATCAAAATTCGTGCTCTGTGAAAAATGTCGAAATTATGAAATTATCGCAAAATTGTCTTCAGCGACGAGGCTCATTTTTGGCTAAATGGATACGGGAATAAGCAGAATTGCCGTATTTGGAGTGAAGAGCAGCCAGAGGCAATTCAGCAGCTACCAATGCATCCCGAAAAATGCACTGTTTAGTGCGGTTTATGGGCAGGCGGCATCATTGGGCCGTACTTCTTCAAGGACGATGAAGGCCGCAGGGTTACGGTCAATGGAGAAAGGTACCGTTCGATGATAACAGATTTGTTTTTGCCGAAAATGCAAGAATTGAACTCGGTCGACATGTGGTTCCAACAGGACGGTGCCACATGCCACACTGCACGCGAAACAATGCATCAATTGAGAGGCGAATTTGGTGAGCAGTTGATCTCACGTTTTAGCGCAGTCAATTGGCCACCAAGATCATGTGATTTGACCCCATTAGACTGTTTTTTGTGGGGCTATGTTAAGTCTATTGTCTATGGGGACAAGCCAAACACGATTGCTGCCTTGGAAGCCAACATTGAACGCGTCATTGGTGAGATTCCGGCCGAAATGTGTGAAAAAGTTTGCCAAAATTGGACCTTCAGAATGGACCACCTGAATCGTAGCCGCGGGCAACATTTAAGTGAAATTATTTTTAAAAAGTAAATGGCAGAAATTGGTTTATCCAAACAAAAATTTCATTCAGTTTTTACAAGTTTCTGTGTTTTTTTGAATTTTCAAAAACCAAGCTCTTAAAAAGTCACCGTTTAGTTTCTTTACTACCTATACATACACACGTATACATTATAAATCGTTTTGTAATGTAATATTATGTTCTGTATTGTGGTTAAAATTAGAAAAAAGAAGCGATTAGAAATAAAATTAGAGAAAAATATACATAATTAGGTATTAAGTATTGTAACTGTAAAAAGGGTAAAAAAAAAAAAAAAACATGAAAATATGATATACAAATTTAATTAATTTAAATACCTATGTATGTAAAATTTAGTGTTAACATTTAATTATTTAATAAAGAAAGACGAACCTATTTCTGGAGACCTGGCTTGAACTCCCTAAGGGGGGAGGGATGTTATACATACGTATATTTATTAACTTTAAATGTCTCACCTCCTAACCCACTGAGTCAGAATGCATAACAATTAACTATTATGCATAGTGACAGTTTTTGGTTTCACACTTATTGTGACGCAATGGCTTAGTGGGACAAGTCAACTTCCAGAATGCAACTCAGTAGGTCAAAGCTGAGTAATGCATTTTGGAAGTTTAACCCAGAAGTTCCAGGTAGGTCGCCAGAACCAGGCTGAGTCTGATTCTAACCGCGAACGTGAGTGTTTGGTTATTTTCCTTGATCGCAAACTTAATATTTTGTTATAATATAGTACCCGAGTAATGCATATTTAACACATGCTTACTACGCTAGACTCAACTCGCCGGATTAGGGGGGGATCTTGCCCCCATAGCCAGACCTCGCCTATTCCAAAAAAACAGAAATCATGCAAAAAAAAACTATAACTTAGCCACCACCAAATAGTCCACACTGCAGGTTGATGATGGGGCTTGGCCTTTACCCGCCCCTCCTGGAATTTATTCGGCCCGAATCTCAAATTCCTCTTCGTCGCAAATCATATCGCATTTACGATCGCGGTCGAACCATAGTTGCTCCTGGCTACTGAGCGTCCTTTGCTAGCCCTTCCACACCCCCCTGAAAAGGATTTTAACTATCCATGTTAAGCCCCCTTGAAGCTCATAAAAACACGCAAGTTTTCATCATGTTCGGCGTGATTTACAAAGTATTTGATTTTACGGAAAAGAAAAAACAAAACACTTACATAAATTAGAAGAAATAAAAAAAAAATTATATGATTAAAATATTTATATATGTTTTGGCATGAATCTCATTAAACTATAATAAATTAAATTGCTTTAAAATCCTTTTAAATACCAAATGTTGGGAAAATAGGCTAAAAGTGACGATACAATGTAGACCAACGGTTGAAACGGTGCCTGTCCCGTTACCGCAAGGTCAGAGTTCCCGTTTTCCACCGGGCTTTTCAAGCGGACCTTCTTTTCGTCCGGTATCCCAAACCCCCGTAATCCTACCTACAGAGAGCTCTTTGTGGGTAGCTAATGTGTCGCAAAATGTTGCCACTTTATTACCCGGTTGTTTAGGAGAACTCACTCCACGCAGGACTGACGACTCTTTATGTATGCTCTTGGATTAGCGTCCACTTTTGCCCCACCAACCCCAAAACTTCAATTATATAAAAAAAACTAATAAAAGTTATAATGAATGAAAATTGGAAATTTAACACTTTTAATCACAACAAAAAATATATTATCACGCCAAAGGCTTATTTATAAATTACTCCGGCTTGCATATGTAACTCGCCAACCATCAGCGTCCGTAATTGTTCAATTTACCTTTCGTTAGGGATGTATATGAACATCCTATAGATATACCGTGCACGACGGAGTATGAGTATAAAATCAATATTGAAATTCACTGACTAGGACGTTTTCCAAAGCGAATTATTTTGATGGTATCGATATATGTATATGTAGGTATGAATGTATGTTCGGAACAATATATATATGTATATATAGAAGCACTATGTTACTTGGCCGTCCGGGTCTTACACGGACTTAAATATTTCTGCTGCAAGCTGCCCCAGTGAGCTAGGACTCCGTCTTCGTCGGAGATGAGTTCCAGCTTGGGAAGAAGAGATGTGAAGCGGACTCGTTTTCACTTTTCATTCGAGAGCCCATATAGGTATGGATATCCTGGTATCAGGTATAAAACACCAACGGCGGTTGGATCCACTGTCTACGTCGTTGACCGCCGAAATTCTTCCTCACTACGAACATGACACCCATTAGAATATTCTTTATAATTCAACATTTCGTTTAAAATATTACCTGGTGCAACTTTTCTTAGCTAAATCCAATTTCGTTTTTTGTAGGCAATACCCGATTTAAATCTGCTCACTCCTGTAATATGTATATTAATACCACACAAATCCGATTGAAAACTCTAAAATAGTTATCCTCATAACGTCGTAAAAATTATATTCAAGTTAAAAATTTTTACCCGCGCAAT
Source organism: Philhelius pedissequus (assembly GCA_910595825.1). Classification (NCBI taxonomy): domain Eukaryota; kingdom Metazoa; phylum Arthropoda; class Insecta; order Diptera; family Syrphidae; genus Philhelius; species Philhelius pedissequus. Next base: position 153,009,561 of record OU343160.1, read on the forward strand.
CTCCTATTTGAATAATTATGATGCTTAAGTATCACCTCCAATTCTAACGATGTGAACACTGACTGATTTAAAATTGTAATGACGAAGAGAATCTGTCCTACGGTAACCACTGGCCTAACCGTAGCAAATTTTCTTTGTCTTTCCGAAAAGTTGGTCTGAGTGGAGGTTTGCCACCGATAGTTCAACGGCTAGCACAATTACCGGAAACTGAGAATCCGTAACCTATTCGAAACATTACCATTCACTACCTTCCTATTAAGCTGAGAAACAAACCTATTAGGTACGCGACCCATAAATTTCGACTCACATTGTGAATCGTCCACACTTTATCCACCAGCTTTCCTGAATAATGTTGTCCTGTTTCAGAATATGCTTCCCTTTCAAATATTGCCCTATTAGATGAACCAGCAAACCTTCACATTTCATCATCCCGGCTCTTTCCTCATATTATAAACATCATCTCCTTTCAGAGCTTTATACCTACGAGTATGCCTGCCCCGCTCTATCTTCCCCTCAGCCTGTTGTGTTTACAACCGACTGAAAAAAAAAGTCATTCGCGCATCGTGGTATATTTTATTCCGAGTTTTATTCTTTAATAAAAGAATAAACACAAATAAACTGGCGCGACCGAGTAAAGTACGAGTGAAAAAAAAAATAACAGAAACAATATAGAAAAAAAAGAAGTGTAAAAACAAACATAACAACAAAAAAAATCAGTCGCCGTCAGAAGGCGACCAATCGATAGGCGGTCGCCAGACGCCACCCACGTCTTTACCCTGCGGGACTCTTTCCAGGCCAGTGTGGCCCATCCGGGATCTCATGCGGATGGTCGAACATCTCCGGCACCTGCCGAGACCCAAGGACCTGCCCATGCAATGGGATTTCTCACCAGCAGGTATAAATAGGTACGGTATACTTCTCTGCAATACAACAAACTTAATATGTACCTACAATTGTTTGTTTTACTTGTAAAAAAGGTGGCCCCAACAAATCAGCGGACACAGTGGTTTCTCAGGAAACAAAGGGGATGGTGACAAATGGGCACCTTATGTATCCTCCTCAAAGTGGGGAAGGACCCATTTTAACACAAGCCGGGCAATATGAACCAAGACTTCGGAAAGCCTTGATGTCGTTTATTTACGAAATACCAGTGAGCGGTACTTCGTTCATCCGTCATCGCCTCCCAGGCAGGTCTTTTTACCGGTAGTCTCAGCATCCCTACTTGGTAAGTCTCCGCTAAGTTGGTTTGTCCTAGGGTTTTATTACTTAAAACTATATATGTAAGTATGTCTATATTATTTGCATAAATATACTATTAACTCTATCTATGCCTATCGTGTTTGCGGTACTTCAATCGGCCTACATAAAAGCTACGATTATTGAGGGTTTAACGTCTCGTAGTTAGATTTGAATAATTAATTAGCATGCCGTGCCTCACTTGAAATATATTTATGGATAGACACAGAGTTATCGCCACACTGCCCTTATATAATAAACATTCATGGTTTAACGCTTAACCTTTAGATATTCTCTAGAATTAAGTAGGAACCGTATCTATGATGGAGTGATTCAGTTACAGCGAACCCATACCATGCTAACACCCGTAACAAAACAAATTATTTTAGTTGCCGGCAACTATTTTCCATATCTGCCTATGGTTAAACTATCCTCCGGATGGATATGGTGGGAGATGTTATCGACCCATCTAGTTACCTGTGTATGTGTCTGTATATATTTAGTTAGGTTCGAAGGTTCGTTGGGTTTTTTTTTCGCGCTTAATTACCCTGTCAATCGCGCTGAGGGTTTCCAAGCCAATCAGGCAGAATGTCTTAGCGGTTATAAAACAAAAAACGATTGCATATTACGACAAAATTATCACAGATCTTGAAATAACATACAAAATTTCTTAATGACAAAAAAAAAATAAATATCACAGTAGTTAAGTTAAGCGATTGGTTATTATCACAGATGTTACGTGACTAGAATTCATATTTAATGTGTCCAACTCACCTATGTCGAGAAAGGTGGCGTACTATCACAGGCGATAAACAAACTCTATCCTTAACCTAATATCACAGATCTTTAAAAGAATTATCACAGTTGTTGAATTCAGTGCTTTTTCTACTCACTATTTTACTCTTGAGTTGGCAGAACGTAGAGGCTTTAATAACACATATTTAGACAAGTGATCTAACACAACAAAAACAAAAGAATTACCTGCTTTTGAACGCGGATAAGGACCAACAAAATCTACATAAATTTTCTGAAACGGACGATCGGTAACGAAACTATTACATATAGGAGGACGTTGGACTTGACTCGTAGATTTTGATTGCTTGCATGTTTCGCATTTGGTTACAAATTGTCGGATTTGAACGGTCATATTTGGCCAATAAATATATTCACGTATCCGGTATATAGTTTTAGCTACCCCTCCATGCGCAGCTCGCGGTGGATTATGGCCCTTCTTAATTATGCTTTCAGTTAATCCTGAGGGTATTCACAGCCGCCAGGTATTCTCTAAAAGTGAATCGTCACTAGTTAAGGGTAGCGCGCGTTTATATATGAATGAATCATCAACTTTCAAATCCGGCAACTCTGCCTGGTGATCTCGAATGGTATTGATCAGATCCTTGTACTCTTCGGAGTGGAATTCTTCTGACTCGAGATCAACTAATGGCGCTACTTTTCCTATGTCCCAACTATCTAAGTGTGCCCGAGAAAGTGTATCTGGCACGACATTCAGTGAGCCTTTTCGGTGCTCTATGTCGAAGGTATACGATTGTAATTCGAGCGACCACCTAGCGAGCCTGCCACTGAGGTCTTTCATGGTCATTAACCATTTCAGGCTTGAGTGATCCGTTATTATGGTAAAAGCCATACCCTCGAAGTAGGGCCTAAACTTTTTAACTGCCATCACTGCTGCCATGCATTCTTTCTCGGTCACACTATAATTCCTTTGGCAAGAATTCAGTTTTTGTGAGGAGTAGGAAATCGGACTTTCTTCTCCCGCCTCGCTCCTCTGAAAGAGTACCGCACCGATTCCAGAGTCTGACGCGTCGCACTGCACATAAAACCGTTTCGAAAAATCTGAGTGCGAAAGCACTGGAGCTGTCGTTAAGGCCTTTTTCAAATTGTCGAACGCGGTTATAGCTTCGTCGGTCATAGTAAACTTCGTATTCTTGTTCTTCAACGTATCTGTCAAGGGAGCGGTTAAACTGGAAAAGTCCTTGATAAATCGCCTATACCACCCTGCTAGACCAAGCAGCCGACGGACCTGTTGAGCATTTTTCGGCATCGAAAAATCGACGGCCGCTTCGACCTTCCTCGGATCCGTTTTCACCTTCCCACCACCAACGATAAAACCCAGGTATTTTAGCTCCTTGAAGCAAAACCTGGACTTTTTAAGGTTGATGGTGAGGTTTGCCTTTCTTAAACGCTCGGCTACTTCTCCCAGCGGGGTGACATGTGTCTCAAAATCCGGAGCGATTATTAACAGGTCATCTAAATACACAAAGACGTTGTCCCTGAGTCGTGCAGGAATAACCTTATCCATTAAAAGACATAATCTTTGAGCTGCATTTCACAACCCAAAGGGAATGACCGTGAGCTGGTATAAGGGTCTTCCCGGTACCGCAAATGCCGTTTTCTCTCTACTCTGCTTCTCCAACGGTATTTGCCAAAAAGCTTCTTTTAGATCTTCACTGCTTATAAAATAGGTATTAGGTAGCCACTGATCAGCTCTTCGATATGGGGAAGAGGGTTAGCATCCTTTGTGCTTAACGCATTGACCTTACGAGAATCCAGACAAAAACGATACTAAAGGGTACAGTCTATGGCTGGCTTCTTTATAAGGACAACAGGCGAGCACCAAGGGCTTTCACTCTCCTCTATAACTCCGAGCTGAAGCATCCTATCTATTTCCTGGTATAATAAGGCCTGCACAGCTGGAGAAATAGGGTAATGACACTGCTTAACAGGTTCCGCATCTCCGGTATCGATGACGTGCTCCATTAGTTCTGTTTCACCAAGACCGTGGCGATCGAAATCAAGAAACTTCTGCTTCACCGCTTCCAATCGAGACCGTTGTTCCACCGAAAGTTCGTGTACGTTACTCAAATCTGCGTTATCCACTAAAATCGACACGGCACTCACAACATTCGGAGCGATTTGGAACGCCTTCCAGAAATCTACTCCTAAGTACAATTCCTGATCGAGATTGGGCACCAAATAGAACGTAATTGATTCTTCGCGATTTTTATAGCTGACCTCTAATTTAATTTTCCCTATTATAGCCTGATTTTAACCGTATGCTGTTTTAACCCCAGACTTGAAGGGATGAAATTCCACTCCAATCTCATCTAGAAATTTCAAACAATCTTTCCCTAGAATACTCACACTGGCCCCGCTATCCAATAATCCATACACGCATTTGTTGGCGATTTGAACTTTAGCGTAAGGGCGGGGATCAGTGTAATTATCTATAACCGACGAAGAAATGCTCATACGCGTTTGTTTCCTTAGTTTATACCGAATTCTTGCTTTACTAATTCTTTTAGAGACTGCGCTTACTTTTCCTCCGAATATCGTCTCTCTTGTTTCGTAATAGTTTCTAATTCTCTCATGTAATGGTTTAATCTCAAATCGATTTCCAGTTTCCTTTTCTACCGCCCTATCATTACTTTTTCTGGCCAGGATTCTAATTTTCGTTTCCTGGCAACCTACAGTTCCAGCAAACCCCGGGACGGCTTTCATATTGGCCACTTGAAACTTTTGGGCGAACGCCCAAGTGTTGCAGAGCGTTCACTTGTTCGTCGTGTGATGGCCCCATATCTTGCTCATAAAACTGCTCTAACTCATTCGCCACGAAGCGAGTTTGAGCTCTATATTGTTTTGGAACGTCTCGGTCCTTCTTCGGGAACGCATACTCCGTCTCCCTGCAAGCCATTCTCAGCTAGTCCACGGAGTATACTGCTTGCGGATACACCAACCTTTCCAACCGTTCATTCAGGTTCCTTTTCAGGATTCTCACAAGCTCAATTTCGGGAATCTGCACCCTGAGCCGAGATCTAAGTTTCGTAATGGCCGCAAAATACTCATCACTTGACTCCCAGGTACCTTGCTTCCGTTCCATAATTTCTCGGATGATCTCATAGTCCGACTTCGAACTTCTAAATTGCCGTAACAACGCATCAATTAGCATGGGCCAGTCTGGTCGACCATTGGAACGATGGTAGTACCAGTGCAACTCACTGGCAGCACCGGAGAGTAGGAGCTGGAAATCTCTCATGATCTCAGCCCAGGAGCATTCATATTGACATTGAAGGGTCTCAACTCGAAAGACAAAATCCTCTACACTGAGCGAATCGGCATTGCCATTAAATTTTAAACCCCACTTGTCCATTTTGATGGGCATTCTCATGGTAGAATGTGGGTAATAATGAGATGAATTAATTGGTAGTGGAGCCCGTCTACTATTATGAACCCTCGCCTCGTTGTGAGGATCCTGAAAAGGACTGGGTTGTCGCCCGCCACTCGGCGGGTATCCACATTCTCCAACTGTTCTCGGATTAGGATCCCTTGGTTGAAAATACCTTGGCCTTGGGTCCAGCCTAGAATGCCTTGAATGTTCGGCAACTTGCTGCAGAACTGACATCGGTGCCACTGAGGGATTGCCCGTCGGCCGCCGGAAACCTTCTTCACCTGGTTGAGTAACATGAAGAGTCGTACTCATTTCCTTCATGAGACTCAAAACCTGTCGCCTAATCTCATCCCTAAACGTATCCGAAACTTCCCTATCTACTGAGCTTCTGGATAACTCCAGTTGTTCCGACCTAGCCTGTTCCATCGCCGCACTCACTTCCGCACTAATTAAAGAGCTTAGCGTTGCTGGATCCACCATAACCTTTTCACTCCAGCACTAGCGTTTATTTGGTTCGTTGCCTGTGGCAAACCATTACCACATACAGACAAATCGCCGTAGGGAGGACCGGAAACCGTTTCGGATCCAGTACCACTTCCGGAGGGATCACCATGGCGATGTTCGACATCGGTTGAGACTGTTGCAAACTGGACCCACTAGGACCACCAAGAGTGCGGTTCAAATCATCACCCAAACCTTGCCCTATCAAGCTGTGCGGCCGGCGAGCGCTATCGGTGGAAAATTCACCAGTCGGTATAATATGTGGTTCAGTAACTTTCTTTTTGATCGGTGAATGTTTGACGAACGACATTTCCGGCAAATCCTGCAAAAGCCTATCGCGCAGTGCCCGAGTAAGTACTCGGTCCCTTACAAAATCCCTCACACAGTTAATTTCTTCTTCGAGGATTTCCTCTTCTTGCCGTTTCATGAAAGCACAAATACAAAGAAAAACTGCTGGAAACTAAATAATCCCCAAGGTGATATGGCTATTCAAAGACTTCAAATTGGTAATTAGTGGATAACTTTTTCTTCCATAAAATTTTTAACAAAGTACAAAAAAAATATACTGGCAATTACTATCACTACGTTCACTTTCACTAACGAAGAAAATACAAAATTTTATATCTGACTTGCTTGTAAACAACAATTACTCTACTTACTAACAATAAGAAAACAAAAATCTAACAAAACAATAAATTTACGCTTAAAACTATACCTTATCTAAACTTGTTCTACCTAGTCGATAACTATTTTTCTAAACCTAACTAAATTCGTTACTTACCTTCTATACCTTTATTTCTAACCTACCGCTAATAACTAACTCTGAATGATACTATCAACCAAACTAATACTAACGCCTGACTTAACCCTACAAACAACTAATCTACTTAATTTTTTTTTTTAAATTCTATTTCTTATCTCTACTAAATATGAATAACTCTTAAATTAACAAATAACAAGAATGACTATTATCTAATTACATAAAAACTATATTAAACAACCATACTTACAAAAAAACTAATCTATTTGATTTTTTTTTGTTTTTTTTTTTATTTTTTTTATATCGCTATCCTATCTATACACTATGCTAAAATTTCTAACTAATCTATTATTCTATACCTAGAAATGCACAATTACTTCTAACGGCTTGAAACTTTAACCTACTATAGCTGTTCTAATTAATTATATATATTTTTTTTGTATATGTACGTTCCCTCCTTATTTTTGTCCCTATACATTATCCTACCTTGCAATCGTAATAATTGCTTAACCTGCGTTCTATCATAAACAAAAAAAACGTTTTAAATAGGTGTGTAACCTTACAAGAAATTAATTTTTTTCTTGCTAACTCAAAACGAAGTTAATACTATACTTTACGTCTCTCAACCTCAATAGCACAATTTGTTACCTCCACGAAAAAATTGGTAATATAACTCACCCTTGAGCGACCCTATAATTCCACAAAAACTTAAGAAAAATAATTATATATGTGTATCTTTTTTTTAAAATTAATCATAAAAATAAAAAATGTATCGTATTATTGGTATGTGTGTATGTATTTCATATAAAAGCGGGGGTGCTTCAGGCAGCAATACTCGGTAACTTCTCCTCTCGATCTCTATGGTTCGACAGCGAATCCTTTCATTCACTTAATATTTCGATTTTTTTTCTAAAATATTCTTACTTCCCGAAGTGTGGATCACATAAAACACGAGGAAACCTACGAGGGCACACAATATTATCAAGGAAAAAGAAACAAAAAAACCGATGTCATAAGAACCGAATTTCCTCGTCGCGATTGGATGGACTTTCTCACGAGCAATTCCATCCAAGACTTACGAATCGACTCGCTTCCGATTACGCGCTACCTAAATTCACATGCCACCTTCATTATCCGATCAAGAGTATTCTGTCGCAATCCCCGTGGTACGTAACAACCTTCCTCAGGAAGACTTACAGAAACTCTTTTTCGGACAATGAGGGCGATATCATTCTGTAGTCTCGGTTGCCGTCTCGGACACCCACCATCCACTCGTCCCGGCGCAAGTAAACAAGCGTCAAAAGCGCGCACTAGAGTTTATCGGAGGATTTTCCAAATGGGCCTTCGGAACGATGGACAGCGAAGATGCTAGAAAGGTCTACCATCAGTTGGAATTCCTACATAAACGGGATGAGGATTCGTTCCAATTAATGCACCGACAACTATCTGTCATGAAATCAAATTTCGATACATTGACTAGGCCAATTTCACAACTAGCGGAGGAAATGGAAAACGTGACTGCAGGTGTGGGAAATCTAGGTGAATCTTTCCTAAATTACAGCCAATTCACAAACAAGGAAGTTTCGATGCTTAGATGAGGAGCGAAGCGAGTGCAATGATATCAGTGATCACCGCAAAAATAATGGAGGTCCAAAACCGGCAATCCCTGGAGCTTTCCATACTTGATGACCTTAACCAAAATAAACTCCACTCTTTCATCCTGGACGTAGGAAACATTACTGACCTGCTTAAGAAATCGGTCAAAGGAGGATTCTCATTCGAGAACCTTGGCATCATTAATTCAGCGGCCAGAACAACAGTCTTTGCAAATGAGGGAAACCTGTTTGTTAAGGTAACGCTTCCACTTCCAGACTCCTTGCATTTTGACATCCATAAAGTGTACGCCTTACACACAGTCTTAGAGGAACGATGGGATCTGGTTATCGATACAAAGTATGAATACATCGCAGAATCTGATAACCACGACCTTTTCGTAATGCTGAATGAGGAACAGTATTCCCGATGCTCACATATTGCAATAAGAGATGCTAAAAAGGACATTGCGGTATGCCGATACGAGACCCCGGTACTCACGTCAGGATCAAATGAATGCTTAGTAGAACTATTGCAACACGCAGCTTCGTCAAAAGATTCGTGTAAATACACTGCGGTTCCAGCAAGCAAAGGAATATTCCTAAAGATGACGGCACCGAACGAGTGGCTTTTCAAAGTAAAGGATTCCTTCGTTTTGAACTTGAAGTGTGCTGACCAACAATATACAGCCACCCTCAACGGTTCAGGAATCCTTAAGATGGAGCAGCCCTGCGAAGCCAGTGCCAAAGGATTTAAGCTACTGTACGAATTTCACTCTGAGGTTTCTACTGAATACAAACAACCAATGGTGGACCACTCAGAACTTGTGAAAGCATTTCAAGCCAATTCCATTCCAGTTAAACGAGCACCCACACCAAAACTTCTTCCCATACTTATTGGCAACCACAAGCATTTTGCCAACGAACTTAATGTTGGGAAAAAGAGTATGGAAGAGCTTGAACAAGGATGGAACCTTCTGAACGCAGAGCGAAAAGTGACAGATCATGAATGGGAGTTGTCACTACATCGCTACTCCATGTTGACCTTAGTCACCTTAGCAGCGGTAGCGGTTATTGTCATTTGTCTAGTCCGACGTCTCCGGTCCAGAGCACAAACCATTCGTTCTATCCGAGCCAAAGCACCATCAGCCATTCTACCACTCCGTGAGCTGACAGTCAACCGAACACCAAGGAAACGTGCACCATCAACGCCACAGCCAAAAGCAGACATAGCGAGTTTCAGCGTCACCTCTGCCCGGGTGTAAACAAGTATATTATAAATTTAATAAATTGACATTTATATAATTATAAGAAAAAAAAACTTTAAGGAAATTTGCCAAAAAGCTAAGCTTTTAAATCAACTTTAAATTTTTAAAATACTATATAAACAATAAAACAAAACCATGCAATTTGTTATACATTGTTAAGCGTATTATATATTTTTCATTATTATTTTTGTTAAACGAGAACAAAACCGTTATAGTTTTTCTCAAATCTAATAAACGGTGATTTTTTTACTACTTGGTTTTTGACGTTTATATTTTTGACAGATCACACATGACAAATTCCACGAGCATTTGACATTTCGATTCAGTATTGATTGCCATTTCATCATGAATAGACTTACGCCTGAACAACGTTTGCAAATTATTGAAATTTATTATCAAAATTCGTGCTCTGTGAAAAATGTCGAAATTATGAAATTATCGCAAAATTGTCTTCAGAGACGAGCCTCATTTTTGGCTAAATGGATACGGGAATAAGCAGAATTGCCGTATTTGGAGTGAAGAGCAGCCAGAGGCAATTCAGCAGCTACCAATGCATCCCGAAAAATGCACTGTTTGGTGCGGTTTATGGGCAGGCGGCATCATTGGGCCGTACTTCTTCAAGGACGATGAAGGCCGCAGGGTTACGGTCAATGGAGAAAGGTACCGTTTGATGATAACAGATTTGTTTTTGCCGAAAATGCAAGAATTGAACTCGGTCGACATGTGGTTCCAACAGGACGGTGCCACATGCCACACTGCACGCGAAACCATGCATCAATTGAGAGGCGAATTTGGTGAGCAGTTGATCTCACGTTTTAGCGCAGTCAATTGGCCACCAAGATCATGTGATTTGACCCCATTAGACTATTTTTTGTGGGGCTATGTTAAGTCTATTGTCTATGGGGACAAGCCAAACACGATTGCTGCCTTGGAAGCCAACATTGAACGCGTCATTGGTGAGATTCCGGCCGAAATGTGTGAAAAAGTTTGCCAAAATTGGACCTTCAGAATGGACCACCTGAATCGTAGCCGCGGGCAACATTTAAGTGAAATTATTTTTAAAAAGTAAATGGCAGAAATTGGTTTATCGATCGAAATAAAAATTTCATTCACTTTTTACAAGTTTCTGTGTTTTTTTGAATGTTCAAAAACCAAGCTCTTAAAAAATCACCGTTTAGTTTCTTTACTACCTATACATACACACGTATACATTATAAATCGTTTTGTAATGTAATATTATGTTCTGTATTGTGGTTAAAATTAGAAAAAAGAAGCGATTAGAAATAAAATTAGAGAAAAATATACATAATTAGGTATTAAGTATTGTAACTGTAAAAAGGGTAAAAAAAAAAAAAAAAAAAAAAAAAACATGAAAATATGATATACAAATTTAATTAATTTAAATACCTATGTATGTAAAATTTAGTGTTAACATTTAATTATTTAATAAAGAAAGACGAACCTATTTCTGGAGACCTGGCTTGAACTCCCTAAGGGGGGAGGGATGTTATACATACGTATATTTATTAACTTTAAATGTCTCACCTCCTAACCCACTGAGTCAGAATGCATAACAATTAACTATTATGCATAGTGACAGTTTTTGGTTTCACACTTATTGTGACGCAATGGCTTAGTGGCACAAGTCAACTTCCAGAATGCAACTCAGTAGGTCAAAGCTGAGTAATGCATTTTGGAAGTTTAACCAAGAAGTTCCAGGTAGGTCGCCAGAACCAGGCTGAGTCTGATTCTAACCGCGAACGTGAGTGTTTGGTTATTTTCCTTGATCGCAAACTTAATATTTTGTTATAATATAGTACCCGAGTAATGCATATTTAACACACGCTTACTACGCTAGACTCAACTCGCCGGATTAGGGGAGGATCTTGCCCCCATAGCCAGACCTCGCCTATTCCAAAAAAAACAGAAATCATGCAAAAAAAAACTATAACTTAGCCACCACCAAATAGTCCACACTGCAGGCTGATGATGGGGCTTGGCCTATACCCGCCCCTCCTGGAATTTATTCGGCCCGAATCTCGAATTCCTCTTCGTCGCACATCATATCGCATTTACGATCGCGGTCGAACCATAGTTGCTCCTGGCTACTGAGCGTCCTTTGCTAGCCCTTCCACACCCCCCTGAAAAGGATTTTAACTATCCATGTTAAGCCCCCTTGAAGCTCATAAAAACACGCAAGTTTTCATCATGTTCGGCGTGACTTACAAAGTATTTGATTTTACGGAAAAGAAAAAAACAAGACACTTACATAAATTAGAAGAAATAAAAAAAAAATTATATGATTATAATATTTATATATGTTTTGGCATGATTCTCATTAAACTATAATAAATTAAATTGCTTTAAAATCCTTTTGAATACCAAATGTTGGGAAAATAGGCTAAAAGTGACGATACAATGTAGACCAACGGTTGAAACGGTGCCTGTCCCGTTACCGCAAGGTCAGAGTTTCCGTTTTCCACCGGGCTTTTCAAGCGGACCTTCTTTTCGTCCGGTATCCCAAACCCCCGTAATCCTACCTACAGAGAGCTCTTTGTGGGTAGCTAATGTGTCGCAAAATGTTGCCACTTTATTACCCGGTTGTTTAGGAGAACTCACTCCACGCAGGACTGACGACTCTTTATGTATGCTCTTGGATTAGCGTCCACTTTTACCCCACCAACCCCAAAAATTCAATTATATAAAAAAAACTAATAAAAGTTATAATGAATGAAAATTGGAAATTTAACACTTTTAATCACAACAAAAAATATATTATCACGCCAAAGGCTTATTTATAAATTACTCGGGCTTGCATATGTAACTCGCCAACTATCAGCGTCCGTAATTGTTCAATTTACCTTTCGTTAGGGATGTATATGAACATCCTATAGATATACCGTGCACGACGGAGTATGAGTATAAGATCAATATTGAAATTCACTGACTAGGACGTTTTCCAAAGCGAATTATTTTGATGGTATCGATATATGTATATGTAGGTATGAATGTATGTTCGGAACATTATATATATGTATATATAGAAGCACTATGTTACTTGGCCGTCCGGGTCTTACACGGACTTAAATATTTCTGCTGCAAGCTGCCCCAGTGAGCTAGGACTCCGTCTTCGTCGGAGATGAGTTCCAGCTTGGGAAGAAGAGATGTGAAGCGGACTCGTTTTCACTTTTCATTCGAGAGCCCATATAGGTATGGATATCCTGGCATCAGGTATAAAACACCAACGGCGGTTGGATCCACTGTCTACGTCGTTGACCGCCGAATTTCTTCCTCACTACGAACATGACACCCATTAGAATATTCTTTATAATTCAACATTTCGTTTAAAATATTACCTGGTGCAACTTTTCTTAGCTAAATCCAATTTCGTTTTTTGTAGGCAATACCCGATTTAAATCTGCTCGCTCCTGTAATATGTATATTAATACCACACAAATCCGATTGAAAACTCTAAAATAGTTATCCTCATAACGTCGTAAAAATTATATTCAAGTTAAAAATTTTTAACCGCGCAATCTCCTATTTGAATAATTATGATGCGTAAGTATCACCTCCAATTCTAACGATGTGAACACTGACTGATTTAAAATTGTAATGACGAAGAGAATCTGTCCTACGGTAACCACTGGCCTAACCGTAGCAAATTTTCTTTGTCTTTTCGAAAAGTTGGTCTGAGTGGAGGTTTGCCACCGATAGTTCAACGGCTAGCACAATTACCGGAAACTGAGAATCCGTAACCTATTCGAAACATTACCATTCACTACCTTCCTATTAAGCTCAGAAACAAACCTATTAGGTACGCGACCCATAAATTTCGACTCACATTGTGAATCGTCCACACTTCATCCACCAGCTGTCCTGAATAATGTCGTCCTGTTTCAGAATATGCTTCCCTTTCAAATATTGCCCTATTAGATGAACAAGCAAACGTTCACATTTCATCATCCCGGCTCTTTCCTCATATTATAAACATCATCTCCTTTCAGAGCTTTATACCTACGAGTATGCCTGTCCCGCTCTATCTTCCCCTCAGCCTGTTGTGTTTACAACCGACTGAAAAAAAAAGTCATTCGCGCATCGTGGTATATTTTATTCCGAGTTTTATTCTTTAATAAAAGAATATACACAATTAATCTGGTGCGACCAAGTAAAGTACGAGTGAAAAAAAATAACAAAAACAATATAGAAAAAAAAGAAGTGTAAAAAAAACAAAACAACAAAAAAAAAATCAGTCGCCATCAGAAGGCGACCAATCGATAGGCGGCCAGACGCCACCCACGTCTTTATCCTGCGGGACTCTTTCCAGGCCAGTGTGGCCCATCCGTGATCTCATGCGGATGGTCGACCATCTCCGGCACCTGCCGAGACCCAAGGACCTGTCCATGCAATGGGGTTTCTCACCAGCAGGTATAAATAGGTACGGTATACTTCTCTGCAATACAACAGACTTAATATGTACCTACAATTGTTTGTTTTACTTGTAATAAAGGTGGCCACAACATATATATGTAATTTTTTTGAGATTGGCTATAGAAATTTTTACATTTTTGCGGGACTTGGTTTTCTGAATTCTTCCGCCGGTTTTATTTTACTGTTTTTTCATACATCTCCACAGCATATAAGAATGGATATTTCCAATGTTCCGTATTTAAACAATTTGGATTTTTTCTGTCCCCAAGTTCAAATAGACGTGTGCATTCAAAACTGAAATGCATTTGATAATTCGAAAAATGTTTGATTTATATTATCATGAATTTAAACTACCTACATTATAATATTATCAACATCAACAACAAATACGAATCTATATTCATTTTATTTAACTTATTATTCTTTAAGAAATAAAGACAATCATAATCAATTCTCAATAAAAAATTTCCTACTGATACTTCATTTGACAAGTGACAGTTGCCAACTGCCAATTTTAGGACATGACTTACTTGGGTTTGCATTAAGAAATAATGTTACGGTAAGAGCTGTTTGTTTTTGTAAGTTCTTTTTATCAAACACATTTTCTTCTTTTTTATAATAATCAGAATTTTTTGTTAATAAATAGTTGTCTATGATTATCCAAATTCTAAAATTTCTTTCCGAATTTCCTCAGTAATATCCCTATTCGGAAAACTTTTACAGAATTTTCAAAAGCCCAGTTTCCGCGTTAGAGAAATTTTAATCGAGCTTATATCAACTTACGTGGGTCTAGTTAAACAAATATTTTAATAAATAATTTTTCATTCTTTTCCGAAGTCTGAAATTTCTTTCCGAATTTCCTCAATAATATTCGCATTCGGAAAAACATTTACACAATTTGGAAAAGTCCAGCTTCCGAGTTAGATACATTATTAACAAGTGGATATATGAACGTATGGCTCATAAACAAATCTTTGTTAATAAATAATTTTCTACGCTTATCCAAATTCGGAAATTTCCTTCTGAATTTCGTCAAAAACATCCCAATTCGGAAAAAACATTTAGAGAATTTGCAAAAGTCCCGTTTACGAGTTAGAGAAATCTTAATCGAGGGTATATCAACTTACGTGGGTCTAGTTAAACAAATATTTTAATAAATAATTTTTCATTCTTTTCCGAAGTCTGAAATTTCTTTCCGAATTTCCTCAATAATATTCGCATTCGGAAAAACATTTACAGAATTTGGAAAAGTCCAGCTTCCGAGTTAGATACATTATTAACAAGTGGATATATGAACGTATGGCTCATAAACAAATCTTTGTTAATAAATAATTTTGTATGCTATGTATTCGAAAAAATATTTACGGAATTTGGAAAAGTCCAGTTTCCGAGTTAGATACATTATTAACAAGTGGATATATGAACGTATGTCATATAAACAAATCTTTTTTGATAAATACTTTTGTATGCTTTTTCAAAAACTGAAATTTCCTTCCGAATTTCCTCAATAACATCCCTATCCGGAAAAACATTTACAGAATTAGGAAAAGTCCAGTTTCCGTGTTAGAGAAATTTTAATCGAGCGGATAGCAACTTACGTGAGTTTAGATAAACAAATATTTGTTAATAATAAATTTTCCATGGTTTTCAAATTTTTAAATTTCTTTGCGAATTTCCTCAATAACATTCCTATTCAGAAAAACATTTACAGTATTTGGAAGAGTGAAGTTTCCGAGTTAGAGAAATTTTAATTGAGCGGTTATCAACTTACATGGGTCAGATAAACAATAATAATTGTTAGTAAATAATTTTCTATATTTTTCCAAATTTTGAAATTTCTTTCCGAATTTCCTCAATAATATACTATTCGGAAAAACATTTACAGAATTTGGAAAAGTTCAGTTTCCGAGGAAGAGACATTTTTTCAAGCGGATATGATCTTACGTATATGTCACATAAACAAACATTTGTTAATTAATAATTTACTACACTTATCCAAATTCTGAAATTTCCTTCCGAATTTCGTCAAAAACATCCCAATTCGGAAAAACATTTAGAGAACTTGCAAAAGTCCCGTTTACGAGTTAGAGAAATTTTAATCGAGGGGATATCAACTTACGTGGGTCTAGTTAAACAAATATTTTAATAAATAATTTTTCATGCTTTTCCGAATTCTGAAATTTCTTTCCGAATTTCTTCAATAATATCCCTATTCGAAAAAACATTTACATAATTTGGAAAAGTCCAGTTTCCGAGTTAGAGCCATTTTTAACAAGTGGATATATGAACGTATGTCACATAAACAAATTTTTGTTAGTAAATAATTTTGTATGCTTTTCCAAATCCTGAAATTTCTTTCCGAATTTCCTCAATAACATCCGTATTCGGAAAAACATTTACAGAACTTGGAAAAGTCCAGTTTCCGAGTTAGAGATATTGTAATTGAGCGGATATATACTTACGTGGGTCTAGATAAACAAATATTTTAATAAATAATTTTCCATGCTTTTCCAAACTCTGAAATTTCCTCAATAATATCTATATTCGAAAAAGACATTTACAGGATTTTGAAAAGTCTAGTGTCCGAGTTAGAGAGATTTTTAGCAAGTGGATATATGAACGTATGTCACATAAGCAAATCTTTGTTAATAAATACTTTTGTATGCTTTTCCAAATTCTGAAATTTCTTTCCGAATGTCCTCAATAACGTCCGTATTCGGAAAAACACTTACAGAATTTGGAAAAGTCCAGTTTCCGAGTTAGAGACATTTTTCATCAAGCGGATATGAGCTTACGTATATGTCACATACACAAATATTTATTAATAAATAATTTTCTATGCTTTGCGAAATTCTGAAATTTCTTTCCGAATTTCCTCAATAACATATCTATTCGGAAAAACATTTACAGAATTTGGAAGAGTCCAGTTTTCGAGTTAGAGACATTTTAATCGAGAGGATATCAACTTACGTGTGTCTAGATAAACAAATATTTTTAATAAACAATTTTCTATGCTCTTCTAAATTTTGCATTTTCTATCCGAATTTTCTCAATACCATTCCTATTCGGAAAAACATTTACAGAATTCGGAAAAGTCCAGTTTCCGAGTTAGTGAGATTTTTTTAAAGCGGATATGAGCTTACGTAAATGTCACATAAAAAAATATTTTTTAATAAATAATTTTCTATGCTTTTCCAAATTCTGAAATTTCTTTCCGAATTTCCTCAATAAAGTCCTTATTCGGAAAAACATTTACAGGATTTGCAAAAGTTCAGTTTCCGAGTTAGAGACATTTTTTTAAAGCGGATATGAGCTTACGTATATGTCACATAAAAAAATATTTTGTAATAAATCATTTTCTGTGCTTTTCCAAATTCTGAAATTTCTTTCCGAATTTCTTCAATAACATCTTAACTCGGAAAAACATTTACAGAATTTGGAAAAGTCCCAGTTTCCGAGGTAGAGACATCCGTTTTCGGAAAAACATTTATAGCATTTGTAAAAGTCCAGTTTCCGAGTTAAAGACATTTATATCAAGCGGATATGATCTTACGTATATGTCACATAACCAAATATTTGTTAATAAATAATTTTATATGCTTTTCCAAATTCTGAAATTTTTTCCGAATTTCCTCAATAACATCCCTATTCGGAAAAAACATTTACAGAATTTGGAATAGTTCAGTTTCCGAGTGAGAGAAATTTTAATCGAATGGATATCAATTTACGTGGGTCTAGATAAAAAAATATTTGTTAATAAATAATTTTCCATGCTTTTCCAAATTCTGAAATTTCTTTCCGAATTTCCTCAATTACATTCCTATTCCGCAAGACATTTACAGAATTTGGAAAAGTTCAGTTTCCGAGTGAGAAAAATTTTAATCTAGCGGTTATCAATTTACGTGGGTCAGATAAACAATAATAATTGTTAATAAATAATTGTCTATGCTTTTCCAAATTCTGAAATTTCTTTCCGAAATTCGTAAATAATATCCCAATTCGGAAAAAAATGTACAGAATTTGGAAAAGTCCCAGTTCCAGAGGTAGAGACATCCGTATTCGGAAAAACATTTACAGCATTTGGAAAAGTCCAGTTTCCGAGTTAGACATTTTTATGAAGCGGATTTGAGCTTACTTATATGTGACATAACCAAATATTTGTTAATAAATAATTTTATATGCTTTTCCAAATTCTGAAATTTCCTTCCGAATTTCCTCAATAACATCCCTATTCGGAAAAACATTTACAGAATTTGGAAAAGTCCAGTTTCCGAATAAGAGAAATTTTAATCGAGCGGATAACAACTTACTTGGGGGTAGATAAACAAATATTTGTTAATAATTAATTTTCCATGCTTTTCTAAATTCTTGAATTTCTTTCCGAATTTCCTCAATAACATCCCTATTCGGAAAAACACTAACAGAATTTGGAAAATTCCAGTTTCCGAGTTACAGAAATTTTAATCGAGCGATTATTAACTTACGTGGGGCAGATAAACAATAATAATAATTGTTAATAAAAAATTTGCTACGTTTTTCCAAATTCTGACATTTCTTTCCAAATTTTCTCAATAACATCCTTATTCGAAAACCATTTACCGAATTTGGAAAAGTTCAGCTTCCGAGTTAGAGACATTTTTTCAAGCGGATATGAGCTTACGTATATGTCACATAAACAAATATTTTTTAATAAATAATTTTCTATGCTTTTCCAAATTCTGAAATTTCTTTCCGAAATTCGTCAATAATATCCCAATTCTAAAAAAAATGTGAGAATTTGGAAAAGTCCCAGTTTCAGAGGTAGAGACATCCGTATTCGGAAAAACATTTACAGCATTTGGCAATGTCAAGTTTCCAAGTTACAGACATTTTTATCAAGCGGATTTGAGCTTACTTATATGCGACATAAACAAATATTTGTTAATAAATAATTTTATATGTTTTTCCAAATTCTGAAATTTCTTTCCGAATTTCCTCAATAACATCCCTATTCGGAAAAACATTAACAGAATTTGGAAAAGTCCAGTTTCCGAGTAAGAGAAATTTTAATCGAGCGGATAACAACTTACGTGGGTCTAGATAAACAAATATTTGTTAATAATTAATTTTCCATGCTTTTCTAAATTCTTAAATTTCTTTCCGAATTTCATTAATAACATTCTTATTCGGAAAAACATTAACAGAATTTGAAAAATTCCAGTTTCCGAGTTACAGAAATTTTAATCGACCGGTTATCAACTTACGTGGGTCAGATAAATAATAATGATTGTTAATAATTAATTTTCTATGCTTTTCCAAATTCTGACATTTCTTTCCGAATTTTGTCAATAGCATCCTTATTCCAAAAACATTTACGGAATTTGGAAAAGTTCAGCTTCCGAGTTAGAGACATTTTTTCCAAGCGGATATGAGCTTACGTATATGTCACATAAACAAATACTTGTTAATAAATTATTTTATATGCTTTTCCAAATTCTTAAATTTCTTTCCGAATTTTTTCAATAACATCCGTATTCGAAAAATATTTACAGAATCAAGAAAAGTCCAGTTTCCGAGTTAGAGAAATTGTTATCGGGCAGATATCAACTTACTTGGGTCTAGATAAAAAAATATTTGTTAATAAATATGTTTCCATCCTTTTCCTATTCTGAAATTTCTTTTCGAATTTTCACAATAATATCAGTATGGGAAGAAATATTTACAGTATTCGGAAAAGTCCAGTTTCAGAATTAGAGACATTTTTAACAAGTGGATATATGAACGTATGTCACACAAACAAATATTTGTTAATAAATAATTTTCTTCGCTTTTCCAAATTCTGAAATTTCTATCCGAATTTCGTCAATAACATCCGTATTCAGAAAAACATGTACAGAATTTGCAAAAGTCCAGTTTCTGAGTTAGTCATTTTTATCAAGCGGATATGAGCTTACGTATATGTCACATAAGCAAATATTTGTTAATAAATAATGTTATATGATTTTCCAAATTCTGAAATTTCTTTCAGAATTTCCTCAATAACATCCCTATTCAGAAAAATGTTTACCGAATTTGAAGGAGTCTAGTTTCCGAGTTAGATAAATTTTAATCGAGCGGATATCAATTTACGTGGGTCTAGATAAAAAAATATTTGTTAATAAATAATTTTCCATGTTTTTCCAAATTCTGAAATTTCTTTCCGAGTTTCCTCAATAACATTCCAATTCCGCAAGACATTTACAGAATTTGGAAAAGTTCAGTTTCCGAGTGAGAAAAATTTTACTCGAGCGGTTATCAATTTACGTGGGTCAGATAAACAATAATAATTGTTAATAAATAATTGTTTATGCTTTTCCAAATTCTGAAATTTCTTTCCGAAATTCGTAAATAAAATCCCAATTCGGAAAAAAATGTACAGAATTTGGAAAAGTCCCAGTTCCAGAGGTAGAGACATCCGTATTCGGAAAAACATTTACAGCATTTGGAAAAGTCCAGTTTCCGAGTTAGAGACATTTTTATGAAGCGGATTTGAGCTAACTTATATGTGACATAAACAAATATTTGTTAATAAATAATTTTATATGCTTTTCCAAATTCTGAAATTTCCTTCCGAATTTCCTCAATAACATCACTATTCGGAAAAACATTTACAGAATTTGGAAAAGTCCAGTTTCCGAATAAGAGAAATTTTAATCGAGCGGAGAACAACTTACTTGGGTCTAGATAAACAAATATTTGTTAATAATTAATTTTCCATGCTTTTCTAAATTCTTGAATTTCTTTCCGAATTTCCTCAATAACATCCCTATTCGGAAAAACACTAACAGAATTTGGAAAATTCCAGTTTCCGAGTTACAGAAATTTTAATCGAGCGATTATTAACTTACGTGGGTCAGATAAACAATATAATTGTTAATAAATAATTTTCTACGTTTTTAAAAAGTCTGACATTTCTTTCCGAATTTTCTCGATAACATCCTTATTCGAAAACCATTTACCGAATTTGGAAAAGTTCAGCTTCCGAGTTAGAGACATTTTTTCAAGCGGATATGAGCTTTCGTATATGTCACATAAACAAATATTTTTTAATAAATAATTTTCTGTGCTTTTCCAAATTCTGAAATTTCTTTCCGAAATTTGTCAATAATATCCCAATTCTAAAAAAAATGTACAGAATTTGGAA
Organism: Philhelius pedissequus; assembly: GCA_910595825.1. Lineage (NCBI taxonomy): Eukaryota > Metazoa > Arthropoda > Insecta > Diptera > Syrphidae > Philhelius > Philhelius pedissequus. The sequence goes on from OU343160.1 coordinate 153,030,697, forward strand.
AAGTCCCAGTTTCAGAGGTAGAGACATCCGTATTCGGAAAAACATTTAAGCATTTGGAAAAGTCAAGTTTCCGAGTTAGAGACATTTTTATCAAGCGGATTTGAGCTTACTTATATGTGACATAAACAAATATTTGTTAATAAATAATTTTATATGCCTTCCAAATTCTGAAATTTCTTTCCGAATTTCCTCCATAACATCATTATTCGGCAAAAAAAGGAACAGAATTTGGAAAAGTCCAGTTTCCGAGTAAGAGAAATTTTAATCGAGCGGATAACAACTAACGTGGGTCTAGATAAACAAATATTTGTTAATAATTAATTTTGCATGCTTTTCTAAATTCTTGAATTTCTTTCCGAATTTCCTCAATAACATTCCTATTCTCAAAAACATTTGCAGAATTTGGAAAAGGTCAGTTTCCGACTGAGAGAAATTTTAATCGAGCGGTTATCAATTTACGTGGTTCAGATAAACAATAATATTTGTTAATAAATAATTTTCTATGCTTTTCCAAATTCTGACATTTCTTTCCGAATTTCTTCAATAACAACCCTATGCGGAAAAACATTTACAGAAGTTGGAAAAGTTCAGTTTCAGAGTTAAGGACATTTTTTTAAGCTGATATGAGCTAACGTATATGTCACATAAACAAATATTTTTTAATAAATAATTTTCTATGCTTTGCGAAATTCCGTATTTAAACAATTTTGATTTTTTTTTGTCCCCAAGTTCAAATAGACGTGTGCATTCAAAACTGAAATGCATTAGATAATTCGAAAAATGATTGATTTATATTATCATGAATTTAAACTACCTACATTATAATATTATCAACATCAACAACAAATACGAAACTATATTCATTTTATTTAAGTTATTATTCTTTAAGAAATAAAGACAATCATTATCAATTCTCAATAAAAAATTTCCTACTGATACTTCATTTGACAAGTGACAGTTGCCAATTTTAGGACATGACTTACTTGGGTTTGCATTAAAAAATAATGTTACGGTAAGAGCTTTTTGTTTTTGTAAGTTCTTTTTATCAAACACATTTTCTTCTTTTTTATAATTATCATAATTTTTGGTTAATAAATAGTTGTCTATGCCAAATTCTGAAATTTCTTTCCGAATTTCCTCAGTAATATCCCTATTCGGAAAACATTTACAGAATTTTCAAAAGCCCAGTTTCCGAGTTAGAGAAATTTTAATCGAGCGTATATCAACTTACGTGGGTCTAGATACACAAATATTTTAATAAGTAATTTTCCATGCTTTTCCAATTTTTTAAAATTTCTTTTCGAATGTCCTCAAGAATATCCCTATTCGACAAAATATTTACGGAATTTGGAAAAGTCCAGTTTCCGAGTTAGATGCATTATTAACAAGTGGATATATGAAAGTATGTCACATAAACAAATATTTGTTAATAAATAACTTTCTATGCTTTTCCAAATTCTGAAATTTCTTTCCGAATTTTCTCAATAATATCCCTATTCGAAAAAACATTTGCAGAATGTGGAAAAGTCCAGTTTCCGAGTTAGAGACATTTTTAACAAGTGGATATATGAACGTACATATGTCACATAAACAAATATTTGTTAGTAACTAATTTTCTATGTTTTCCAAATTCTGGAATTTCTATCCGAATTTCGTTAATAACATCCGTTTTGGAAAACATTTACAGAATTTGGAAAAGTCCAGTTTCCGAGTTAGAGTCATTTTTATCAAGCGGATATGAGCTTACTTATATGTCACATAAGCAAATATTTGTTAATAAATAATTTTCTGTGCTTTTCCAAATTCTGAGATTTCTTTCCGAATTTCCTCAATAACATCCCTATTCGGAAAAACATTTACATAATTTTCAAAAGTCTAGTTTCCGAGTTAGAGAAATTTTAATCGAGCGGATATCAATTTCCGTGGGTCTAGATAAAAAAATATTTGTTAATAAATAATTTTCCATGCTTTTCCAAATTCTGACATTTCTTTCCGAATCGGAAAGACATTTACAGAATTTAGAAAAGTCCAATTTCCGAGTTAGAGAAATTTTAATCGAGCGGATATCAACTTCCGCGGGTCTAGATAAACAAAAATTTGTTAATAAATAATTTTCCATGCTTTTCCAAATTCTCAAATTTCTTTCCGAATTTCCTCAAAAACATTCCTATTCCGAAAAACATTTGCAGAATTTGGGAAAGTTCAGTTTCCGAGCGAGAGAAATTTTATTCGAGCGGTTATCAATTTACGTGGTTCAGATAAACAATAATATTTGTTAATAAATAATTTTCTATGCTTTTCCAAATTCTGAAATTTCTTTCCGAATTTCTTCAATAACAACCCTATTCGGAAAAACATTTACAGAATTTGGAAAAGTTCAGTTTCAGAGTTAGGGACATTTCTTCAAGCTGATATGAGCTAACGTATATGTCACATAAACAAATATTTTTTAATAAATAATTTTCTATGCTTTGCGAAATTCCGTATTTAAACAATTTGGATTTTTTTTTCCCCAAGTTCAAATAGACGTGTGCATTCAAAACTGAAATGCATTTGATAATTCGAAAAATGATTGATTTATATTATCATGAATTTAAACTACCTACATTATAATATTATCAACATCAACAACAAATACGAAACTATATTCATTTTATTTAACTTATTATCCTTTAAGAAATAAAGACAATCATAATCAATTCTTAATAAAAAATTTCTACTGATACTTCATTTGACAAGTGACAGTTGCCAATTTTAGGACATGACTTGGGTTTGCATTAAGAAATAATGTTACGGTAAGAGCTTTTTGTTTTTGTAAGTTCTTTTTATCAAACACATTTTCTTCTTTTTTATAACTATCATAATTTTTGGTTAATAAATAGTTGTCTAAGCCAAATTCTGAAATTTCTTTCCGAATTTCCTCAGTACTATCCCTATTCGGAAAACACTTACAGAATTTTCAAAAGCCCAGTTTCCGAGTTAGAGAAATTTTAATCGAGCGTATATCAACTTACGTGGGTCTAGATACACAAATATTTTAATAAGTAATTTTCCATGGTTTTTCAAATTCTGAAATTTCTTTTCGAATGTCCTCAACAATATCCCTATTCGACAAAATATTTACGGAATTTGGAAAAGTCCAGTTTCCGAGTTAGATGCATTATTAACAAGTGGATATATGAAAGTATGTCACATAAACAAATATTTGTTAATAAATAATTTTCTATGCTTTTCCAAATTCTGAAATTTCTTTCCGAATTTTCTCAATAAAATCCTTATTCGAAAAAACATTTACAGAATGTGGAAAAGTCCAGTTTCCGAGTTAGAGACATTTTTAACAAGTGGATATATGAACGTACAAATGTCACATAAATAAATATTTGTTAGTAACTAATTTTCTATGCTTTTCCAAATTCTGGAATTTCTTTCCGAATTTCGTCAATAACATCCGTTTTGGAAAATCATTTACAGAATTTGGAAAAGTCCAGTTTCCGAGTTAGAGTCATTTTTATCAAGCGGATATGAGCTTACTTATATGTCACATAAGCAAATATTTGTTAATAAATAATTTTCTATGCTTTTCCAAATTCTGAAATTTCTTTCCGAATTTCCTCAATAACATCCCTATTCGGAAAAACATTTGGAAAATTCCAGTTTCCGAGTTACAGAAATTTTAATCGAGCGATTATTAACAGATAAACAATATAATTGTTAATAAATAATTTTCTACGTTTTTCCAAATTCTGACATTTCTTTCCGAATTTTCTTGAGAAAACCATTTACCGAATTTGGAAAAGTCCAGCTTCCGAGTAAGAGACATTTTTTCAAGCGGATATGAGCTTACGTATATGTCACATAAACAAATATTTTTTAATAAATAATTTTCTATGCTTTTCCAAATTCTGAAATTTCTTTCCGAAATTCGTCAATAATATCCCAATTCTAAAAAAAAAGTACAGAATTTGGAAAAGTCCCAGTTTCAGAGGTAGAGACGTCCGTATTCGGAAAAAAATTTACAGCATTTGGAAAAGTCAAGTTTCCGAGTTAGAGACATTTTTATCAAGCGGATTTGAGCTTACTTATATGTGACATAAACAAATATTTGTTAATAAATAATTTTATATGCCTTTCCAAATTCTGAAATTTCTTTCCGAATTTCCTCAATAACACCCCTATTCGGAAAAAAACATTTACAAAATTTGGAAAAGTCCATTTTCCGAGTAAGAGAAATTTTAAAATGAGCGGATAACAACTTACGTGGGTCTAATTAAACAAATATTTGTTAATAATTAATTTTCCATGCTTTTCTAAATTCTTGAATTTCTTTCCGAATTTCCTCAATAACATCCCTATTCGGAAAAATACTAACAGAATTTGGAAAATTCCAGTTTCCGAGTTATAGAAATTTTAATCGAGCGGATAACAACTTACGTGGGTCTAGATAAACAAATATTTGTTAATAATTAATTTTCCATGCTTTTCTAAATTCTTAATTTTCTTTCCGAATTTCCTTAATAACATCCTTATTCGGAAAAACATTAACAGAGTTTGAAAAATTCCAGTTTCCGAGTTACAGAAATTTTAATCGAGCGGTTATCAACTTACGTGGGTCAGATAAATAATAATGATTGTTAATAAATAATTTTCTATGCTTTCCCAAATTCTGACATTTCTTTCCGAATTTTATCAATAACATCCTTATTCCAAAAACATATACGGAATTTGGAAAAGTTCAGCGTCCGAGTTAGAGACATTTTTTTCAAGCGGATATGAGCTTACGTATATGTCACATAAACAAATACTTGTTAAGAAATAATTTTCTATGCGTTTTAAAATTCTGAAATTTCTTTCCGAATTTTTTCAATAACATCCGTATTCGGAAAATATTAACAGAATCAGGAAAAGTCCAGTTTCCGAGTTAGAGAAATTGTAATCGAGGGGATATCAACTTACTTGCGTCTAGATAAAAAAAATATTTGTTAATAAATATGTTTCCATCCTTTTCCAAATTCTGAAATTTCTTTTCGAATTTTCACTATAATATCCCTATGCGAAAAAAACATTTACAGTATTCGGAAAAGTCCAGTTTCAGAGTTAGAGGCATTTTTAACAAGTGGATATATGAACGTATGTTACATAAACAAATATTTGTTAATAAATAATTTTCTATGCTTTTCCAAATTCTGAAATTTCTTTCCGAATTTTCTCAATAATATCCCTATTCGAAAAAACATTTACAGAATGTGGAAAAGTCCAGTTTCCGAGTTTGAGACATTTTTAACAAGTGGATATATGAACGTACATATGTCACATAAACAAATATTTGTTAGTAACTAATTTTCTATGCTTTTCCAAATTCTGGAATTTCTATCCGAATTTCGTCAATATCATCCGTTTTGGAAAAACATTTACAGAATTTGGAAAAGTCCAGTTTCCGAGTTAGAGTCATTTTTATCAAGCGGATATGAGCTTACTTATATGTCACATAAGCAAATGTTTATTAATAAATAATTTTCTATGCTTTTCCAAATTCTGAAATTTCTTTCCGAATTTCTTCAATAACAACCCTATGCGGAAAAACATTTACAGAATTTGGAAAAGTTCAGTTTCAGAGTTAAGGACATTTTTTTAAGCTGATATGAGCTAACGTATATGTCACATAAACAAATATTTTTGAATACATAATTTTCTATGCTTTGCGAAATTCCGTATTTAAACAATTTTGAATTTTTTTTGTCCCCAAGTTCAAATAGACGTGTGCATTCAAAACTGAAATGCATTTGATAATTCGAAAAATGATTGATTTATATTATCATGAATTTAAACTACCTACATTATAATATTATCAACATCAACAACAAATACGAAACTATATTCATTTTATTTAACTTATTATTCTTTAAGAAATAAAGACAATCATAATCAATTCTCAATAAAAAATTTCCTACTGATACTTCATTTGACAAGTGACAGTTGCCAATTTTAGGACATGACTTACTTGGGTTTGCATTAAGAAATAATGTTACGGTAAGAGCTTTTTGTTTTTGTAAGTTCTTTTTATCAAACACATTTTCTTCTTTTTTATAATTATCATAATTTTTGGTTAATAAATAGTTGTCTATGCCAAATTCTGAAATTTCTTTCCGAATTTTCTCAGTAATATCCCTATTCGGAAAACATTTACAGAATTTTCAAAAGCCCAGTTTCCGAGTTAGAGAAATTTTAATCGAGCGTATATCAACTTACGTGGGTCTAGATACACAAATATTTTAATAAGTAATTTTCCATGCTTTTCCAAATTCTGAAATTTCTTTTCGAATGTCCTCAACAATATTCCTATTCGACAAAATATTTACGGAATTTGGAAAAGTCCAGTTTCCGAGTTAGATGCATTATTAACAAGTGGATATATGAAAGTATGTCACATAAACAAATCTTTGTTAATAAATAATTTTCTACGCTTATCCAAATACGGAAATTTCCTTCCGAATTTCGTCAAAAACATCCCAATTCGGAAAAAACATTAAGAGAATTTGCAAAAGTCCCGTTTACGAGTTAGAGAAATCTTAATCGAGGGTGTATCAACTTACGTGGGTCTAGTTAAACAAATATTTTAATAAATAATTTTTCATTCTTTTCCGAAGTCTGAAATTTCTTTCCGAATTTCCTCAATAATATTCGCATTCGGAAAAACATTTACAGGATTTGGAAAAGTCCAGTTTCCGAGTTAGATACATTACTAACAAGTGGATATATGAACGTATGTCATATAAACAAATCTTTGTTAATAAATAATTTTGTATGCTATGTATTCGAAAAAATATTTACGGAATTTGGAAAAGTCGAGTTTCCGAGTGAGATACATTATTAACAAGTGGATATATGAACGTATGTCATATAAACAAATCTTTGTTAATAAATAATTTTGTATGCTATGTATTCGAAAAAATATGTACGGAATTTGGAAAAGTCCAGTTTTCGAGTTAGATACATTATTAACAAGTGGATATATGAACGTATGTCATATAAACAAATCTTTGTTAATAAATAATTTTGTATGCTTTTCCAAAAACTGAAATTTCCTTCCCAATTTCCTGAATAACATCTCTATGCGGAAAAACAGTTACAGAATTAGGAAAAGTCCAGTTTCCGAGTTAGAGAAATTTTAATCGAGCGGATAGCAACTTACGTGAGTTTAGATAAACAAATATTTGTTAATAATAAATTTTCCATGCTTTTCAAATTCTGAAATTTCTTTGCGATTTCCTCAATAACATTCCTATTCAGAAAAACATTTACAGTATTTGGAAGAGTCCAGTTTCCGAGTTAAAGAAATTTTAATCGAGCGGTTATCAACTTACGTGGGTCAGATAAACAATAATAATTGCTAGTAAATAATTTTCTATATTTTTCCAAATTTTGAAATTTCTTTCCGAATTTCCTCAATAATATACTATTCGGAAAAACATTTACAGAATTTGGAAAAATTCAGTTTCCGAGGAAGAGACATTTTTTTCAAGCGGATATGAGTTTACGTATATGTCACACAAACAAACATTTGTTAATTAATAATTTACTACACTTATCCAAATTCTGAAATTTCCTTCCTAATTTCGTCAAAAACATCCCAATTCGGAAAAACATTTAGAGAATTTGCAAAAGTCGCGTTTACGAGTTAGAGAAATTTTAATCGAGGGGATATCAACTTACGTGGGTCTAGTTAAACAAATATTTTAATAAATAATTTTTCATGCTTTTCCGAGTTCTGAAATTTCTTTCCGAATTTCCTCAATAATATCCCTATTCGAAAAAACATTTACAGCATTTGGAAAAGTCCAGTTTCCGAGTTAGAGACATTTATAACAAGTGGATATATGAACGTATGTCACATAAACAAATTTTTGTTAATAAATAATTTTGTATGTTTTCCAAATCTTGAAATTTCTTTCCGAATTTCGTCAATAACATCCGTATTCGGAAAACCATTTACAGCATTTGGAAAAGTCCAGTTTCCGAGTTAGAGATATTGTAATTGAGCGGATAAATACTTACGTGGGTCTAGAATAACAAATATTTTAATAAATAATTTTCCATGCTTTTCCAAACTCTGAAATTTCCTCAATAATATCTATATTCGAAAAAGACATTTACAGGATTTGGAAAAGTCCAGTGTCCGAGTTAGAGAGATTTTTAGCAAGTGGATATATGAACGTATGTCACATAAGCAAATCTTTGTTAATAAATACTTTTGTATGCTTTTCCAAATTCTGAAATTTCTTTCCGAATTTCCTCAATAACATCCGTATTCGGAAAAACACTTACAGAATTTGGAAAAGTCCATTTTCCGAGTTAGAGACATTTTTTATCAAGCGGATATGAGCTTACGTAGATGTCCCATACACAAATGTTTATTAATAAATAATTTTCTATGCTTTGCGAAATTCTGAAATTTCTTTCCGAATTTCTTCAATAACATACCTATTCGGAAAACCATTTACAGAATTTGGAAAAGTCCAGTTTTCGAGTTAGAGACATTTTAATCGAGAGGATATCAACTTACGTGTGTCTAGATAAACAAATATTTTTAATAAACAATTTTCTATGCTCTTCCAAATTTTGAATTTTCTATCCGAATTTTCTCAATATCATTCCTATTCGGAAAAACATTTACAGAATTCGGAAAAGTCCAGTTTCCGAGTTAGAGAGATTTTAATCGAGCGGTTATCAACTTAAGTGGGTCAGATAAACAATAATAATTGTAAATAAATAATTTTCTATGCTTTTCCAAATTCTGAAATTTCTTTCCGAATTTCCGCAATAAAGTCCTTATTCGGAAAAACATTTACAGTATTTGGAAAAGTTCAGTTTCCGAGTTAGAGACATTTTTTTAAAGCGGATATGATCTTACGTATATGTCACATAAACAAATATATTTAATAAATCATTTTCTATGGTTTTCCAAATTCTGAAATTTCTTTCCGAATTTCGTCAATAACATCTTAATTCGGAAAAACATTTAGAGAATTTGGAAAAGTCCCAGTTTCCGAGGTAGAGACATCCGTATTCGGAAAAACATTTATAGCATTTGTAAAAGTCCAGTTTCCGAGTTAAAGACATTTATATCAAGCGGATATGATCTTACGTATAGATCACATAACCAAATATTTGTTAATAAATAATTTTATATGCTTTTCCAAATTCTGAAATTTCTTTCCGAATTTTTTCAATAACATCCGTATTCGAAAAATATTTACAGAATCAGGAAAAGTCCAGTTTCCGAGTTAGAGAAATTGTTATCGAGCGGATATCAACTTACTTGAGTCTAGATAAAAAAATATTTGTTAATAAATATGTTTCCATCCTTTTCCAAATTCTGAAATTTCATTTCGAATTTCGTCAATAACATCCGTATTCGGAAAATCATGTACAGAATTAGCAAAAGTCCAGTTTCTGAGTTAGTCATTTTTATCAAGCGGATATGAGCTTACGTATATGTCACATAAGCAAATATTTGTTAATAAATAATGTTATATGCCTTTCCAAATTCTGAAATTTCTTTCCGAATTTCCTCAACAACATCCCTATTCGGAAAGACGTTTACAGAATTTGAAGAAGTCTAGTTTCCGAGTTAGAGAAATTTTAATCGAGCGGATATCAATTTACGTGGGTCTAGATAAAAAAATATTTGTTAATAAATAATTTTCCATACTTTCCCAAATTCTGAAATTTCTTTCCGAAATTCGTAAATAATATCCCAATTCTGAAAAAAATGTACAGATTTGGGAAAAGTCCCAGTTTCAGAGGTAGAGACATCCGTGTTCGGAAAAACATTTACAGCATTTGGAAAAGTCCAGTTTCCGATTTAGAGACATTTTTATGAAGCGGATTTGAGCTTACTTATATGTGACATAAACAAATATTTGTTAATAAATAATTTTATATACTTTTCCAAATTCTGAAATTTCTTTCCGAATTTCCTCAATAACATCCCTATTCGGAAAAACATTTACAGAATTTGGAAAAGTCCAGTTTCCGAATAAGAGAAATTTTAATCGAGCGGATAACAACTTACGTGGGTCTAGATAAACAAATATTTGTTAATAATTAATTTTTCATGCTTTTCTAAATTCTCAAATTTCTTTCCGAATTTCCTCAATAAAATCCCTATTCGGAAAAACATCAACAGAATTTGGAAAGTTCCAGTTTCCGAGTTACAGAAATTTTAATCAAGCGGTTATCAACTTACGTGGGTCAGATAAACAATAATTTTTAATAAATAATTTTCTATGCTTTTCCAAATTCTGAAATTTTTTCCGAATTTCCTCAGTAACATTCCTATTGCGAAAAACGTTTACAGAATTTGGAAAAGTTCAGTTTCCGAGTGAGAGAAATTTTAATCGAACGGATATCAATTTACGTGGGTCTAGGTAAAAAAATATTTGTTAATAAATAATTTTCCATGCTTTTCCAAATTCTGACATTTCTTTCCGAATCGGAAAGACATTTACAGAATTTAGAAAAGTCCAGTTTCCGAGGTAGAGAAATTTTAATCCAGCGAATATCAACTTCCGTGGGTCTAGATAAACAAATATTTGTTAATAAATAATTTTCCATGCTTTTCCAAATTCTGAAATTTCTTTCCGAATTTCCTCAATAACATTCCTATTCCGAAAAATATTTACAGACTTTGGAAAAGTTCAGTTTCCGAGTGAGAGAAATTTTAATCGAGCGGTTATCAATTTACGTGGGTCAGATAAACAATAATAATTGTTAATAAATAATTTTCTATGCTTTCCAAAATTCTTAAATTTCTTTCCGAATTTCCTCAATAACATCCCTATTCGGAAAAACATTTACAGAATTTGGAAAAGTTCAGTTTCCGATTTAGGGACAATTTTTTTTCAAGCGGATATGAGCTTACGTATATGTCACATAAACAAATATTTGTTAATAAATAATTTTCTACGCTTTTCCAAATTCTGAAATTCCTTTCCGAAATTCCTCAATAATATCCTTATTCGAAAAACATTTACCGAATTTGGAAAAGTTCAGCTTCCGAGTTAGAAACATTTTTTCAAGCGGATATGAGCTTACGTATATGTCACATAAAAAGTTCAGTTTCCGATTTAGGGCAATTTTTTTTCAAGCGGATATGAGCTTACGTATATGTCACATAAACAAATATTTTTTAATAAATAAATTTTCATGCTTTTCCAAATTCTGAAATTTCTTTCCGAAATTCGTCAATAACATCCGAATTCGGAAAAACATTTACAGAATTTGGAAAAGTCCCAGTTTCCGAGGTAGAGACATATTTATCAAGCGGATATGAGCTTACGTATGTGTCACATAAACAAATATTTGTTACTAATTATTTTATATGCTTTTCCAAATTCTGAAATTTCTTTCCGAATTTTTTCAATAACATCCGTATTCGAAAAATATTTACAGAATCAGGAAAAGTCCAGTTTCCGAGTTAGAGAAATTGTTATCGAGCGGATATCAACTTACTTGAGTCTAGATAAAAAAATATTTGTTAATAAACAAAATTCTGAAATTTCTTTTCGAATTTTCACAATAATATCCCTATGGGAAGAAACATTAACAGTATTCGGAAAAGTCCTTTTTCAGAATTAGAGACATTTTTAACAAGTGGATATATGAACGTATGTCACACAAAGAAATATTTGTTAATAAATAATTTTCTTTGCTTTTCCAAATTCTGAAATTTCTATCCGAATTTCGTCAATAACATCCGTATTCGGAAAAACATATACAGAATTTGCAAAAGTCCAGTTTCTGAGCTAGTCATTTTTATCAAGCGGATATGAGCTTACGTATATGTCACATAAGCAAATATTTGTTAATAAATAATGTAATATGCCTTTCCAAATTCTGAAATTTCTTTCCGAATTTCCTCAACAACATCCCTATTCGGAAAGACGTTTACAGAATTCGAAGAAGTCTAGTTTCCGAGTTAGAGAAATTTTAATCGAGCGGATATCAATTTACGTGGGTCTAGATAAAAAAATATTTTTTAATAAATAATTTTCCATACTTTTTCAAATTCTGAAATTTCTTTCCGAATTTCCCCAATAACATTCCTATTCGGAAAGACGTTTACAGAATTCGAAGAAGTCTAGTGTCCGAGTGAGAAAAATTTTAATCGAGCGGTTATCAATTTACGTGGGTCAGATAAACAATAATAATTGTTAATAAATAATTGTCTATGCTTTTCCAAATTCTGAAATTTCTTTCCGAAATTCGTAAATAATATCCTAATTCGGAAAAAAATGTACAGAATTTGGAAAAGTCCCAGTTTCAGAGGTAGAGACATCCATGTTCGGAAAAACATTTACAGCATTTGGAAAAGTCCAGTTTCCGAGTTAGAGACATTTTTATGAAGCGGATTTGAGCTTACTTATATGTGACATAAACAAATATTTGTTAATAAATAATTTTATATGCTTTTCCGAATTCTGAAATTTCTTTCCGAATTTCCTCAATAACATCCATATTTGGAAAAACATTTACAGAATTTGGAAAAGTCCAGTTTCCGAGTAAGAGAAATTTTAATCGAGCGGATAACAACTTACGTGGGTTTAAATAAACAAATATTTGTTAATAATTAATTTTCCATGCTTTTCTAAATTCTTGAATTTCTTTCCGAATTTCTTCAGTAACATCCCTATTCGGAAAAACACTAACAGAATTTGGAAAATTCCAGTTTCCGAGTTACAGAAATTTTAATCGAGCGATTATTAACTTACGTGGGTCAGATAAACAATAATAATTGCTAATAAATAATTTTCTACGTTTTTCTAATTCTGACATTTCTTTCCGAATTTTCTCAATAACATCCTTATTCGAAAACCATTTACCGAATTTGGAAAAGTTCAGCTTCTGAGTTAGAGACATTTTTTTCAAGCGGATATGAGCTTACGTATATGTCACATAAACAAATATTTTTTAATAAATTATTTTCTATGCTTTTCCAAATTCTGAAATTTCTTTCCGAAATTCGTCAATAATATCCCAATTCAAAAAAAAATTTACAGAATTTGAAAAAGTCCCAGTTTCAGAGGTAGAGAGGTCCGTATTCGGAAAAACATTTACAGCATTTGGAAAAGTCCAGTTTCCGAGTTAGAGACATTTTTATCAAGCGGATTTGAGCTTACTTATATGTGACATAAACAAATGTTTGTTAATAAATAATTTTATATGCTTTTCCGAATTCTGAAATTTCTTTCCGAATTTTCTCACTAACATCCTTATTCGAAAACCATTTACAGAATTTGGAAAAGTCCAGTTTCCGAGTAAGAGAAATTTTAATCGAGCAGTTATCAACTTACGTGGGTCAGATAAATTATAATGATTGTTAATAAATAATTTTCTATGCTTTTCCAAATTCTTACATTTCTTTCCGAATTTTCTCAATAACATCCTTATTCGAAAAACATTTACGGAATTTGGAAAAGTTCAGCTTCCGAGTTAGAGACATTTTTTTCAAACGGATATGAGCTTACGTATATGTCACATAAAAAAATATTTGTTAAAAAATAATTTTGTATGCGTTTTAAAATTCTGAAATTTCTTTCCGAATTTTTTCAATAACATCCGTATTCGGAAAATATTTACAGAATCAGGAAAAGTCCAGTTTCCGAGTTAGAGAAATTGTAATCGAGGGGATATCAACTTTCTTGCGTCAAGATACAAAAATATTTGTTAGTAAATATGTTTCCATCCTTTTCCAAATTCTGACATTTCTTTTCGAATTTTAACTATAATATCCCTATGCGAAAACAACATTTACAGTATTCAGAAAAGTCCAGTTTCAGAGTTAGAGGCATTTTTAACAAGTGGATATATGAACGTATGTCACATAAACAAATATTTGTTAATGAATAATTTTCTATGCTTTTCCAAATTCTGAAATTTCTTTCCGAATTTTCTCAATAATATCCCTATTCGAAAAAGACATTTACAGGATTTGGAAAAGTCCAATGTCCGAGTTAGAGAGATTCTTAGCAAGTGGATATATGAACGTATGTTACATAAGCAAATCTTTGTTAATAAATACTTTTGTATGCTTTTCCAAATTCTGAAATTTCTTTCCGAATGTCCTCAATAACATCCGTATTCGGAAAAACACTTACAGAATTTGGAAAAGTCCAGTTTCCGAGTTAGAGACATTTTTCATCAAGCGGATATGAGCTTACGTATATGTCACATACACAAATATTTATTAATAAATAATTTTCTATGCTTTGCGAAATTCTGAAATTTCTTTCCGGATTTCCTCAATAACATATCTATTCGGAAAAACATTTACAGAATTTGGAAGGGTCCAGTTTTCGAGTTAGAGACATTTTAATCGAGAGGATATCAACTTACGTGTGTCTAGATAAACAAATATTTTTAATAAACAATTTTCTATGCTCTTCTAAATTTTGCATTTTCTATCCGAATTTTCTCAATACCATTCCTATTCGGAAAAACATTTACAGAATTCGGAAAAGTCCAGTTTCCGAGTTAGTGAGATTTTTTTAAAGCGGATATGAGCTTACGTAAATGTCACATAAAAAAATATTTTTTAATAAATAATTTTCTATGCTTTTCCAAATTCTGAAATTTCTTTCCGAATTTCCTCAATAAAGTCCTTATTCGGAAAAACATTTACAGGATTTGGAAAAGTTCAGTTTCCGAGTTAGAGACATTTTTTTAAAGCGGATATGAGCTTACGTATATGTCACATAAAAAAATATTTTTTAAAAATCATTTTCTGTGCTTTTCCAAATTCTGAAATTTCTTTCCGAATTTCTTCAATAACATCTTAATTCGGAAAAACATTTACAGAATTTTGAAAAGTCATAGTTTCCGAGGTAGAGACATCCGTATTCGGAAAAACATTTATAGCATTTGTAAAAGCCCAGTTTCCGAGTTAAAGACATTTATACCAAGCGGATATGATCTTACGTATATGTCACATAACCAAATATTTGTTAATAAATAATTTTATATGCTTTTCCAAATTCTGAAATTTTTTCCGAATTTCCTCAATAACATCCCTATTCGGAAAAAACATTTACAGAATTTGGAATAGTTCAGTTTCCGAGTGAGAGAAATTTTAATCGAGCGGATATCAATTTACGTGGGTCTAGATAAAAAAATATTTGTTAATAAATAATTTTCCATGCTTTTCCAAATTCTGAAATTTCTTTCCGAATTTCCTCAATTACATTCCTATTCCGCAAGACATTTACAGAATTTGGAAAAGTTCAGTTTCCGAGTGAGAAAAATTTTAATCTAGCGGTTATCAATTTACGTGGGTCAGATAAACAATAATAATTGTTAATAAATAATTGTCTATGCTTTTCCAAATTCTGAAATTTCTTTCCGAAATTCGTAAATAATATCCCAATTCGCAAAAAAATGTACAGAATTTGGAAAAGTCCCAGTTCCAGAGGTAGAGACATCCGTATTCGGAAAAACATTTACAGCATTTGGAAAAGTCCAGTTTCCGAGTTAGACATTTTTATGAAGCGGATTTGAGCTTACTTATATGTGATAAACCCAAATATTTGTTAATAAATAATTTTATATGCTTTTCCAAATTCTGAAATTTCCTTCCGAATTTCCTCAATAATATCCCTATTCGGAAAAACATTTACAGAATTTGGAAAAGTCCAGTTTCCGAATAAGAGAAATTTTAATTGAGCGGATAACAACTTACTTGGGGGTAGATAAACAAATATTTGTTAATAATTAATTTTCCATGCTTTTCTAAATTCTTGAATTTCTTTCCGAATTTCCTCAACAACATCCCTATTCGGAAAAACACTAACAGAATTTGGAAAATTCCAGTTTCCGCGTTACAGAAATTTTAATCGAGCGATTATTAACTTACGTGGGTCAGATAAACAATAATAATAATTGTTAATAAAAAATTTGCTACGTTTTTCCAAATTCTGACATTTCTTTCCGAATTTTCTCAATAACATCCTTATTCGAAAACCATTTACCGAATTTGGAAAAGTTCAGCTTCCGAGTTAGAGACATTTTTTCAAGCGGATATGAGCTTACGTATATGTCACATAAACAAATATTTTTTAATAAATAATTTTCTATGCTTTTCCAAATTCTGAAATTTCTTTCCGAAATTCGTCAATAATATCCCAATTCTAAAAAAAAATGTAAGAATTTGGAAAAGTCCCAGTTTCAGAGGTAGAGACATCCGTATTCGGAAAAACATTTACAGCATTTGGAAATGTCAAGTTTCCGAGTTACAGACATTTTTATCAAGCGGATTTGAGCTTACTTATATGTGACATAAACAAATATTTGTTAATAAATAATTTTATGTTTTTCCAAATTCTGAAATTTCTTTCCGAATTTCCTCAATAACATCCCTATTCGGAAAAACATTTACAGAATTTGGAAAAGTCCAGTTTCCGAGTAAGAGAAATTTTAATCGAGCGGATAACAACTTACGTGGGTCTAGATAAACAAATATTTGTTAATAATTAATTTTCCATGCTTTTCTAAATTCTTAAATTTCTTTCCGAATTTCCTTAATAACATTCTTATTCGGAAAAACATTAACAGAATTTGAAAAATTCCAGTTTCCGAGTTACAGAAATTTTAATCGAGCGGTTATCAACTTACGTGGGTTAGATAAATAATAATGATTCTTAATAATAAATTTTCTATGCTTTTCCAAATTCTGACATTTCTTTCCGAATTTTGTCAATAGCATCCTTATTCCAAAAACATTTCCGGAATTTGGAAAAGTTGAGCTTCCGAGTTAGAGACATTTTTTCCAAGCGGATATGAGCTTACGTATATGTCACATAAGCAAATACTTGTTAATAAATTATTTTATATGCTTTTCCAAATTCTTAAATTTCTTTCCGATTTTTTTCAATAACATCCGTATTCGAAAAATATTTACAGAATGAAGAAAAGTCCAGTTTTCGAGTTAGAGAAATTGTTATCGGGCGGATATCAACTTACTTGGGTCTAGATAAAAAAATATTTGTTAATAAATATGTTTCCATCCTTTTCCTATTCTGAAATTTCTTTTCGAATTTTCACAATAATATCCCTATGGGAAGAAATATTTACAGTATTCGGAAAAGTCCAGTTTCAGAATTAGAGACATTTTTAACAAGTGGATATATGAACGTATGTCACACAAACAAATATTTGTTAATAAATAATTTTCTTTGCTTTTCCAAATTCTGAAATTTCTATCCGAATTTCGTCAATAACATCCGTATTCAGAAAAACATGTACAGAATTTGCAAAAGTCCAGTTTCTGAGTTAGTCATTTTTATCAAGCGGATATGAGCTTACGTATATGTCACATAAGCAAATATTTGTTAATAAATAATGTTATATGCCTTTCCAAATTCTGAAATTTCTTTCAGAATTTCCTCAATAACATCCCTATTCGGAAAAATGTTTAGAGAATTTGAAGGAGTCTAGTTTCCGAGTTAGATAAATTTTAATCGAGCGGATATCAATTTACGTGGGTCTTGATAAAAAAATATTTGTTAATAAATAATTTTCCATGCTTTTCCAAATTCTGAAATTTCTTTCCGAATTTCCTCAATAACATTCCAATTCCGCAAGACATTTACAGAATTTGGAAAAGTTCAGTTTCCGAGTGAGAAAAATTTTAATCGAGCGGTTATCAATTTACGTGGGTCAGATAAACAATAATAATTGTTAATAAATAATTATTTATGCTTTTCCAAATTCTGAAATTTCTTTCCGAAATTCGTAAATAAAATCCCAATTCGGAAAAAAATGTACAGAATTTGGAAAAGTCCAAGTTCCAGAGGTAGAGACATCCGTATTCTAAAAAACATTTACAGCATTTGGAAAAGTCCAGTTTCCGAGTTAGAGACATTTTTATGAAGCGGATTTGAGCTAACTTATATGTGACATAAACAAATATTTGTTAATAAATAATTTTATATGCTTTTCCAAATTCTGAAATTTCCTTCCGAATTTCCTCAATAACATCACTATTCGGAAAAAACATTTACAGAATTTGGAAAAGTCCAGTTTCCGAATAAGAGAAATTTTAATCGAGCGGAGAACAACTTACTTGGGTCTAGATAAACAAATATTTGTTAATAATTAATTTTCCATGCTTTTCTAAATTCTTGAATTTCTTTCCGAATTTCCTCAATAACATCCCTATTCGGAAAAACACTAACAGAATTTGGAAAATTCCAGTTTCCGAGTTAAAGAAATTTTAATCGAGCGATTATTAACTTACGTGGGTCAGATAAACAATATAATTGTTAATAAATAATTTTCTACGTTTTTAAAAATTCTGACATTTCTTTCCGAATTTTCTCAATAACATCTTTATTCGAAAACCATTTACCGAATTTGGAAAAGTTCAGCTTCCGAGTTAGAGACATTTTTTTCAAGCGGATATGAGCTTACGTATATGTCACATAAACAAATATTTTTTAATAAATTATTTTCTATGCTTTTCCAAATTCTGAAATTTCTTTCCGAAATTCGTCAATAATATCCCAATTCAAAAAAAAATTTACAGAATTTGAAAAAGTCCCAGTTTCAGAGGTAGAGACATCCGTATTCGGAAAAACATTTACAGCATTTGGAAAAGTCAAGTTTCCGAGTTAGAGACATTTTTATCAAGCGGATTTGAGCTTACTTATATGTGACATAAACAAATATTTGTTAATAAATAATTTTATATGCCTTCCAAATTCTGAAATTTCTTTCCGAATTTCCTCAATAACATCATTATTCGGAAAAAAAAGGAACAGAATTTGGAAAAGTCCAGTTTCCGAGTAAGAGAAATTTTAATCGAGCGGATAACAACTTACGTGGGTCTAGATAAACAAATATTTGTTAATAATTAATTTTCCATGCTTTTCTAAATTCTTAAATTTCTTTCCGAATTTCCTTAATAACATTCTTATTCGGAAAAACATTAACAGAATTTGAAAAATTCCAGTTTCCGAGTTACAGAAATTTTAATCGAGCGGTTATCAACTTACGTGGGTTAGATAAATAATAATGATTCTTAATAATAAATTTTCTATGCTTTTACAAATTCTGACATTTCTTTCCGAATTTTGTCAATAGCATCCTTATTCCAAAAACATTTCCGGAATTTGGAAAAGTTGAGCTTCCGAGTTAGAGACATTTTTTCCAAGCGGATATGAGCTTACGTATATGTCACATAAGCAAATACTTGTTAATAAATTATTTTATATGCTTTTCCAAATTCTTAAATTTCTTTCCGAATTTTTTCAATAACATCCGTATTCGAAAAATATTTACAGAATGAAGAAAAGTCCAGTTTTCGAGTTAGAGAAATTGTTATCGGGCGGATATCAACTTACTTGGGTCTAGATAAAAAAATATTTGTTAATAAATATGTTTCCATCCTTTTCCTATTCTGAAATTTCTTTTCGAATTTTCACAATAATATCCCTATGGGAAGAAATATTTACAGTATTCGGAAAAGTCCAGTTTCAGAATTAGAGACATTTTTAACAAGTGGATATATGAACGTATGTCACACAAACAAATATTTGTTAATAAATAATTTTCTTTGCTTTTCCAAATTCTGAAATTTCTATCCGAATTTCGTCAATAACATCCGTATTCAGAAAAACATGTACAGAATTTGCAAAAGTCCAGTTTCTGAGTTAGTCATTTTTATCAAGCGGATATGAGCTTACGTATATGTCACATAAGCAAATATTTGTTAATAAATAATGTTATATGCCTTTCCAAATTCTGAAATTTCTTTCAGAATTTCCTCAATAACATCCCTATTCGGAAAAATGTTTAGAGAATTTGAAGGAGTCTAGTTTCCGAGTTAGATAAATTTTAATCGAGCGGATATCAATTTACGTGGGTCTTGATAAAAAAATATTTGTTAATAATTAATTTTCCATGCTTTTCTAAATTCTTGAATTTCTTTCCGAATTTCCTCAACAACATCCCTATTCGGAAAAACACTAACAGAATTTGGAAAATTCCAGTTTCCGCGTTACAGAAATTTTAATCGAGCGATTATTAACTTACGTGGGTCAGATAAACAATAATAATAATTGTTAATAAAAAATTTGCTACGTTTTTCCAAATTCTGACATTTCTTTCCGAATTTTCTCAATAACATCCTTATTCGAAAACCATTTACCGAATTTGGAAAAGTTCAGCTTCCGAGTTAGAGACATTTTTTCAAGCGGATATGAGCTTACGTATATGTCACATAAACAAATATTTTTTTAATAAATAATTTTCTATGCTTTTCCAAATTCTGAAATTTCTTTCCGAAATTCGTCAATAATATCCCAATTCTAAAAAAAAATGTCAGAATTTGGAAAAGTCCCAGTTTCAGAGGTAGAGACATCCGTATTCGGAAAAACATTTACAGCATTTGGAAATGTCAAGTTTCCGAGTTACAGACATTTTTATCAAGCGGATTTGAGCTTACTTATATGTGACATAAACAAATATTTGTTAATAAATAATTTTATGTTTTTCCAAATTCTGAAATTTCTTTCCGAATTTCCTCAATAACATCCCTATTCGGAAAAACATTTACAGAATTTGGAAAAGTCCAGTTTCCGAGTAAGAGAAATTTTAATCGAGCGGATAACAACTTACGTGGGTCTAGATAAACAAATATTTGTTAATAATTAATTTTCCATGCTTTTCTAAATTCTTAAATTTCTTTCCGAATTTCCTTAATAACATTCTTATTCGGAAAAACATTAACAGAATTTGAAAAATTCCAGTTTCCGAGTTACAGAAATTTTAATCGAGCGGTTATCAACTTACGTGGGTTAGATAAATAATAATGATTCTTAATAATAAATTTTCTATGCTTTTCCAAATTCTGACATTTCTTTCCGAATTTTGTCAATAGCATCCTTATTCCAAAAACATTTCCGGAATTTGGAAAAGTTGAGCTTCCGAGTTAGAGACATTTTTTCCAAGCGGATATGAGCTTACGTATATGTCACATAAGCATATACTTGTTAATAAATTATTTTATATGCTTTTCCAAATTCTTAAATTTCTTTCCGAATTTTTTCAATAACATCCGTATTCGAAAAATATTTACAGAATGAAGAAAAGTCCAGTTTTCGAGTTAGAGAAATTGTTATCGGGCGGATATCAACTTACTTGGGTCTAGATAAAAAAATATTTGTTAATAAATATGTTTCCATCCTTTTCCTATTCTGAAATTTCTTTTCGAATTTTCACAATAATATCCCTATGGGAAGAAATATTTACAGTATTCGGAAAAGTCCAGTTTCAGAATTAGAGACATTTTTAACAAGTGGATATATGAACGTATGTCACACAAACAAATATTTGTTAATAAATAATTTTCTTTGCTTTTCCAAATTCTGAAATTTCTATCCGAATTTCGTCAATAACATCCGTATTCAGAAAAACATGTACAGAATTTGCAAAAGTCCAGTTTCTGAGTTAGTCATTTTTATCAAGCGGATATGAGCTTACGTATATGTCACATAAGCAAATATTTGTTAATAAATAATGTTATATGCCTTTCCAAATTCTGAAATTTCTTTCAGAATTTCCTCAATAACATCCCTATTCGGAAAAATGTTTAGAGAATTTGAAGGAGTCTAGTTTCCGAGTTAGATAAATTTTAATCGAGCGGATATCAATTTACGTGGGTCTTGATAAAAAAATATTTGTTAATAAATAATTTTCCATGCTTTTCCAAATTCTGAAATTTCTTTCCGAATTTCCTCAATAACATTCCAATTCCGCAAGACATTTACAGAATTTGGAAAAGTTCAGTTTCCGAGTGAGAAAAATTTTAATCGAGCGGTTATCAATTTACGTGGGTCAGATAAACAATAATAATTGTTAATAAATAATTGTTTATGCTTTTCCAAATTCTGAAATTTCTTTCCGAAATTCGTAAATAAAATCCCAATTCGGAAAAAAATGTACAGAATTTGGAAAAGTCCAAGTTCCAGAGGTAGAGACATCCGTATTCTAAAAAACATTTACAGCATTTGGAAAAGTCCAGTTTCCGAGTTAGAGACATTTTTATGAAGCGGATTTGAGCTAACTTATATGTGACATAAACAAATATTTGTTAATAAATAATTTTATATGCTTTTCCAAATTCTGAAATTTCCTTCCGAATTTCCTCAATAACATCACTATTCGGAAAAAACATTTACAGAATTTGGAAAAGTCCAGTTTCCGAATAAGAGAAATTTTAATCGAGCGGAGAACAACTTACTTGGGTCTAGATAAACAAATATTTGTTAATAATTAATTTTCCATGCTTTTCTAAATTCTTGAATTTCTTTCCGAATTTCCTCAATAACATCCCTATTCGGAAAAACACTAACAGAATTTGGAAAATTCCAGTTTCCGAGTTAAAGAAATTTTAATCGAGCGATTATTAACTTACGTGGGTCAGATAAACAATATAATTGTTAATAAATAATTTTCTACGTTTTTAAAAATTCTGACATTTCTTTCCGAATTTTCTCAATAACATCCTTATTCGAAAACCATTTACCGAATTTGGAAAAGTTCAGCTTCCGAGTTAGAGACATTTTTTTCAAGCGGATATGAGCTTACGTATATGTCACATAAACAAATATTTTTTAATAAATTATTTTCTATGCTTTTCCAAATTCTGAAATTTCTTTCCGAAATTCGTCAATAATATCCCAATTCAAAAAAAAATTTACAGAATTTGAAAAAGTCCCAGTTTCAGAGGTAGAGACATCCGTATTCGGAAAAACATTTACAGCATTTGGAAAAGTCAAGTTTCCGAGTTAGAGACATTTTTATCAAGCGGATTTGAGCTTACTTATATGTGACATAAACAAATATTTGTTAATAGATAATTTTATATGCCTTCCAAATTCTGAAATTTCTTTTCGAATTTTCACAATAATATCCCTATGGGAAGAAATATTTACAGTATTCGGAAAAGTCCAGTTTCAGAATTAGAGACATTTTTAACAAGTGGATATATGAACGTATGTCACACAAACAAATATTTGTTAATAAATAATTTTCTTTGCTTTTCCAAATTCTGAAATTTCTATCCGAATTTCGTCAATAACATCCGTATTCAGAAAAACATGTACAGAATTTGCAAAAGTCCAGTTTCTGAGTTAGTCATTTTTATCAAGCGGATATGAGCTTACGTATATGTCACATAAGCAAATATTTGTTAATAAATAATGTTATATGCCTTTCCAAATTCTGAAATTTCTTTCAGAATTTCCTCAATAACATCCCTATTCGGAAAAATGTTTAGAGAATTTGAAGGAGTCTAGTTTCCGAGTTAGATAAATTTTAATCGAGCGGATATCAATTTACGTGGGTCTTGATAAAAAAATATTTGTTAATAAATAATTTTCCATGCTTTTCCAAATTCTGAAATTTCTTTCCGAATTTCCTCAATAACATTCCAATTCCGCAAGACATTTACAGAATTTGGAAAAGTTCAGTTTCCGAGTGAGAAAAATTTTAATCGAGCGGTTATCAATTTACGTGGGTCAGATAAACAATAATAATTGTTAATAAATAATTGTTTATGCTTTTCCAAATTCTGAAATTTCTTTCCGAAATTCGTAAATAAAATCCCAATTCGGAAAAAAATGTACAGAATTTGGAAAAGTCCAAGTTCCAGAGGTAGAGACATCCGTATTCTAAAAAACATTTACAGCATTTGGAAAAGTCCAGTTTCCGAGTTAGAGACATTTTTATGAAGCGGATTTGAGCTAACTTATATGTGACATAAACAAATATTTGTTAATAAATAATTTTATATGCTTTTCCAAATTCTGAAATTTCCTTCCGAATTTCCTCAATAACATCACTATTCGGAAAAAACATTTACAGAATTTGGAAAAGTCCAGTTTCCGAATAAGAGAAATTTTAATCGAGCGGAGAACAACTTACTTGGGTCTAGATAAACAAATATTTGTTAATAATTAATTTTCCATGCTTTTCTAAATTCTTGAATTTCTTTCCGAATTTCCTCAATAACATCCCTATTCGGAAAAACACTAACAGAATTTGGAAAATTCCAGTTTCCGAGTTAAAGAAATTTTAATCGAGCGATTATTAACTTACGTGGGTCAGATAAACAATATAATTGTTAATAAATAATTTTCTACGTTTTTAAAAATTCTGACATTTCTTTCCGAATTTTCTCAATAACATCCTTATTCGAAAACCATTTACCGAATTTGGAAAAGTTCAGCTTCCGAGTTAGAGACATTTTTTTCAAGCGGATATGAGCTTACGTATATGTCACATAAACAAATATTTTTTAATAAATTATTTTCTATGCTTTTCCAAATTCTGAAATTTCTTTCCGAAATTCGTCAATAATATCCCAATTCAAAAAAAAATTTACAGAATTTGAAAAAGTCCCAGTTTCAGAGGTAGAGACATCCGTATTCGGAAAAACATTTACAGCATTTGGAAAAGTCAAGTTTCCGAGTTAGAGACATTTTTATCAAGCGGATTTGAGCTTACTTATATGTGACATAAACAAATATTTGTTAATAGATAATTTTATATGCCTTCCAAATTCTGAAATTTCTTTCCGAATTTCCTCAATAACATCATTATTCGGAAAAAAAAGGAACAGAATTTGGAAAAGTCCAGTTTCCGAGTAAGAGAAATTTTAATCGAGCGGATAACAACTAACGTGGGTCTAGATAAACAAATATTTGTTAATAATTAATTTTCCATGCTTTTCTAAATTCTTGAATTTCTTTCCGAATTTCCTCAATAACATTCCTATTCTCAAAAACATTTGCAGAATTTGGAAAAGGTCAGTTTCCGACTGAGAGAAATTTTAATCGAGCGGTTATCAATTTACGTGGTTCAGATAAACAATAATATTTGTTAATAAATAATTTTCTATGCTTTTCCAAATTCTGAAATTTCTTTCCGAATTTCTTCAATAACAACCCTATTCGGAAAAACATTTACAGAATTTGGAAAAGTTCAGTTTCAGAGTTAGGGACATTTTTTCAAGCTGATATGAGCTAACGTATATGTCACATAAACAAATATTTTTTAATAAATAATTTTCTATGCTTTGCGAAACTCCGTATTTAAACAATTTGGATTTTTTTTTGTCCCGAAGTTCAAATAGACGTGTGCATTTAAAACTGAAATGCATTTGATAATTCGAAAAATGATTGATTTATATTATCATGAATTTAAGCTCCCTACATTATAATATTATCAACATCAACAACAAATACGAAACTATATTCATTTTATTTAACTTATTATTATTTAAGAAATAAAGACAATCATTATCAATTCTCAATAAAAAATTTCCTACTGATACTTCATTTGACAAGTCACAGTTGCCAATTTTAGGACATGACTTACTTGGGTTTGCATTAAAAAATAATGTTACGGTAAGAGCTTTTTGTTTTTGTAAGTTCTTTTTATCAAACACATTTTCTTCTTTTTTATAATTATCATAATTTTTGGTTAATAAATAGTTGTCTATGCCAAATTCTGAAATTTCTTTCCGAATTTCCTCAGTAATATCCCTATTCGGAAAACATTTACAGAATTTTCAAAAGCCCAGTTTCCGAGTTAGAGAAATTTTAATCGAGCGTATATCAACTTACGTGGGTCTAGATACACAAATATTTTAATAAGTAATTTTCCATGCTTTTCCAATTTTTTAAAATTTCTTTTCGAATGTCCTCAACAATATCCCTATTCGACAAAATATTTACGAAATTTGGAAAAGTCCAGTTTCCGAGTTAGATGCATTATTAACAAGTGGATATATGAAAGTATGTCACATAAACAAATATTTGTTAATAAATAACTTTCTATGCTTTTCCAAATTCTGAAATTTCTTTCCGAATTTTCTCAATAACATCCCTATTCGAAAAAACATTTACAGAATGTGGAAAAGTCCAGTTTCCGAGTTAGAGACATTTTTAACAAGTGCATATATGAACGTACATATGTCACATAAACAAATATTTGTTAGTAACTAATTTTCTATGTTTTCCAAATTCTGGAATTTCTATCCGAATTTCGTTAATAACATCCGTTTTGGAAAACATTTACAGAATTTGGAAAAGTCCAGTTTCCGAGTTAGAGTCATTTTTATCAAGCGGATATGAGCTTACTTATATGTCACATAAGCAAATATTTGTTAATAAATAATTTTCTATGCTTTTCCAAATTCTGAAATTTCTTTCCGAATTTCCTCAATAACATCCCTATTCGAAGAAACATTTACATAATTTTCAAAAGTCTAGTTTCCGAGTTAGAGAAATTTTAATCGAGCGGATATCAATTTCCGTGGGTCTAGATAAAAAAATATTTGTTAATAAATAATTTTCCATGCTTTTCCAAATTCTGACATTTCTTTCCGAATCGGAAAGACATTTACAGAATTTAGAAAAGTCCAATTTCCGAGTTAGAGAAATTTTAATCGAGCGGATATCAACTTCCGCGGGTCTAGATAAACAAAAATTTGTTAATAAATAATTTTCCATGCTTTTCCAAATTCTCAAATTTCTTTCCGAATTTCCTCAATAACATTCCTATTCCGAAAAACATTTGCAGAATTTGGAAAAGTTCAGTTTCCGAGTGAGAGAAATTTTATTCTAGCGGTTATCAATTTACGTGGTTCAGATAAACAATAATATTTGTTAATAAATAATTTTCTATGCTTTTCCAAATTCTGAAATTTCTTTCCGAATTTCTTCAATAACAACCCTATTCGGAAAAACATTTACAGAATTTGGAAAAGTTCAGTTTCAGAGTTAGGGACATTTTTTCAAGCTGATATGAGCTAACGTATATGTCACATAAACAAATATTTTTTAATAAATAATTTTCTATGCTTTGCGAAATTCCGTATTTAAACAATTTGGATTTTTTTGTCCCCAAGTTCAAATAGACGTGTGCATTCAAAACTGAAATGCATTTGATAATTCGAAAAATGATTGATTTATATTATCATGAATTTAAACTACCTACATTATAATATTATCAACATCAACAACAAATACGAAACTATATTCATTTTATTTAACTTATTATTCTTTAAGAAATAAAGACAATCATAATCAATTCTCAATAAAAAATTTCCTACTGATACTTCATTTGACAAGTGACAGTTGCCAATTTTAGGACATGACTTGGGTTTGCATTAAGAAATAATGTTACGGTAAGAGCTTTTTGTTTTTGTAAGTTCTTTTTATCAAACACATTTTCTTCTTTTTTATAACTATCATAATTTTTGGTTAATAAATAGTTGTCTATGCCAAATTCTGAAATTTCTTTCCGAATTTCCTCAGTACTATCCCTATTCGGAAAACATTTACAGAATTTTCAAAAGCCCAGTTTCCGAGTTAGAGAAATTTTAATCGAGCGTATATCAACTTACGTGGGTCTAGATACACAAATATTTTAATAAGTAATTTTCCATGCTTTTCCAAATTCTGAAATTTCTTTTCGAATGTCCTCAACAATATCCCTATTCGACAAAATATTTACGGAATTTGGAAAAGTCCAGTTTCCGAGTTAGATGCATTATTAACAAGTGGATATATGAAAGTATGTCACATAAACAAATATTTGTTAATAAATAATTTTCTATGCTTTTCCAAATTCTGAAATTTCTTTCCGAATTTTCTCAATAAAATCCCTATTCGAAAAAACATTTACAGAATGTGGAAAAGTCCAGTTTCCGAGTTAGAGACATTTTTAACAAGTGGATATATGAACGTACAAATGTTACATAAACAAATATTTGTTAGTAACTAATTTTCTATGCTTTTCCAAATTCTGGAATTTCTATCCGAATTTCGTCAATAACATCCGTTTTGGAAAAACATTTACTGAATTTGGAAAAGTCCAGTTTCCGAGTAAGAGTAATTTTTATCAAGCGGATATGAGCTTACTTATATGTCACATAAGCAAATATTTGTTAATAAATAATTTTCTATGCTTTTCCAAATTCTGAAATTTCTTTCCGAATTTCCTCAATAACATCCCTATTCGGAAAAACATTTGGAAAATTCCAGTTTCCGAGTTACAGAAATTTTAATCGAGCGATTATTAACAGATAAACAATATAATTGTTAATAAATAATTTTCTACGTTTTTCCAAATTCTGACATTTCTTTCCGAATTTTCTTGAGAAAACCATTTACCGAATTTGGAAAAGTTCAGCTTCCGAGTTAGAGACATTTTCTCAAGCGGATATGAGCTTACGTATATGTCACATAAACAAATATTTTTTAATAAATAATTTTCTATGCTTTTCCAAATTCTGAAATTTCTTTCCGAAATTCGTCAATAATATCCCAATTCTAAAAAAAAGTACAGAATTTGGAAAAGTCCCAGTTTCAGAGGTAGAGACATCCGTATTCGTAAAAAAATTTACAGCATTTGGAAAAGTCAAATTTCCGAGTTAGAGACATTTTTATCAAGCGGATTTGAGCTTACTTATATGTGACATAAACAAATATTTGTTAATAAATAATTTTATATGCCTTTCCAAATTCTGAAATTTCTTTCCGAATTTCCTCAATAACATCCCTATTCGGAAAAACATTTACATAATTTGCAAAAGTCTAGTGTCCGAGTTACAGAAATTTTAATCGAGCGGATATCAATTTCCGTGGGTCTAGATAAAAAAATATTTGTTAATAAATAATTTTCCATGCTTTTCCAAATTCTGACATTTCTTTCCGAATCGGAAAGACATTTACAGAATTTAGAAAAGTCCAATTTCCGAGTTAGAGAAATTTTAATCGAGCGGATATCAACTTCCGCGGGTCTAGATAAACAAAAATTTGTTAATAAATAATTTTCCATGCTTTTCCAAATTCTCAAATTTCTTTCCGAATTTCCTCAATAACATTCCTATTCCGAAAAACATTTGCAGAATTTGGAAAAGTTCAGTTTTCGAGTGAGAGAAATTTTATTCTAGCGGTTATCAATTTACGTGGTTCAGATAAACAATAATATTTGTTAATAAATAATTTTCTATGCTTTTCCAAATTCTGAAATTTCTTTCCGAATTTCTTCAATAACAACCCTATTCGGAAAAACATTTACAGAATTTGGAAAAGTTCAGTTTCAGAGTTAGGGACATTTTTTCAAGCTGATATGAGCTAACGTATATGTCACATAAACAAATATTTTTTAATAAATAATTTTCTATGCTTTGCCAAATTCCGTATTTAAACAATTTGGATTTTTTTGTCCCCAAGTTCAAATAGACGTGTGCATTCAAAACTGAAATGCATTTGATAATTCGAAAAATGATTGATTTATATTATCATGAATTTAAACTACCTACATTATAATATTATCAACATCAACAACAAATACGAAACTATATTCATTTTATTTAACTTATTATTCTTTAAGAAATAAAGACAATCATAATCAATTCTCAATAAAAAATTTCCTACTGATACTTCATTTGACAAGTGACAGTTGCCAATTTAAGGACATGACTTGGGTTTGCATTAAGAAATAATGTTACGGTAAGAGCTTTTTGTTTTTGTAAGTTCTTTTTATCAAACACATTTTCTTCTTTTTTATAACTATCATAATTTTTGGTTAATAAATAGTTGTCTATGCCAAATTCTGAAATTTCTTTCCGAATTTCCTCAGTACTATCCCTATTCGGAAAACATTTACAGAATTTTCAAAAGCCCAGTTTCCGAGTTAGAGAAATTTTAATCGAGCGTATATCAACTTACGTGGGTCTAGATACATAAATATTTTAATAAGTAATTTTCCATGCTTTTCCAAATTCTGAAATTTCTTTTCGAATGTCCTCAACAATATCCCTATTCGACAAAATATTTACGGAATTTGGAAAAGTCCAGTTTCCGAGTTAGATGCATTATTAACAAGTGGATATATGAAAGTATGTCACATAAACAAATATTTGTTAATAAATAATTTTCTATGCTTTTCCAAATTCTGAAATTTCTTTCCGAATTTTCTCAATAAAATCCCTATTCGAAAAAACATTTACAGAATGTGGAAAAGTCCAGTTTCCGAGTTAGAGACATTTTTAACAAGTGGATATATGAACGTACAAATGTTACATAAACAAATATTTGTTAGTAACTAATTTTCTATGCTTTTCCAAATTCTGGAATTTCTATCCGAATTTCGTCAATAACATCCGTTTTGGAAAAAAATTTACTGAATTTGGAAAAGTCCAGTTTCCGAGTTAGAGTAATTTTTATCAAGCGGATATGAGCTTACTTATATGTCACATAAGCAAATATTTGTTAATAAATAATTTTCTATGCTTTTCCAAATTCTGAAATTTCTTTCCGAATCTCCTCAATAACATCCCTATTCGGAAAAACATTTGGAAAATTCCAGTTTCCGAGTTACAGAAATTTTAATCGAGCGATTATTAACAGATAAACAATATAATTGTTAATAAATAATTTTCTACGTTTTTCCAAATTCTGACATTTCTTTTCGAATTTTCTTGAGAAAACCATTTACCGAATTTGGAAAAGTTCAGCTTCCGAGTTAGAGACATTTTCTCAAGCGGATATGAGCTTACGTATATGTCACATAAACAAATATTTTTTAATAAATAATTTTCTATGCTTTTCCAAATTCTGAAATTTCTTTCCGAAATTCGTCAATAATATCCCAATTCTAAAAAAAAGTACAGAATTTGGAAAAGTCCCAGTTTCAGAGGTAGAGACATCCGTATTCGTAAAAAAATTTACAGCATTTGGAAAAGTCAAATTTCCGAGTTAGAGACATTTTTATCAAGCGGATTTGAGCTTACTTATATGTGACATAAACAAATATTTGTTAATAAATAATTTTATATGCCTTTCCAAATTCTGAAATTTCTTTCCGAATTTCCTCAATAACATCCCTATTCGGAAAAAAACATGTACAAAATTTGGAAAAGTCCATTTTCCGAGTAAGAGAAATTTTAAAATGAGCGGATAACAACTTACGTGGGTCTAGATAAACAAATATTTGTTAATAATTAATTTTCCATGCTTTTCTAAATTCTTAATTTTCTTTCCAAATTTCCTTAATAACATCCTTATTCGGAAAAACATTAACAGAATTTGAAAAATTCCAGTTTCCGAGTTACAGAAATTTTAATCGAGCGGTTATCAACTTACGTGGGTCAGATAAATAATAATGATTGTTAATAAATAATTTTCTATGCTTTCCCAAATTCTGAAATTTCTTTTCGAATTTTCTCATTAATGTCCCTATTCGAAAAAACATTTACAGAATGTGGAAAAGTCCAGTTTCCGAGTTTGAGACATTTTTAACAAGTGGATATATGAACGTACATATGTCACATAAACAAATATTTGTTAGTAACTAATTTTCTATGCTTTTCCAAATTCTGGAATTTCTATCCGAATTTCGTCAATAACATCCGTTTTGGAAAAACATTTACAGAATTTGGAAAAGTTCAGTTTCCGAGTGAGAGAAATTTTATTCTAGCGGTTATCAATTTACGTGGTTCAGATAAACAATAATATTTGTTAATAAATAATTTTCTATGCTTTTCCAAATTCTGAAATTTCTTTCCGAATTTCTTCAATAACAACCCTATTCGGAAAAACATTTACAGAATTTGGAAAAGTTCAGTTTCAGAGTTAGGGACATTTTTTCAAGCTGATATGAGCTAACGTATATGTCACATAAACAAATATTTTTTAATAAATAATTTTCTATGCTTTGCGAAATTCCGTATTTAAACAATTTGGATTTTTTTGTCCCCAAGTTCAAATAGACGTGTGCATTCAAAACTGAAATGCATTTGATAATTCGAAGAATGATTGATTTATATTATCATGAATTTAAACTACCTACATTATAATATTATCAACATCAACAACAAATACGAAACTATATTCATTTTATTTAACTTATTATTCTTTAAGAAATAAAGACAATCATAATCAATTCTCAATAAAAAATTTCCTACTGATACTTCATTTGACAAGTGACAGTTGCCAATTTTAGGACATGACTTGGGTTTGCATTAAGAAATAATGTTACGGTAAGAGCTTTTTGTTTTTGTAAGTTCTTTTTATCAAACACATTTTCTTCTTTTTTATAACTATCATAATTTTTGGTTAATAAATAGTTGTCTATGCCAAATTCTGAAATTTCTTTCCGAATTTCCTCAGTACTATCCCTATTCGGAAAACATTTACAGAATTTTCAAAAGCCCAGTTTCCGAGTTAGAGAAATTTTAATCGAGCGTATATCAACTTACGTGGGGGTAGATACACAAATATTTTAATAAGTAATTTTCCATGCTTTTCCAAATTCTGAAATTTCTTTTCGAATGTCCTCAACAATATCCCTATTCGACAAAATATTTACGGAATTTGGAAAAGTCCAGTTTCCGAGTTAGATGCATTATTAACAAGTGGATATATGAAAGTATGTCACATAAACAAATATTTGTTAATAAATAATTTTCTATGCTTTTCCAAATTCTGAAATTTCTTTCCGAATTTTCTCAATAAAATCCCTATTCGAAAAAACATTTACAGAATGTGGAAAAGTCCAGTTTCCGAGTTAGAGACATTTTTAACAAGTGGATATATGAACGTACAAATGTTACATAAACAAATATTTGTTAGTAACTAATTTTCTATGCTTTTCCAAATTCTGGAATTTCTATCCGAATTTCGTCAATAACATCCGTTTTGGAAAAACATTTACTAAATTTGGAAAAGTCCAGTTTCCGATTTAGAGTAATTTTTATCAAGCGGATATGAGCTTACTTATATGTCACATAAGCAAATATTTGTTAATAAATAATTTTCTATGCTTTTCCAAATTCTGAAATTTCTTTCCGAATTTCCTCAATAACATCCCTATTCGGAAAAACATTTGGAAAATTCCAGTTTCCGAGTTACAGAAATTTTAATCGAGCGATTATTAACAGATAAACAATATAATTGTTAATAAATAATTTTCTACGTTTTTCCAAATTCTGACATTTCTTTCCGAATTTTCTTGAGAAAACCATTTACCGAATTTGGAAAAGTTCAGCTTCCGAGTTAGAGACATTTTCTCAAGCGGATATGAGCTTACGTATATGTCACATAAACAAATATTTTTTAATAAATAATTTTCTATGCTTTTCCAAATTCTGAAATTTCTTTCCGAAATTCGTCAATAATATCCCAATTCTAAAAAAAAGTACAGAATTTGGAAAAGTCCCAGTTTCAGAGGTCGAGACATCCGTATTCGTAAAAAAATTTACAGCATTTGGAAAAGTCAAATTTCCGAGTTAGAGACATTTTTATCAAGTGGATTTGAGCTTACTTATATGTGACATAAACAAATATTTGTTAATAAATAATTTTATATGCCTTTCCAAATTCTGAAATTTCTTTCTGAATTTCCTCAATAACATCCCTATTCGGAAAAAAACATGTACAAAATTTGGAAAAGTCCATTTTCCGAGTAAGAGAAATTTTAAAATGAGCGGATAACAACTTACGTGGGTCTAATTAAACAAATATTTGTTAATAATTAATTTTCCATGCTTTTCTAAATTCTTGAATTTCTTTCCGAATTTCCTCAATAACATCCCTATTCGGAAAAATACTAACAGAATTTGGAAAATTCCAGTTTCCGAGTTATAGAAATTTTAATCGAGCGGATAACAACTTACGTGGGTCTAGATAAACAAATATTTGTTAATAATTAATTTTCCATGCTTTTCTAAATTCTTAATTTTCTTTCCAAATTTCCTTAATAACATCCTTATTCGGAAAAACATTAACAGAATTTGAAAAATTCCAGTTTCCGAGTTACAGAAATTTTAATCGAGCGGTTATCAACTTACGTGGGTCAGATAAATAATAATGATTGTTAATAAATAATTTTCTATGTTTTCCCAAATTCTGACATTTCTTTCCGAATTTTCTCAATAACATCCTTATTCCAAAAACATTTACGGAATTTGGAAAAGTTCAGCGTCCGAGTTAGAGACATTTTTTTCAAGCGGATATGAGCTTACGTATATGTCACATAAACAAATACTTGTTAAGAAATAATTTTCTATGCGTTTTAAAATTCTGAAATTTCTTTCGGAATTTTTTCAATAACATCCGTATTCGGAAAATATTTACAGAATCAGGAAAAGTCCAGTTTCCGAGTTAGAGAAATTGTAATCGAGGGGATATCAACTTACTTGCGTCTAGATAAAAAAAATATTTGTTAATAAATATGTTTCCATCCTTTTCCAAATTCTGAAATTTCTTTTCGAATTTTCACTATAATATCCCTATGCGAAAAAAACATTTACAGTATTCGGAAAAGTGCAGTTTCAGAGTTAGAGGCATTTTTAACAAGTGGATATATGAACGTATGTCACATAAACAAATATTTGTTAATAAATAGTTTTGTATGCTTTTCCAAATTCTGAAATTTCTTTCCGAATTTTCTCAATAATATCCCTATTCGAAAAAACATTTACAGAATGTGGAAAAGTCCAGTTTCCGAGTTTGAGACATTTTTAACAAGTGGATATATGAACGTACATATGTCACATAAACAAATATTTGTTAGTAACTAATTTTCTATGCTTTTCCAAATTCTGGAATTTCTATCCGAATTTCGTCAATAACATCCGTTTTGGAAAAACATTTACAGAATTTGGAAAAGTCCAGTTTCCGAGTTAGAGTCATTTTTGTCAAGCGGATATGAGCTTACTTATATGTCACATAAGCAAATGTTTGTTAATAAATAATTTTCTATGCTTTTCCAAATTCTGAAATTTCTTTCCGAATTTCCACAATAACTTCCCTATTCGGAAAAACATTGACATAATTTGCAAAAGTCTAGTGTCCGAGTTACAGAAATTTTAATCGAGCGGATATCAATTTCCGTGGGTCTAGATAAAAAAATATTTGTTAATAAATAATTTTCCATGCTTTTCCAAATTCTGAAATTTCTTTCCGAATTTCCTCAGTATTATCCCTATTCGGAAAACATTTACAGAATTTTCAAAAGCCCAGTTTCCGAGTTAGAGAAATTTTAATCGAGCGTATATCAACTTACGTGGGGGTAGATACACAAATATTTTAATAAGTAATTTTCCATGCTTTTCCAAATTCTGAAATTTCTTTTCGAATGTCCTCAACAATATCCCTATTCGACAAAATATTTACGGAATTTGGAAAAGTCCAGTTTCCGAGTTAGATGCATTATTAACAAGTGGATATATGAAAGTATGTCACATAAACAAATATTTGTTAATAAATAATTTTCTATGCTTTTCCAAATTCTGAAATTTCTTTCCGAATTTTCTCAATAAAATCCCTATTCGAAAAAACATTTACAGAATGTGGAAAAGTCCAGTTTCCGAGTTAGAGACATTTTTAACAAGTGGATATATGAACGTACAAATGTTACATAAACAAATATTTGTTAGTAACTAATTTTCTATGCTTTTCCAAATTCTGGAATTTCTATCCGAATTTCGTCAATAACATCCGTTTTGGAAAAACATTTACTAAATTTGGAAAAGTCCAGTTTCCGATTTAGAGTAATTTTTATCAAGCGGATATGAGCTTACTTATATGTCACATACGCAAATATTTGTTAATAAATAATTTTCTATGCTTTTCCAAATTCTGAAATTTCTTTCCGAATTTCCTCAATAACATCCCTATTCGGAAAAACATTTGGAAAATTCCAGTTTCCGAGTTACAGAAATTTTAATCGAGCGATTATTAACAGATAAACAATATAATTGTTAATAAATAATTTTCTACGTTTTTCCAAATTCTGACATTTCTTTCCGAATTTTCTTGAGAAAACCATTTACCGAATTTGGAAAAGTTCAGCTTCCGAGTTAGAGACATTTTCTCAAGCGGATATGAGCTTACGTATATGTCACATAAACAAATATTTTTTAATAAATAATTTTCTATGCTTTTCCAAATTCTGAAATTTCTTTCCGAAATTCGTCAATAATATCCCAATTCTAAAAAAAAGTACAGAATTTGGAAAAGTCCCAGTTTCAGAGGTAGAGACATCCGTATTCGTAAAAAAATTTACAGCATTTGGAAAAGTCAAATTTCCGAGTTAGAGACATTTTTATCAAGTGGATTTGAGCTTACTTATATGTGACATAAACAAATATTTGTTAATAAATAATTTTATATGCCTTTCCAAATTCTGAAATTTCTTTCTGAATTTCCTCAATAACATCCCTTTTCGGAAAAAAACATGTACAAAATTTGGAAAAGTCCATTTTCCGAGTAAGAGAAATTTTAAAATGAGCGGATAACAACTTACGTGGGTCTAATTAAACAAATATTTGTTAATAATTAATTTTCCATGCTTTTCTAAATTCTTGAATTTCTTTCCGAATTTCCTCAATAACATCCCTATTCGGAAAAATACTAACAGAATTTGGAAAATTCCAGTTTCCGAGTTATAGAAATTTTAATCGAGCGGATAACAACTTACGTGGGTCTAGATAAACAAATATTTGTTAATAATTAATTTTCCATGCTTTTCTAAATTCTTAATTTTCTTTCCAAATTTCCTTAATAACATCCTTATTCGGAAAAACATTAACAGAATTTGAAAAATTCCAGTTTCCGAGTTACAGAAATTTTAATCGAGCGGTTATCAACTTACGTGGGTCAGATAAATAATAATGATTGTTAATAAATAATTTTCTATGTTTTCCCAAATTCTGACATTTCTTTCCGAATTTTCTCAATAACATCCTTATTCCAAAAACATTTACGGAATTTGGAAAAGTTCAGCGTCCGAGTTAGAGACATTTTTTTCAAGCGGATATGAGCTTACGTATATGTCACATAAACAAATACTTGTTAAGAAATAATTTTCTATGCGTTTTAAAATTCTGAAATTTCTTTCGGAATTTTTTCAATAACATCCGTATTCGGAAAATATTTACAGAATCAGGAAAAGTCCAGTTTCCGAGTTAGAGAAATTGTAATCGAGGGGATATCAACTTACTTGCGTCTAGATAAAAAAAATATTTGTTAATAAATATGTTTCCATCCTTTTCCAAATTCTGAAATTTCTTTTCGAATTTTCACTATAATATCCCTATGCGAAAAAAACATTTACAGTATTCGGAAAAGTGCAGTTTCAGAGTTAGAGGCATTTTTAACAAGTGGATATATGAACGTATGTCACATAAACAAATATTTGTTAATAAATAGTTTTGTATGCTTTTCCAAATTCTGAAATTTCTTTCCGAATTTTCTCAATAATATCCCTATTCGAAAAAACATTTACAGAATGTGGAAAAGTCCAGTTTCCGAGTTTGAGACATTTTTAACAAGTGGATATATGAACGTACATATGTCACATAAACAAATATTTGTTAGTAACTAATTTTCTATGCTTTTCCAAATTCTGGAATTTCTATCCGAATTTCGTCAATAACATCCGTTTTGGAAAAACATTTACAGAATTTGGAAAAGTCCAGTTTCCGAGTTAGAGTCATTTTTGTCAAGCGGATATGAGCTTACTTATATGTCACATAAGCAAATGTTTGTTAATAAATAATTTTCTATGCTTTTCCAAATTCTGAAATTTCTTTCCGAATTTCCACAATAACTTCCCTATTCGGAAAAACATTGACATAATTTGCAAAAGTCTAGTGTCCGAGTTACAGAAATTTTAATCGAGCGGATATCAATTTCCGTGGGTCTAGATAAAAAAATATTTGTTAATAAATAATTTTCCATGCTTTTCCAAATTCTGACATTTCTTTCCGAATCGGAAAGACATTTACAGAATTTAGAAAAGTCCAGTTTCCGAGTTAGAGAAATTTTCGAATTTCCTCAATAACATTCCTATTCCGAAAAACATTTGCAGAATTTGGAAAAGTTCAGTTTCCGAGTGAGAGAAATTTTAATCGAGCGGTTATCAATTTACGTGGTTCAGATAAACAATAATATTTGTTAATAAATAATTTTCTATGCTTTTCCAAATTCTGAAATTTCTTTCCGAATTTCTTCAATAACAACAATATGTGGAAAAACATTTACAGAATTTGAAAAAGTTCAGTTTCAGAGTTAAGGACATTTTTTTAAGCTGATATGAGCTAACGTATATGTCACATAAACAAATATTTTTTAATAAATAATTTTCTATGCTTTGCGAAATTCCGTATTTAAACAATTTTGAATTTTTTTTGTCCCCAAGTTCAAATAGACGTGTGCATTCAAAACTGAAATGCATTTGATAATTCGAAATATGATTGATTTATATTATCATGAATTTAAACTACCTACATTATAATATTATCAACATCAACAACAAATACGAAACTATATTCATTTTATTTAACTTATTATTCTTTAAGAAATAAAGACAATCATAATCAATTCTCAATAAAAAATTTCCTACTGATACTTCATTTGACAAGTGACAGTTGCCAATTTTAGGACATGACTTACTTGGGTTTGCATTAAGAAATAATGTTACGGTAAGAGCTTTTTGTTTTTGTAAGTTCTTTTTATCAAACACATTTTCTTCTTTTTTTATAATTATCATAATTTTTGGTTAATAAATAGTTGTCTATGCCAAATTCTGAAATTTCTTTCCGAATTTTCTCAGTAATATCCCTATTCGGAAAACATTTACAGAATTTTCAAAAGCCCAGTTTCCGAGTTAGAGAAATTTTAATCGAGCGTATATCAACTTACGTGGGTCTAGATACACAAATATTTTAATAAGTAATTTTCCATGCTTTTCCAAATTCTGAAATTTCTTTTCGAATGTCCTCAACAATATTCCTATTCGACAAAATATTTACGGAATTTGGAAAAGTCCAGTTTCCGAGTTAGATGCATTATTAACAAGTGGATATATGAAAGTATGTCACATAAACAAATCTTTGTTAATAAATAATTTTCTACGCTTATCCAAATACGGAAATTTCCTTCCGAATTTCGTCAAAAACATCCCAATTCGGAAAAAACATTAAAAGAATTTGCAAAAGTCCCGTTTACGAGTTAGAGAAATCTTAATCGAGGGTATATCAACTTACGTGGGTCTAGTTAAGCAAATATTTTAATAAATAATTTTTCATTCTTTTCCGAAGTCTGAAATTTCTTTCCGAATTTCCTCAATAATATTCGCATTCGGAAAAACATTTACAGGATTTGGAAAAGTCCAGTTTCCGAGTTAGATACATTACTTACAAGTGGATATAAACGTATGTCATATAAACAAATCTTTGTTAATAAATAATTTTGTATGCTATGTATTCGAAAAAATATTTACGGAATTTGGAAAAGTCCAGTTTCCGAGTGAGATACATTATTAACAAGTGGATATATGAACGTATGTCATATAAACAAATCTTTGTTAATAAATAATTTTGTATGCTATGTATTCGAAAAAACATGTACGGAATTTGGAAAAGTCCAGTTTCCGAGTTAGATACATTATTAACAAGTGGATATATGAACGTATGTCATATAAACAAATCTTTGTTAATAAATAATTTTGTATGCTTTTCCAAAAACTGAAATTTCCTTCCCAATTTCCTCAATAACATCCCTATGCGGAAAAACATTTTCAGAATTAGGAAAAGTCCAGTTTCCGAGTTAGAGAAATTTTAATCGAGCGGGTAGCAACTTACGTGAGTTTAGATAAACAAATATTTGTTAATAATAAATTTTCCGTGCTTTTCAAATTCTGAAATTTCTTTGCGAATTTCCTCAATAACATTCCTATTCAGAAAAACATTTACAGTATTTGGAAGAGTCCAGTTTCCGAGTTAAAGAAATTTTAATCGAGCGGTTATCAACTTACGTGGGTCAGATAAACAATAATAATTACTAGTAAATAATTTTCTATATTTTTCCAAATTTTGAAATTTCTTTCCGAATTTCCTCAATAATATACTATTCGGAAAAACATTTACAGAATTTGGAAAAGTTCATTTTCCGAGGAAGAGACATTTTTTTCAAGCGGATATGAGCTTACGTATATGTCATGACTTACTTGGGTTTGCATTAAGAAATAATGTTACGGTAAGAGCTTTTTGTTTTTGTAAGTTCTTTTTATCAAACACATTTTCTTCTTTTTTATAATTATCATAATTTTTGGTTAATAAATAGTTGTCTATGCCAAATTCTGAAATTTCTTTCCGAATTTTCTCAGTAATATCCCTATTCGAAAAACATTTACAGAATTTTCAAAAGCCCAGTTTCCGAGTTAGAGAAATTTTAATCGAGCGTATATCAACTTACGTGGGTCTAGATACACAAGTATTTTAATAAGTAATTTTCCATGCTTTTCCAAATTCTGAAATTTCTTTTCGAATGTCCTCAACAATATTCCTATTCGACAAAATATTTACGGAATTTGGAAAAGTCCAGTTTCCGAGTTAGATGCATTATTAACAAGTGGATATATGAAAGTATGTCACATAAACAAATCTTTGTTAATAAATAATTTTCTACGCTTATCCAAATACGGAAATTTCCTTCCGAATTTCGTCAAAAACATCCCCATTCGGAAAAAACATTAAGAGAATTTGCAAAAGTCCCGTTTACGAGTTAGAGAAATCTTAATCGAGGGTATATCAACTTACGTGGGTCTAGTTAAACAAATATTTTAATAAATAATTTTTCATTCTTTTCCGAAGTCTGAAATTTCTTTCCGAATTTCCTCAATAATATTCGCATTCGGAAAAACATTTACAGGATTTGAAAAAGTCCAGTTTCCGAGTTAGATACATTACTAACAAGTGGATATATGAACGTATGTCATATAAACAAATCTTTGTTAATAAATAATTTTGTATGCTATGTATTCGAAAAAATATTTACGGAATTTGGAAAAGTCCAGTTTCCGAGTGAGATACATTATTAACAAGTGGATATATGAACGTATGTCATATAAACAAATCTTTGTTAATAAATAATTTTGTATGCTATGTATTCGAAAAAATATGTACGGAATTTGGAAAAGTCCAGTTTCCGAGTTAGATACATTATTAACAAGTGGATATATGAACGTATGTCATATACAAATCTTTGTTAATAAATAATTTTGTATGCTTTTCCAAAAACTGAAATTTCCTTCCCAATTTCCTCAATAACATCCCTATGCGGAAAAACATTTACAGGATTAGGAAAAGTCCAGTTTACGAGTTAGAGACATTTTAATCGAGCGGATAGCAACTTACGTGAGTTTAAATAAACAAATATTTGTTAATAATAAATTTTCCATGCTTTTCAAATTCTGAAATTTCTTTGCGAATTTCCTCAATAACATTCCTATTCAGAAAAACATTTACAGTATTTGGAAGAGTCCAGTTTCCGAGTTAAAGAAATTTTAATCGAGCGGTTATCAACTTACGTGGGTCAGATAAACAATAATAATTGCTAGTAAATAATTTTCTATATTTTTCCAAATTTTGAAATTTCTTTCCGAATTTCCTCAATAATATACTATTCGGAAAAACATTTACAGAATTTGGAAAAGTTCAGTTTCCAAGGAAGAGACATTTTTTTCAAGCGGATATGAGCTTACGTATATGTCACACAAACAAACATTTGTTAATTAATAATTTACTACACTTATCCAAATTCTGAAATTTCCTTCCTAATTTCGTCAAAAACATCCCAATTCGGAAAAACATTTAGAGAATTTGCAAAAGTCGCGTTTACGAGTTAGAGAAATTTTAATCGAGGGGATATCAACTTACGTGGGTCTAGTTAAACAAATATTTTAATAAATAATTTTTCATGCTTTTCCGAATTCTGAAATTTCTTTCCGAATTTCCTCAATAATATCCCTATTCGAAAAAACATTTACAGCATTTGGAAAAGTCCAGTTTCCGAGTTAGAGACATTTATAACAAGTGGATATATGAACGTATGTCACATAAACAAATTTTTGTTAATAAATAATTTTGTATGTTTTCCAAATCTTGAAATTTCTTTCCGAATTTCGTCAATAACATCCGTATTCGGAAAATCACTTACAGCATTTGGAAAAGTCCAGTTTCCGAGTTAGAGATATTGTAACTGAGCGGATAAATACTTACGTGGGTCTAGAATAACAAATATTTTAATAAATAATTTTAAATGCTTTTCCAAACTCTGAAATTTCCTCAATAATATCTATATTCGAAAAAGACATTTACAGGATTTGGAAAAGTCCAGTTTCCGAGTTAGAGACATTTTTTATCAAGCGGATATGAGCTTACGTAGATGTCACATACACAAATATGTATTAATAAATAATTTTCTATGCTTTGCGAAATTCTAAAATTTCTTTCCGAATTTCCTCAATAACATACCTATTCGGAAAACCATTTACAGAATTTGGAAAAGTCCAGTTTTCGAGTTAGAGACATTTTTTTAAAGCGGATATGATCTTACGTATATGTCACATAAACAAATATATTTAATAAATCATTTTCTATGCTTTTCCAAATTCTGAAATTTCTTTCCGAATTTCGTCAATAACATCTTAATTCGGAAAAACATTTAGAGAATTTGGAAAAGTCCCAGTTTCCGAGGTAGAGACATCCGTATTCGGAAAAACATTTATAGCATTTGTAAAAGTCCAGTTTCCGAGTTAAAGAAATTTATATCAAGCGGATATGATCTTACGTATAGGTCACATAACCAAATATTTGTTAATAAATAATTTTATATGCTTTTCCAAATTCTGAAATTTCTTTCCGAATTTCCGCAATAAAGTCCTTATTCGGAAAAACATTTACAGGATTTGGAAAAGTTCAGGTTCCGAGTTAGAGACATTTTTTTAAAGCGGATATGATCTTACGTATATGTCACATAAACAAATATATTTAATAAATCATTTTCTATGCTTTTCCAAATTCTGAAATTTCTTTCCGAATTTCGTCAATAACATCTTAATTCGGAAAAACATTTAGAGAATTTGGAAAAGTCCCAGTTTCCGAGGTAGAGACATCCGTATTCGGAAAAACATTTATAGCATTTGTAAAAGTCCAGTTTCCGAGTTAAAGAAATTTATATCAAGCGGATATGATCTTACGTATAGGTCACATAACCAAATATTTGTTAATAAATAATTTTATATGCTTTTCCAAATTCTGAAATTTCTTTCCGAATTTTTTCAATAACATCCGTATTCGAAAAATATTTACAGAATCAGGAAAAATCCAGTTTCCGAGTTAGAGAATTTGTTATCGAGCGGATATCAACTTACTTGGGTCTAGATAAAAAAATATTTGTTAATAAATATGTTTCCATCCTTTTCCAAATTCTGAAATTTCTTTTCGAATTTCGTCAATAACATCCGTATTCGGAAAAACATGTACAGAATTAGCAAAAGTCCAGTTTCTGAGTTAGTCATTTTTATCAAGCGGATATGAGCTTACGTATATGTCACATAAGCAAATATTTGTTAATAAATAATGTTATATGCCTTTCCAAATTCTGAAATTTTTTCCGAATTTCCTCAGTAACATTCCTATTCCGAAAAACGTTTACAGAATTTGGAAAAGTTCAGTTTCCGAGTGAGAGAAATTTTAATCGAACGGATATCAATTTACGTGGGTCTAGATAAAAAAATATTTGTTAATAAATAATTTTCCATGCATTTCCAAATTCTGACATTTCTTTCCGAATCGGAAAGACATTTACAGAATTTAGAAAAGTCCAGTTTCCGAGGTTGAGAAATTTTAATCCAGCGAATATCAACTTGTTAATAAATAATTTTCCATGCTTTTCCAAATTCTGAAATTTCTTTCCGAATTTCCTAAATAACATTCCTATTCCGAAAAATATTTACAGAATAAATTAATAAACAAAATTCTGAAATTTCTTTTCGAATTTTCACAATAATATCCCTATGGGAAGAAACATTAACAGTATTCGGAAAAGTCCAGTTTCAGAATTAGAGACATTTTTAACAAGTGGATATATGAATGTATGTCACACAAAGAAATATTTGTTAATTAATAATTTTCTTTGCTTTTCCAAATTCTGAAATTTCTTTCCGAATTTCCTCAACAACATCCCTATTCGGAAAGACGTTTACAGAATTTGAAGAAGTCTAGTTTCCGAGTTAGAGAAATTTTAGTCGAGCGGATATCAATTTACGTGGGTCTAGATAAAAAAATATTTGTTAATAAATAATTTTCCATACTTTTTCAAATTCTGAAATTTCTTTCCGAATTTCCCCAATAACATTCCTATTCCGCAAAACATTTACAGAATTTGGAAAAGTTCAGTTTCCGAGTGAGAAAAATTTTAATCGAGCGGTTATCAATTTACGTGGGTCAGATAAACAATAATAATTGTTAATAAATAATTGTCTATGCTTTTCCAAATTCTGAAATTTCTTTCCTAAATTCGTAAATAATATCCCAATTCGGAAAAAAATGTACAGAATTTGGAAAAGTCCCAGTTTCAGA
This sequence comes from Philhelius pedissequus, assembly GCA_910595825.1. Classification (NCBI taxonomy): domain Eukaryota; kingdom Metazoa; phylum Arthropoda; class Insecta; order Diptera; family Syrphidae; genus Philhelius; species Philhelius pedissequus. The sequence goes on from OU343160.1 coordinate 153,075,197, forward strand.
GGTAGAGACATCCGTGTTCGGAAAAAAACATTTACAGCATTTGGAAAAGTCCAGTTTCCGAGTTAGAGACATTTTTATGAAGCAGATTTGAGCTTACTTATATGTGACATAAACAAATATTTGTTAATAAATAATTTTATATGCTTTTCCAAATTCTGAAATTTCTTTCCGAATTTCCTCAATAACATCCATATTCGGAAAAACATTTACAGAATTTGGAAAAGTCCAGTTTCCGAATAAGAGAAATTTTAATCGAGCGGATAACAACTTACGTGGGTCTAGATAAACAAATATTTGTTAATAATTAATTTTCCATGCTTTTCTAAATTCTTAAATTTCTTTCCGAATTTCCTCAGTAACATCCCTATTCGTAAAAACACTAACAGAATTTGGAAAATTCCAGTTTCCGAGTTACAGAAATTTTAATCGAGCGATTATTAACTTACGTGGGTCAGATAAACAATAATAATTGTTAATAAATAATTTTCTACGTTTTTCTAATTCTGGGATTTCTTTCCGAATTTTCTCAATAACATCCTTATTCGAAAACCATTTACCGAATTTGGAAAAGTTCAGCTTCCGAGTTAGAGACATTTTTTTCAAGCGGATATGAGCTTAATAAATTATTTTCTATGCTTTTCCAAATTCTGAAATTTCTTTCCGAAATTCGTCAATAATATCCCAATTCAAAAAAAAATTTACAGAATTTGAAAAAGTCCCAGTTTCAGAGGTAGAGAGGTCCGTATTCGGAAAAACATTTACAGCATTTGGAAAAGTCCAGTTTCCGAGTTAGAGACATTTTTATCAAGCGGATTTGAGCTTACTTATATGTGACATAAGCAAATATTTGTTAATAAATAATTTTATATGCTTTTCCGAATTCTGAAATTTCTTTCCGAATTTTCTCACTAACATCCTTATTCGAAAACCATTTACAGAATTTGGAAAAGTCCAGTTTCCGAGTAAGAGAAATTTTAATCGAGCAGTTATCAATTTACGTGGGTCAGATAAATTATAATGATTGTTAATAAATAATTTTCTATGCTTTTCCAAATTCTGACATTTCTTTCCGAATTTTCTCAATAACATCCTTATTCGAAAAACATTTACAGAATTTGGAAAAGTTCAGCTTCCGAGTTAGAGACATTTTTTTCAAGCGGATATGAGCTTACGTATATGTCACATAAAAAAATATTTGTTAAAAAATAATTTTCTATGCGTTTTAAAATTCTGAAATTTCTTTCCGAATTTTTTCAATAACATCCGTATTCGGAAGATATTTACAGAATCAGGAAAAGTCCAGTTTCCGAGTTAGAGAAATTGTAATCGAGGGGATATCAACTTTCTTGCGTCAAGATACAAAAATATTTGTTAGTAAATATGTTTCCATCCTTTTCCAAATTCTGACATTTCTTTTCGAATTTTCACTATAATATCCCTATGCGAAAAAAACATTTACAGTATTCAGAAAAGTCCAGTTTCAGAGTTAGAGGCATTTTTAACAAGTGGATATATGAACGTATGTCACATAAACAAATATTTGTTAATGAATAATTTTCTATGCTTTTCCAAATTCTGAAATTTCTTTCCGAATTTTCTCAATAATATCCCTATTCGAAAAAGACATTTACAGGATTTGGAAAAGTCCAGTGTCCGAGTTAGAGAGATTTTTAGCAAGTGGATATATGAACGTATGTCACATAAGAAAATCTTTGTTAATAAATACTTTTGTATGCTTTTCCAAATTCTGAAATTTCCTTCCTAATTTCCTCAATAACACCCGTATTCGGAAAAACACTTACAGAATTTGTAAAAGTCCAGTTTCCGAGTTAGAGACATTTTTTATTAAGCGGATATGAGCTTACGTATATGTCACATACATAAATATTTATTAATAAATAATTTTCTATGCTATGCGAAATTCTGAAATTTCTTTCCGAATTTCCTCAATAACATACCTATTCGGAAAACCATTTACAGAATTCGGAAAAGTCCAGTTTCCGAGTTAGAGAGATTTTAATCGAGCGGTTATCAACTTAAGTGGGTCAGATAAACAATAATAATTGTAAATAAATAATTTTCTATGCTTTTCCAAATTCTGAATTTTATTTCCGAATTTCCGCAATAAAGTCCTTATTCGGAAAAACTTTTACAGGATTTGGAAAAGTTCAGTTTCCGAGTTAGAGACATTTTTTTAAAGCGGATATGATCGTACGTATATGTCACATAAACAAATATATTTAATAAATCATTTTCTATGCTTTTTCAAATTCTGAAATTTCTTTCCGAATTTCGTCAATAACATCTTAATTCGGAAAAACATTTAGAGAATTTGGAAAAGTCCCAGTTTCCGAGGTAGAGACATCCGTATTCGGAAAAACATTTATAGCACTTGTAAAAGTCAAGTTTCCGAGTTAAAGACATTTATATCAAGCGGATATGATCTTACGTATATGTCACATAACCAAATATTTGTTAATAAATAATTTTATATGCTTTTCCAAATTCTGAAATTTCTTTCCGAATTTACTCAATAACATCCCCATTCGGAAAAACATTTACAGAATTTGGAAAACTCCAGTTTCCGAGTAAGAGAAATTTTAATCGAGCGGATAACAAATTATGTGGGTCTAGATAAACAAATATTTGTTAATAATTAATTTTCCATGCTTTTCTAAAGTCTTAAATTTCTTTCCGAATTTCCTCAATAAAATCCCTATTCGGAAAAACATTAACAGAATTTGGAAAATTCCAGTTTCTGAGTTACAGAAATTTTAATCAAGCGGTTATCAACTTACGTGGGTCAGATAAACAATATTTTTAATAAATAATTTTCTATGCTTTTCCAAATTCTGAAATTTTTTTCCGAATTTCCTCAGTAACATTCCTATTCCGAAAAACGTTTACAGAATTTAGAAAACTCCAGTTTCCGAGTAAGAGAAATTTTAATCGAGCGAATAACAAATTATGTGGGTCTATATAAACAAATATTTGTTAATAATTAATTTTCCATGCTTTTCTAAAGTCTTAAATTTCTTTCCGAATTTCCGCAATAAAGTCCTTATTCGGAAAAACATTTACAGGATTTGGAAAAGTTCAGTTTCCGAGTTAGAGACATTTTTTTAAAGCGGATATGATCTTACGTATATGTCACATAAACAAATATATTTAATAAATCATTTTCTATGCTTTTTCAAATTCTGAAATTTCTTTCCGAATTTCGTCAATAACATCTTAATTCGGAAAAACATTTAGAGAATTTGGAAAAGTCCCAGTTTCCGAGGTAGAGACATCCGTATTCGGAAAAACATTTATAGCATTTGTAAAAGTCAAGTTTCCGATTTAGAGACATTTTTATGAAGCGGATTTGAGCTTACTTATATGTGACATAAACAAATATTTGTTAATAAATAATGTTATATGCTTTTCCAAATTCTGAATTTTTTTTCCGAATTTCCTCAGTAACATTCCTATTCCGAAAAACGTTTACAGAATTTGGAAAAGTTCAGTTTCCGAGTGAGAGAAATTTTAATCGAACGGATATCAATTTACGTGGGTCTAGATAAAAAAATATTTGTTAATAAGTAATTTTCCATGCTTTTCCAAATTCTGAAATTTCTTTCCGAATTTCCTCACCTCTTCCGAAAAATATTTACAGAATTTGGAAAAGTTCAGTTTCCGAGTGAGAGAAATTTTAATCGAGCGGTTATCAATTTACGTGGGTCAGATAAACAATAATAATTGTTAATAGATAATTTTCTATGCTTTCCAAAATTTTTAAATTTCTTTCCGAATTTCCTCAATAACATCCCTATGCGGAAAAACATTTACAGAATTTGGAAAAGTTCAGTTTGCGATTTAGGGACAATTTTTTTTCAAGCGGATATGAGCTTACGTATATGTCACATAAACAAATATTTGTTAATAAATAATTTTCTACGCTTTTCCAAATTCTGAAATTCCTTTACGAATTTCCTCAATAATATCCTTATTCGAAAAACATTTACCGAATTTGGAAAAGTTCAGCTTCCGAGTTAGAAACATTTTTTCAAGCGGATATGAGCTTACGTATATGTCACATAAAAAGTTCAGTTTCCGATTTAGGGACAATTTTTTTTCAAGCGGATATGAGCTTGCGTATGTGTCACATAGACAAATATTTTTTAATAAATAAATTTCCATGCTTTTCCAAATTCTGAAATTTCTTTCCGAAATTCGTCAATAACATCCCAATTCGGAAAAACATTTACAGAATTTGGAAAAGTCCCATTTTCCGAGGTAGAGACATCCGCATTCGGAAAAACAATTACAGCATTTGGAAAAGTCCAGTTTCCGAGTTAGAGACATATTTATCAAGCGGATATGAGCTTACGTATGTGTCACATAAACAAATATTTGTTACTAATTATTTTATATGCTTTTCCAAATTCTGAAATTTATTTCCGAATTTTTTCAATAACATCCGTATTCGAAAAATATTTACAGAATCAGGAAAAGTCCAGTTTCCGAGTTAGAGAAATTGTTATCGAGCGGATATCAACTTACTTGGGTCTAGATAAAAAAATATTTGTTAATAAATATGTTTCCATCCTTTTCCAAATTCTGAAATTTCTTTTCGAATTTTCACAATAATATCCCTATGGGAAGAAATATTAACAGTATTCGGAAAAGTCCAGTTTCAGAATTAGAGACATTTTTAACAAGTGGATATATGAACGTATGTCACACAAAGAAATATTTGTTAATAAATAATTTTCTTTGCTTTTCCAAATTCTGAAATTTCTATCCGAATTTCGTCAATAACATCCGTATTCGGAAAAACATGTACAGAATTTGCAAAAGTCCAGTTTCTGAGTTAGTCATTTTATCAAGCGGATATGAGCTTACGTATATATCACATAAGCAAATATTTGTTAATAAATAATGTTATATGCCTTTCCAAATTCTGAAATTTCTTTCCGAATTTCCCCAACAACATCCCTATTCGGAAAGACGTTTACAGAATTTGAAGAAGTCTAGTTTCCGAGTTAGAGAAATTTTAATCGAGCGGATATCAATTTACGTGGGTCTAGATAAAAAAATATTTGTTAATAAATAATTTCCCATACTTTTCCAAATTCTGAAATTTCTTTCCGAATTTCCCCAATAACATTCCTATTCCGCAAAACATTTACAGAATTGGGAAAAGTTCAGTTTCCGAGTGAGAAAAATTTTAATCGAGCGGTTATCAATTTACGTGGGTCAGATAAACAATAATAATTGTTAATAAATAATTGTCTAATAATTGTGACATAAACAAATATTTGTTAATAAATAATTTTCTATGCTTTTCCAAATTCTGACATTTCTTTCCGAATTTTCTCAATAACATCCTTATTCGAAAAACATTTACGGAATTTGGAAAAGTTCAGCTTCCGAGTTAGAGACATTTTTTTCAAGCGGATATGAGCTTACGTATATGTCACATAAAAAATATTAGTTAAAAAATAATTTTCTATGCGTTTTAAAATTCTGAAATTTCTTTCCGAATTTTTTCAATAACATCCGTATTCGGAAGATATTTACAGAATCAGGAAAAGTCCAGTTTCCGAGTTAGAGAAATTGTAATCGAGGGGATATCAACTTTCTTGCGTCAAGATACAAAAATATTTGTTAGTAAATATGTTTCCATCCTTTTCCAAATTCTGACATTTCTTTTCGAATTTTCACTATAATATCCCTATGCGAAAAAAACATTTACAGTATTCAGAAAAGTCCAGTTTCAGAGTTAGAGGCATTTTTAACAAGTGGATATATGAACGTATGTCACATAAACAAATATTTGTTAATGAATAATTTTCTATGCTTTTCCAAATTCTGAAATTTCTTTCCTAATTTTCTCAATAATATCCCTATTCGAAAAAGACATTTACAGGATTTGGAAAAGTTCAGTGTCCGAGTTAGAGAGATTTTTAGCAAGTGGATATATGAACGTATGTCACATAAGAAAATCTTTGTTAATAAATACTTTTGTATGCTTTTCCAAATTCTGAAATTTCTTTCCGAATTTCCTCAATAACACCCGTATTCGGAAAAACACTTACAGAATTTGGAAAAGTCCAGTTTCCGAGTTAGAGACATTTTTTATTAAGCGGATATGAGCTTACGTATATGTCACATACACAAATATTTATTAATAAATAATTTTCTGTGCTATGCGAAATTCTGAAATTTCTTTCCGAATTTCCTCAATAACATACCTATTTGGAAAACCATTTACAGAATTCGGAAAAGTCCAGTTTCCGAGTTAGAGAGATTTTAATCGAGCGGTTATCAACTTAAGTGGGTCAGATAAACAATAATAATGATGATAAAAAATGATCTTACGTATATGTCACATAAACAAATATATTTAATAAATCATTTTCTATGCTTTTTCAAATTCTGAAATTTCTTTCCGAATTTCGCCAATAACATCTTAATTCGGAAAAACATTTAGAGAATTTGGAAAAGTCCCAGTTTCCGAGGAAGAGACATCCGTATTCGGAAAAACATTTATAGCATTTGTAAAAGTCAAGTTTCCGAGTTAAAGACATTTATATCAAGCGGATATGATCTTACGTATATGTCACATAACCAAATATTTGTTAATAAATAATTTTATATGCTTTTCATTATTCTGAAATTTCTTTCCGAATTTACTCAATAACATCCCCATTCGGAAAAACATTTACAGAATTTGGAAAACTCCAGTTTCCGAGTAAGAGAAATTTTAATCGAGCGGATAACAAATTATGTGGGTCTAAATAAAATAATATTTGTTTATAATTAATTTTCCATGCTTTTCTAAAGTCTTAAATTTCTTTCCGAATTTCCTCAATAAAATCCCTATTCGGAAAAACATTAACAGAATTTGGAAAATTCCAGTTTCTGAGTTACAGAAATTTTAATCAAGCGGTTATCAACTTACGTGGGTCAGATAAACAATAATTTTTAATAAATAATTTTCTATGCTTTTCCAAATTCTGAAATTTTTTTCCGAATTTCCTCAGTAACATTCCTATTCCGAAAAACGTTTACAGAATTTGGAAAACTCCAGTTTCCGAGTAAGAGAAATTTTAATCGAGCGGATAACAAATTATGTGGGTCTAGATAAACAAATATTTGTTAATAATTAATTTTCCATGCTCTTCTAAAGTCTTAAATTTCTTTCCGAATTTCCTCAATAAAATCCCTATTCGGAAAAACATTAACAGAATTTGGAAAATTCCAGTTTCTGAGTTACAGAAATTTTAATCAAGCGGTTATCAACTTACGTGGGTCAGATAAACAATAATTTTTAATAAATAATTTTCTATGCTTTTCCAAATTCTGAAATTTTTTTCCGAATTTCCTCAGTAACATTCCTATTCCGAAAAACGTTTACAGAATTTGGAAAAGTTCAGTTTCCGAGTGAGAGAAATTTTAATCGAAAGGATATCAATTTACGTGGGTCTAGATAAAAAAATATTTGTTAACAAGTAATTTTCCATGCTTTTCCAAATTCTGAAATTTCTTTCCGAATTTCCTCACCTATTCCGAAAAATATTTACAGAATTTGGAAAAGTTCAGTTTCCGAGTGAGAGAAATTTTAATCGAGCGGTTATCAATTTACGTGGGTCAGATAAACAATAATAATTGTTAATAAATAATTTTCTATGCTTTCCAAAATTTTTAAATTTCTTTCCGAATTTCCCCAATAACATCCCTATTCGGAAAAACATTTACAGAATTTGGAAAAGTGCAGTTTGCGATTTAGGGACAATTTTTTTTTCAAGCGGATATGAGCTTACGTATATGTCACATAAGCAAATATTTGTTAATAAATAATTTTCTACGCTTTTCCAAATTCTGAAATTCCTTTCCGAATTTCCTCAATAATATCCTTATTCGAAAAACATTTACCGAATTTGGAAAAGTTCAGCTTCCAAGTTAGAAACTTTTTTTTAAGCGGATATGAGCTTACGTATATGTCACATAAAAAGCTCAGTTTCCGATTTAGGGACAATTTTTTTTCAAGCGGATATGAGCTTACGTATGTGTCACATAGACAAATATTTTTTAATAAATAAATTTCCATGCTTTTCCACATTCTGAAATTTCTTTCCGAAATTCGTCAATAACATCCCAATTCGGAAAAACATTTACAGAATTTGGAAAAGTCCCATTTTCCGAGGTAGAGACATCCGCATTCGGAAAAACAATTACAGCATTTGGAAAAGTCCAGTTTCCGAGTTAGAGACATATTTATCAAGCGGATATGAGCTCACGTATGTGTCACATAAACAAATATTTGCTACTAATTATTTTATATGCTTTTCCAAATTCTGAAATTTATTTCCGAATTTTTTCAATAACATCCGTATTCGAAAAATATTTACAGAATCAGGAAAAGTCCAGTTTCCGAGTTAGAGAAATTGTTATCGAGCGGATATCAACTTACTTGGGTCTAGATAAAAAAATATTTGTTAATAAATATGTTTCCATCCTTTTCCAAATTCTGAAATTTCTTTTCGAATTGTCACAATAATATCCCTATGAGAAGAAATATTAACAGTATTCGGAAAAGTCCAGTTTCAGAATTAGAGACATTTTTAACAAGTGGATATATGAACGTATGTCACACAAAGAAATATTTGTTAATAAATAATTTTCTTTGCTTTTCCAAATTCTGAAATTTCTATCCGAATTTCGTCAATAACATCCGTATTCGGAAAAACATGTACAGAATTTGCAAAAGTCCAGTTTCTGAGTTAGTCATTTTTTCAAGCGGATATGAGCTTACGTATATATCACATAAGCAAATATTTGTTAATAAATAATGTTATATGCCTTTCCAAATTCTGAAATTTCTTTCCGAATTTCACCAACAACATCCCTATTCGGAAAGACGTTTACAGAATTTGAAGAAGTCTAGTTTCCGAGTTAGAGAAATTTTAATCGAGCGGATATCAATCTACGTGGGTCTAGATAAAAAAATATTTGTTAATAAATAATTTTCCATACTTTTCCAAATTCTGAAATTTCTTTCCGAATTTCCCCAATAACATTCCTATTCCGCAAAACATTTACAGAATTTGGAAAAGTTCAGTTTCCGAGTGAGAAAAATTTTAATCGAGCGGTTATCAATTTACGTGGGTCAGATAAACAATAATAATTGTTAATAAATAATTGTCTAATAATTGTGACATAAACAAATATTTGTTAATAAATAATTTTATATGCTTTTCCAAATTCTGAAATTTCTTTCCGAATTTCCTCAATAACATCCCTATTCGGAAAAACATTTACAGAATTAGGAAAAGTCCAGTTTCCGAATAAGAGAAATTTTAATCGAGCGGATAACAACTTACGTGGGTCTAGATAAACAAATATTTGTTAATAATTAATTTTCCATGCTTTTCTAAATTCTTGAATTTCTTTCCGAATTTCCTCAGTAACATCCCTATTCGGAAAAACACTAACAGAATTTGGAAAATTCCAGTTCCTGAGTTACAGAAATTTTAATTGAGCGATTATTAACTTACGTGGGTCAGATAAACAATAATAATTGTTAATAAATAATTTTCTACGTTTTTCCAAATTCTGACATTTCTTTCCAAATTTTATCAAAACCATCCTTATTCGAAAACCATTTAACGAATTTGGAAAAGTTCAGCTTCCGAGTTAGAGACATTTCTTTCAAGCGGATATGAGCTTACGTATAAGTCACATAAACAAATATTTTTTAATAAATAATTTTCTATGCTTTTCCAAATTCTGAAATTTCTTTCCGAAATTCGTCAATAATATCCCAATTCTAAAAAAAATTTAGAGAATTTGAAAAAGTCCCAGTTTCAGAGGTAGAGACATCCGTATTCGGAAAAACATTTACAGCATTTGGAAAAGTCCAGTTTCCGAGTTAGAGACATTTTTATCAAGCGGATTTGAGCTTACTTATATGTGACATAAACAAATATTTGTTAATAAATAATTTTATATGCTTTTCCGAATTCAGAAATGTCTTTCCGAATTTCCTCAATAACATCCCTATTCGGAAAAACATTTACAGAATTTGGAAAAGTCCAGTTTCCGAGTAAGAGAAATTTTAATCGAGCGGATAACAACTTACGTGGGTCTACACAAATATTTGTTAATAATTAATTTTCCATGCTTTTCAAAATTCTTTAATTTCTTTCCGAATTTCCTTAATAACAGCCTTATTCGGAAAAACATTAACAGAATTTGAAAAATTCCAGTTTCCGAGTTACAGAAATTTTAATCGAGCAGTTATCAACTTACGTGGGTCAGATAAATTATAATGATTGTTAATAAATAATTTTCTATGCTTTTCCAAATTCTGACATTTCTTCCGAATTTTCTCAATAACATCCTTATTCCAAAAACATTTACGGAATTTGGAAAAGTTCACCTTCCGAGTTAGAGACATTTTTTTCAAGCGGATATGAGCTAACGTATATGTCACATAAAAAAATATTTGTTAAAAAATAATTTTCTATGCGTTTTAAAACTCTGAAATTTCTTTCCGAATTTTTTCAATAACATCCGTTTTCGGAAAATATTTACAGAATCAGGAAAAGCCCAGTTTCCGACTTAGAGAAATTGTAATCGAGGGGATATCAACTTACTTGCGTCTAGATAAAAAAATATTTGTTAGTAAATATGTTTCCATCCTTTTCCAAATTCTGACATTTCTTTTCGAATTTTCACTATAATATCCCTATGCGAAAAAAACATTTACAGTATTCGGAAAAGTCCAGTTTCAGAGTTAGAGGCATTTTTAACAAGTGGATATATGAACGTATGTCACATAAACAAATATTTGTTACTAAATAATTTTCTATGCTTTTCCAAATTCTGAAATTTCTTTCCGAATTTTCTCAATAATATCCCTATTCGAAAAAACATTTACAGAATGTGGAAAAGTCCAGTTTCCGAGTTAGAGACATTTTCAACAAGTGGATATATAAACGTACATATGTCACATAAACAAATATTTGTTAGTAAATAATTTTCTATGCTTTTCCAAATTCTGGAATTTCTATCCGAATTTCGTCAATAACATCCGTTTTCGGAAAAACATTTACAGAATTTGGAAAAGTCCAGTTTCCGAGTTAGAGTCATTTTTATCAAGCGGATATGAGCTTACTTATATGTCACATAGGCAAATATTTGTTAATAAATAATTTTCTATGCTTTTCCAAATTCTGAAATTTCTTTCCGAATTTCCTCAATAACAACCCTATTTGGAAAAACATTTACATAATTTGCAAAAGTCCAGTTTCTGAGTTAGTCATTTTATCAAGCGGATATGAGCTTACGTATATATCACATAAGCAAATATTTGTTAATAAATAATGTTATATGCCTTTCCAAATTCTGAAATTTCTTTCCGAATTTCACCAACAACATCCCTATTCGGAAAGACGTTTACAGAATTTGAAGAAGTCTAGTTTCCGAGTTAGAGAAATTTTAATCGAGCGGATATCAATCTACGTGGGTCTAGATAAAAAAATATTTGTTAATAAATAATTTTCCATACTTTTCCAAATTCTGAAATTTCTTTCCGAATTTCCCCAATAACATTCCTATTCCGCAAAACATTTACAGAATTTGGAAAAGTTCAGTTTCCGAGTGAGAAAAATTTTAATCGAGCGGTTATCAATTTACGTGGGTCAGATAAACAATAATAATTGTTAATAAATAATTGTCTAATAATTGTGACATAAACAAATATTTGTTAATAAATAATTTTATATGCTTTTCCAAATTCTGAAATTTCTTTCCGAATTTCCTCAATAACATCCCTATTCGGAAAAACATTTACAGAATTAGGAAAAGTCCAGTTTCCGAATAAGAGAAATTTTAATCGAGCGGATAACAACTTACGTGGGTCTAGATAAACAAATATTTGTTAATAATTAATTTTCCATGCTTTTCTAAATTCTTGAATTTCTTTCCGAATTTCCTCAGTAACATCCATATTCGGAAAAACACTAACAGAATTTGGAAAATTCCAGTTCCTGAGTTACAGAAATTTTAATTGAGCGATTATTAACTTACGTGGGTCAGATAAACAATAATAATTGTTAATAAATAATTTTCTACGTTTTTCCAAATTCTGACATTTCTTTCCAAATTTTATCAAAACCATCCTTATTCGAAAACCATTTAACGAATTTGGAAAAGTTCAGCTTCCGAGTTAGAGACATTTCTTTCAAGCGGATATGAGCTTACGTATAAGTCACATAAACAAATATTTTTTAATAAATAATTTTCTATGCTTTTCCAAATTCTGAAATTTCTTTCCGAAATTCGTCAATAATATCCCAATTCTAAAAAAAATTTAGAGAATTTGAAAAAGCCCCAGTTTCAGAGGTAGAGACATCCGTATTCGGAAAAACATTTACAGCATTTGGAAAAGTCCAGTTTCCGAGTTAGAGACATTTTTATCAAGCGGATTTGAGCTTACTTATATGTGACATAAACAAATATTTGTTAATAAATAATTTTATATGCTTTTCCGAATTCAGAAATATCTTTCCGAATTTCCTCAATAACATCCCTATTCGGAAAAACATTTACAGAATTTGGAAAAGTCCAGTTTCCGAGTAAGAGAAATTTTAATCGAGCGGATAACAACTTACGTGGGTCTACACAAATATTTGTTAATAATTAATTTTCCATGCTTTTCAAAATTCTTTAATTTCTTTCCGAATTTCCTTAATAACATCCTTATTCGGAAAAACATTAACAGAATTTGAAAAATTCCAGTTTCCGAGTTACAGAAATTTTAATCGAGCAGTTATCAACTTACGTGGGTCAGATAAATTATAATGATTGTTAATAAATAATTTTCTATGCTTTTCCAAATTCTGACATTTCTTTCCGAATTTTCTCAATAACATCCTTATTCCAAAAACATTTACGGAATTTGGAAAAGTTCACCTTCCGAGTTAGAGACATTTTTTTCAAGCGGATATGAGCTAACGTATATGTCACATAAAAAAATATTTGTTAAAAAATAATTTTCTATGCGTTTTAAAACTCTGAAATTTCTTTCCGAATTTTTTCAATAACATCCGTTTTCGGAAAATATTTACAGAATCAGGAAAAGTCCAGTTTCCGACTTAGAGAAATTGTAATCGAGGGGATATCAACTTACTTGCGTCTAGATAAAAAAATATTTGTTAGTAAATATGTTTCCATCCTTTTCCAAATTCTGACATTTCTTTTCGAATTTTCACTATAATATCCCTATGCGAAAAAAACATTTACAGTATTCGGAAAAGTCCAGTTTCAGAGTTAGAGGCATTTTTAACAAGTGGATATATGAACGTATGTCACATAAACAAATATTTGTTACTAAATAATTTTCTATGCTTTTCCAAATTCTGAAATTTCTTTCCGAATTTTCTCAATAATATCCCTATTCGAAAAAACATTTACAGAATGTGGAAAAGTCCAGTTTCCGAGTTAGAGACATTTTCAACAAGTGGATATATAAACGTACATATGTCACATAAACAAATATTGTTAGTAAATAATTTTCTATGCTTTTCCAAATTCTGGAATTTCTATCCGAATTTCGTCAATAACATCCGTTTTCGGAAAAACATTTACAGAATTTGGAAAAGTCCAGTTTCCGAGTTAGAGTCATTTTTATCAAGCGGATATGAGCTTACTTATATGTCACATAGGCAAATATTTGTTAATAAATAATTTTCTATGCTTTTCCAAATTCTGAAATTTCTTTCCGAATTTCCTCAATAACAACCCTATTTGGAAAAACATTTACATAATTTGCAAAAGTCTAGTTTCCGAGTTAGAGAAATTTTAATCGAGCGGATATCAATGTCCGTGGGTCTAGATAAAAAAATATTTGTTAATAAATAATTTTCCATGCTTTTCCAAATTCTGACATTTCTTTCCGAATCGGAAAGACATTTACAGAACTTAAAAAAGTCCAGTTTCCGAGTTAGAGAAATTTTAATCGAGCGGATATCAACTTCCGCGGGTCTAGATAAACAAAAATTTGTTAATAAATAATTTTCCATGCTTTTCCAAATTCTCAAATTTCTTTCCGAATTTCTTCAATAACAACCCTATTCGGAAAAATATTTACAGAATTTGGAAAAGTTCAGTTTCCGAGTGAGAGAAATTTTAATCGAGCGGTTATCAATTTACGTGGGTCAGATAAACAATAATAATTGTTAATAAATAATTTTCTATGCTTTTCCAAATTCTGAAATTTCTTTCCGAATTTCTTCAATAGCAACCCTATTCGGAAAAATATTTACAGAATTTGGAAAAGTTCAGTTTCCGAGTTAAGGACATTTTTTCAAGTTGATTTGAGCTAACCTATATGTCACATAAACAAATATTTTTTAATAAATAATTTTCTATGCTTTGCGAAATTCTGAAATTTCTTTCCGAATTTCCTCAATAATATCCCTAGCCGAAAAAACATTTACAGAATTTAGAAAAGTCTAGTTTCCGAGTTAGACACATTTTAACAAATGGATACATGAATGTATGTCACATAAACAAATATTTGTTAATGAATAATTTTCTACGCTTTTCCAAATTCTGAAATTTCTTTCCGAATTTCCTCAACAACAACGCTATTCGGAAAAACATTTACAGAATTTGGAAAATTCCAGTTTCCGAGTTATAGAAATTTTAATCGAGCGGTTATCAAATTGTGTGGGCCAGATAAACAATAATAATTTTTAATAATTAATTTTCAATGCTTTTCCAAATTCTGACATTTCTTTTCGAATTTTCTCATAACATCCTTATTCGGAAAAATATTTACAGAATTTGGAAAAGTCCAGTTTCCGAGTAAGAGAAATTTTAATCGAGTGGATAGCAACTTACTTCGGTCTAGATAAACAAATATTTGTTAATAATTAATTTTCCATGCTTTTCTAAATTCTTAAATTTCTTTCCGAATTTCTTTAATAACATCCTTATTCCGAAAAACATTAACAGAATTCGAAAAATTCCAGTTTCCGAGTTACAGAAATTTTTATCGAGCGGTTATCAACTTATCAAATTTTCTCAATAACATCCTTATTCGAAAAACATTTACGGAATTTGGAAAAGTTCAGCTTCCGAGTTAGAGACATTTTTTTCAAGCGGATATGAGCTTACGTATATGTCACATAAACAAATATTTGTTAATAAATAATTTTCTATGCGTTTTAATATTCTGAAATTTCTTTCCGAATTTCCTCAATAACATCCCTATTCGGAAAAACATTAACATAATTTGCAAAAGTCTAGTTTCCGAGTTAGAGAAATTTTAATCGAGCGGATATCAATTTCCGTGAGTCTAGATAAAAAAATATTTGTTAATAAATAATTTTCCATGCTTTTCCAAATTCTGACATTTCTTTCCAAATCAGAAAGACATTTAGAGAATTTAGAAAAGTCCAGTTTCAGATTAAGAGAAATTTTAATAGAGCGGATAACAACTTACGTGGGTCTACACGTAATAATTAATTTTCCATGCTTTTCTAAATTCTTAAATTTCTTTCCGAATTTCTTTAATAACGTCCTTATTCGGAAAAACATTTACATAATTTGCAAAAGTCTAGTTTCCGAGTTAGAGAAATTTTAATCGAGCGGATATCAATTTCCGTGAGTCTAGATAAAAAAATATTTGTTAATAAATAATTTTCCATGCTTTTCCAAATTCTGACATTTCTTTCCAAATCGGAAAGACATTTACAGAACTTAGAAAAGTCCAGTTTCCGAGTAAGAGAAATTTTAATCGAGCGGATAACAACTTACGTGGGTCTACACAAATTTTTGTTAATAATTAATTTTCCATGCTTTTCTAAATTCTTAAATTTCTTTCCGAATTTCCTTAATAACATCCTTATTCGGAAAAACATTAACAGAATTTGAAAAATTCCAGTTTCCGAGTTACAGAAATTTTAATCGAGCGGTTATCAACTTACGTGGGTCAGATAAATAATAATGATTGTTAATAAATAATTTTCTATGCTTTTCCAAATTCTGACATTTCTTTTCGAATTTTCACTATAATATCCCTATGCGAAAAAAACATTTACAGTATTCAGAAAAGTCCAGTTTCAGAGTTAGAGGCATTTTTAACAAGTGGATATATGAACGTATGTCACATAAACAAATATTTGTTAATGAATAATTTTCTATGCTTTTCCAAATTCTGAAATTTCTTTCCGAATTTTCTCAATAATATCCCTATTCGAAAAAGACATTTGCAGGATTTGGAAAAGTCCAGTGTCCGAGTTAGAGAGATTTTTAGCAAGTGGATATATGAACGTATGTCACAAAAGAAAATCTTTGTTAATAAATACTTTTGTATGCTTTTCCAAATTCTGAAATTTCTTTCCGAATTTCCTCAATAACACCCGTATTCGGAAAAACACTTACAGAATTTGGAAAAGTCCAGTTTCCGAGTTAGAGACATTTTTTATTAAGTGGATATGAGCTTACGTATATGTCACATACACAAATATTTATTAATAAATAATTTTCTATGCTATGCGAAATTCTGAAATTTCTTTCCGAATTTCCTCAATAACATACCTATTCGGAAAACCATTTACAGAATTCGGAAAAGTCCAGTTTCCGAGTTAGAGTCATTTTTATCAAGCGGATATGAGCTTACTTATATGTCACATAGGCAAATATTTGTTAATAAATAATTTTCTATGCTTTTCCAAATTCTGAAATTTCTTTCCAAATTCTCTCAATAATATCCCTATTCGAAAAAACATTTACAGAAAGTGGAAAAGTCCAGTTTCCGAGTTAGAGACATTTTTAACAAGTGGATATATGAACGTAGATATGTCACATAAACAACTATTTGTTAGTAAATAATTTTCTATGCTTTTCCAAATTCTGGAATTTATATCCGAATTTCGTCAATAACATCCCTATTCGGAAAAACATTTACATAATTTGCAAAAGTCTAGTTTCCGAGTTAGAGAAATTTTAATCGAGCGGATATCAACTTCCGCGGGTCTAGATAAGCAAATATTTGTTAATAAATAATTTTCTATGCTTTTCCAAATTCTGAAATTTCTTTCCGAATTTCCTCAATAACATCCCTATTCGAAAAAAACATTTACAGAATGTGGAAAAGTCCAGTTTCCGAGTAAGAGACATTTTTAACAAGCGGATATGAGCTTACTTATATGTCACATAAGCAAATATTTGTTAATAAATAATTTTCTATGCTTTTCCAAATTCTGAAATTTCTTTCCGAATTTCCTCAATAACATCCCTATTAGGAAAAAGATTTACATAATTTGCAAAAGTCTAGTTTCCGAGTTAGAGAAATTTTAATCGAGCGGATATCAATTTCCGTGAGTCTAGATAAAATAATATTTTTTAATAAATAATTTTTCATGCTTTTCCAAATTCTGACATTTCTTCCAAATCGGAAAGACATTTACAAAATTTAGAAAAGTCCAGTTTCCGAGTTAGAGAAATTTTAATCGAGCGGATATCAACTTCCGCGGGTCTAGATAAACAAAAATTTGTTAATAAATAATTTTCCATGCTTTTCCAAATTCTCAAATTTCTTTCCGAATTTCCTCAATAACATTCCTATTCCGAAAAACATTTGCAGAATTTGGAAAGGTTCGGCTTCCGAGTGAGAGAAATTTTAATCGAGCGGTTATCAATTTACGTGGGTCAGACAAACAATAATAATTGTTAAGAAATAATTTTCTATGCTTTTCCAAATTCTGAAATTTTTTTCCGAATTTCTTCAATAACAACCCTATTCCGAAAACCATTTACAGAATTTGGAAAAGTTCAGTTTCCGAGTTAGGGACATTTTTTCAAGCTGATATGAGCTAACGTATATGTCACATAAACAAATATTTTTTAATAAATAATTTTCTATGCTTTGCGAAATTCTGAAATTTCTTTCCGAATTTCCTCAATAATATCCCTAGCCGAAAAAACATTTACAGAATTTAGAAAAGTCTAGTTTCCGAGTTAGACACATTTTAACAAATGGATACATGAATGTATGTCACATAAACAAATATTTGTTAATGAATAATTTTCTACGCTTTTCCAAATTCTGAAATTTCTTTCCGAATTTCCTCAACAACAACGCTATTCGGAAAAACATTAACAGAATTTGGAAAATTCCAGTTTCCGAGTTATAGAAATTTTAATCGAGCGGTTATCAAATTGTGTGGGCCAGATAAACAATAATAATTTTTAATAATTAATTTTCTATGCTTTTCCAAATTCTGACATATCTTTTCGAATTTTCTCATAACATTCTTATTCGGAAAAATATTTACAGAATTTGGAAAAGTCCAGTTTCCGAGTAAGAGAAATTTTAATCGAGTGGATAGCAACTTACTTCGGTCTAGATAAACAAATATTTGTTAATAATTAATTTTCCATGCTTTTCTAAATTCTTAAATTTCTTTCCGAATTTCTTTAATAACATCCTTATTCCGAAAAACATTAACAGAATTCGAAAAATTCCAGTTTCCGAGTTACAGAAATTTTTATCGAGCGGTTATCAACTTATCAAATTTTCTCAATAACATCCTTATTCGAAACATTTACGGAATTTGGAAAAGTTCAGCTTCCGAGTTAGAGACATTTTTTTGAAGCGGATATGAGCTTACGTATATACCACATAAACAAATATTTGTTAATAAATAATTTTCTATGCGTTTTAATATTCTGAAATTTCTTTCCGAATTTCCTCAATAACATCCCTATTCGGAAAAACATTAACATAATTTGCAAAAGTCTAGTTTCCGAGTTAGAGAAATTTTAATCGAGCGGATATCAATTTCCGTGAGTCTAGATAAAAAAATATTTGTTAATAAATAATTTTGCATGCTTTTCCAAATTCTGACATTTCTTTCCAAATCAGAAAGACATTTACAGAATTTAGAAAAGTCCAGTTTCAGATTAAGAGAAATTTTAATAGAGCGGATAACAACTTACGTGGGTCTACACGTAATAATTAATTTTCCATGCTTTTCTAAATTCTTAAATTTCTTTCCGAATTTCCTTAATAACATCCTTATTCGGAAAAACATTTACATAATTTGCAAAAGTCTAGTTTCCGAGTTAGAGAAATTTTAATCGAGCGGATATCAATTTCCGTGAGTCTAGATAAAAAAATATTTGTTAATAAATAATTTTCCATGCTTTTCCAAATTCTGACATTTCTTTCCAAATCGGAAAGACATTTACAGAATTTAGAAAAGTCCAATTTCCGAGTAAGAGAAATTTTAATCGAGCGGATAACAACTTACGTGGGTCTACACAAATATTTGTTAATAATTAATTTTCCATGCTTTTCTAAATTCTTAAATTTCTTTCCGAATTTCCCTAATAACATCCTTATTCGGAAAAACATTAACAGAATTTGAAAAATTCCAGTTTCCGAGTTACAGAAATTTTAATCGAGCGGTTATCAACTTACGTGGGTCAGATAAATAATAATGATTGTTAATAAATAATTTTCAATGCTTTTCCAAATTCTGACATTTCTTTCCGAATTTTCTCAATAACATCCTTACTCCAAAAACATTTACGGAATTTTGAAAAGTTCAGCTTCCGAGTTAGAGACATTTTTTTCAAGCGGATATGAGCTTACGTATATGTCACATAAAAAAATATTTGTTAAAAAATAATTTTCTATGCGTTTTAAAATTCTGAAATTTCTTTCCGAATTTTTTCAATAACATCCGTATTCGGAAGATATTTACAGAATCAGGAAAAGTCCAGTTTCCGAGTTAGAGAAATTGTAATCGAGGGGATATCAACTTTCTTTCGTCAAGATACAGAAATATTTGTTAGTAAATATGTTTCCATCCTTTTCCAAATTCTGACATTTCTTTTCGAATTTTCACTATAATATCCCTATGCGAAAAAAACATTTACAGTATTCAGAAAAGTCCAGTTTCAGAGTTAGAGGCATTTTTAACAAGTGGATATATGAACGTATGTCACATAAACAAATATTTGTTAATGAATAATTTTCTATGCTTTTCCAAATTCTGAAATTTCTTTCCGAATTTTCTCAATAATATCCCTATTCGAAAAAGACATTTACAGGATTTGTAAAAGTCCAGTGTCCGAGTTAGAGAGATTTTTAGCAAGTGGATATATGAACGTATGTCACATAAGAAAATCTTTGTTAATAAATACTTTTGTATGCTTTTCCAAATTCTGAAATTTCTTTCCGAATTTCCTCAATAACACCCGTATTCGGAAAAACACTTACAGAATTTGGAAAAGTCCAGTTTCCGAGTTAGAGACATTTTTTATTAAGCGGATATGAGCTTACGTATATGTCACATACACAAATATTTATTAATAAATAATTTTCTATGCTATGCGAAATTCTGAAATTTCTTTCCGAATTTCCTCAATAACATACCTATTCGGAAAACCATTTACAGAATTCGGAAAAGTCCAGTTTCCGAGTTAGAGTCATTTTTATCAAGCGGATATGAGCTTACTTATATGTCACATAGGCAAATATTTGTTAATAAATAATTTTCTATGCTTTTCCAAATTCTGAAATTTCTTTCCGAATTCTCTCAATAATATCCCTATTCGAAAAAACATTTACAGAAAGTGGAAAAGTCCAGTTTCCGAGTTAGAGACATTTTTAACAAGTGGATATATGAACGTAGATATGTCACATAAACAACTATTTGTTAGTAAATAATTTTCTATGCTTTTCCAAATTCTGGAATTTATATCCGAATTTCGTCAATAACATCCCTATTCGGAAAAACATTTACATAATTTGCAAAAGTCTAGTTTCCGAGTTAGAGAAATTTTAATCGAGCGGATATCAACTTCCGCGGGTCTAGATAAGCAAATATTTGTTAATAAATAATTTTCTATGCTTTTCCAAATTCTGAAATTTCTTTCCGAATTTCCTCAATAACATCCCTATTCGAAAAAAACATTTACAGAATGTGGAAAAGTCCAGTTTCCGAGTAAGAGACATTTTTAACAAGCGCATATGAGCTTACTTATATGTCACATAAGCAAATATTTGTTAATAAATAATTTTCTATGCTTTTCCAAATTCTGAAATTTCTTTCCGAATGTCCTCAATAACATCCCTATTAGCAAAAACATTTACATAATTTGCAAAAGTCTAGTTTCCGAGTTAGAGAAATTTTAATCGAGCGGATATCAATTTCCGTGAGTCTAGATAAAATAATATTTTTTAATAAATAATTTTTCATGCTTTTCCAAATTCTGACATTTCTTCCAAATCGGAAAGACATTTACAGAATTTGGAAAATTCCAGTTTCCGAGTTATAGAAATTTTAATCGAGCGGTTATCAAATTACGTGGACCAGATAAGCAATAATATTTTTTAATAAATATTTTTCTATGCTTTTCCAAATTCTGACATTTCTTTTCGAATTTTCTCATACCATCCTTATTCGAAAACATTTACCGAATTTGGAAATGTTCAGCTTCCGAGGTAAAGACATTTTTTTGAAGCGGATATGAACTTACGTATATGTCACACAAGCAAATATTTGTTAATAAATAATTTTATATGCTTTTCCAAATTCTGAAATTTCTTTCCGAATTTCCTCAATAACATCCCAATTCGGAAAAATATTTACAGAATTTGGAAAAGTCCAGTTTCCGAGTAAGAGAAATTTTAATCGAGCGGATAACAACTTACGTGGGTCTAGATAAACAAATATTTGTTAATAATTAATTTTCCATGCTTTTCTAAATTCTTAAATTTCTTTCCGAATTTCTTTAGTAACACCCTTATTCGGAAAAACATTAACAGAATTTGAAAAATTCCAGTTTCCGAGTTACAGAAATTTTAATCGAGCGGTTATCAACTTATCAAATTTTCTCAATAACATCCTTATTCGAAAAACATTTACGGAATTTGGAAAAGTTCAGCTTCCGAGTTAGAGACATTTTTTTCAAGCGGATATGAGCTTACGTATGTGTCACATAAACAAATTCTTGTTAAAAAATAATTTTCTATGCGTTTTAAAATTCTGAAATTTCTTTCCGAATTTTTTCAATAACATCCGTACTCGGAAAATATTTACAGAAACAGGAAAAGTCCAGTTTCCGAGTTAAAGAAATTATAATCAAGGGGATATCAACTTACTTGCGTCTAGATAAAAAAATATTTGTTGATAAATATGTTTTCATCCTTTTCCAAATTCTGAAATTTCTTTTCGAATTTTCACTATAATATCCCTACGCGAAAAAAAACATTTACAGTATTCGGAAAAGTCCAGTTTCAGAGTTAGAGGCATTTTTAAAAAGTGGATATATGAACGTATGTCACATAAACAAATATTTGTTAATAAATAATTTTCTATGCTTTTCCAAATTCTGAAATTTCTTTCCAAATTTTCTCAATAATATCCCTATTCGAAAAAAACATTTACAGAATGTGGAGAAGTCCAGTTTCCGAGTAAGAGACATTTTTAGCAAGCGGATATGAGCTTACTTATATGTCACATAAGCAAATATTTGTTAATAAATAATTTTCTATGCTTTTCCAAATTCTGAAATTTCTTTCCGAATTTCCTCAATAACATCCCTATTCGGAAAAACATTTACATAATTAGCAAAAGTCTAGTTTCCGAGTTAGTGAAATTTTAATCGAGCGGATATTAATTCCCGTGAGTCTGGATAAAAAAATATTTGTTAATAAATAATTTTTCATGCTTTTCCAAATTCTGACATTTCTTTCCAAATCGGAAAGACATTTACAGAATTTAGAAAAGTCCAGTTTCCGAGTTAGAGAAATTTTAATCGAGCGGATATCAACTTCCGCGGGTCTAGATAAGCAAAAATTTGTTAATAAATAATTTTCTATGCTTTTCCAAATTCTCAAATTTCTTTCCGAATTTCCTCAATAACATTCCTATTCCGAAAAACATTTGCAGAATTTGGAAAAGTTCAGTTTCCGAGTGAGAGAAATTTTAATCGAGCGGTTATCAATTTACGTGGATCAGATAAACAATAATAATTGTTAATAAATAATTTTCTATGCTTTTCCAAATTCTGAAATTTCTTTCCGAATTTCTTCAATAACAACCCTATTCCGAAAACCATTTACAGAATTTGGAAAAGTTCAGTTTCCGAGTTAGAGACATTTTTTCAAGCTGATATGAGCTAACGTATATGTCACATAAACAAATATTTTTTAATAAATAATTTTCTATGGTTTGCGAAATTCTGAAATTTCTTTCCGAATTTCCTCAATAATATCCCTAGCCGAAAAATCATTTACGGAATTTGGAAAAGCCTAGTTTCCGAGTTAGACACATTTTAACAAATGGATACATGAATGTATGTCACATAAACAAATATTTGTTAATGAATAATTTTCTACGCTTTTCCAAATTCTGAAATTTCTTTCCGAATTTCCTCAATAACATCCCTATTCGGAAAAACATTAACAGAATTTGGAAAATTCCAGTTTCCGAGTTACAGAAATTTTAATCGAGCGGTTATCAAATTAAGTGGGCAAGATAAACAATAACAATTGTTAATAAATAATTTTCTATGCTTTTCCAAATTCTGATATTTCCCTCCGAATTTTCTCATAACATACTTATTCGAAAAACATTTACCGAATTTGGAAAAGTACAGCTTCCGAGTTAGAGAAATTGTTTTCAAGCAGATTTGAGCTTACGTATATGTCACATAAACAACTATTTGTTAATAAATAATTTTATATGCTTTTCCAAATTCTGAAATTTCTCTCCGAATTTCCTCAATAACATCCCTATTCGGAAAAATATTAACAGTATTTGGAAAAGTACTATTTCCAAGTTAGAGAAATTGTAATCGAGCGCAAATCAACTTACTTGTGTCTAGATAAAAAAATATTTGTTAATAAATATGTTTCCATCCTTTTCCAAATTTTGAAATTTCTTTTCGAATTTTCACTATAATATCCCTATGCGAAAAAACATTTACAGTATTCCGAAAAGTCCAGTTTCAGAGTTAGAGATATTTTTAACAAGTGGATATATGAACGTATGTCACCTAAACAAATATTTGTTAGTAAATAATTTTCCAAGCTTTTCTAAATTCTTGAATTTCTTTCCGAATTTCCTCAATAACATCCCTATTCGGAAAAATACTAACAGAATTTGGAAAACTCCAGTTTCCAAGTTATAGAAATTTTAATCGAGCGGATAATAACTTACGTGGGTCTAGATAAACAAATATTTGTTAATAATTAATTTTCCATGCTTTTCTAAATTCTTGAATTTCTTTCCGAATTTCCTCAATAACATCCCTATTTGGAAAAATACTAACAGAATTTGGAAAACTCCAGTTTCCAAGTTATAGAAATTTTAATCGAGCGGATACTAACTTACGTGGCTCTAGATAAACAAATATTTGTTAATAATTAATTTTCCATGCTTTTCTAAATTCTTAAATTTCTTTCCGAATTTCCTTAATAACATCCTTATTCGGAAAAACATTAACAGAATTTGAAAAATTCCAGTTTCCGAGTTACAGAAATTTTAATCTAGCGGTTATCAACTTACGTGGGTCAGATAAATAATAATGATTGTTAATAAATAATTTTCTATGCTTTTCCAAATTCTGACATTTCTTTCCGAATTTTCTCAATAACATCCTTATTCCAAAAACATTTACGGAATTTGGAAAAGTTCAGCTTCCGAGTTAGAGACATTTTTTTCAAGCGGATATGAGCTTACGTATATGTCACATAAACAAATATTTGTTAATAAATAATTTTCTATGCGTTTTAAAATTCTGAAATTTCTTTCCGAATTTTTTCAATAACATCCGTATTCGGAAAATATTTACAGAATCAGGAAAAGTCCAGCTTCCGAGTTAGAGAAATTGTAATCGAGCGGATATTAACTTACTTGCGTCTAGATAAAAAAATATTTGTTAATAAATATGTTTCCATCCTTTTCCAAATTCTGAAATTTCTTTTCGAATTTTCACTATAATATCCCTATGCGTAAAAAATATTTACAGTATTCGGAAAAGTCCAGTTTCAGATTTAGAGACATTTTTAACAAGTGGATATATGAACGTATGTCACATAAACAAATATTTGTTAATAAATAATTTTCTATGCTTTTCTAAATTCTGAAATTTCTATCCGAATTTCGTCCATAACATACGTATTCGGAAAAGTATTTAGAGAATTTGGAAAAGTCCAGTTTTCGAGTTAGAGAAATATTAATCGTGCGGATATCGACCTCCGTTT
Organism: Philhelius pedissequus; assembly: GCA_910595825.1. Classification (NCBI taxonomy): domain Eukaryota; kingdom Metazoa; phylum Arthropoda; class Insecta; order Diptera; family Syrphidae; genus Philhelius; species Philhelius pedissequus. The sequence goes on from OU343160.1 coordinate 153,100,482, forward strand.
GTCTAGATAAACAAATATTTGCTAATAAATAATTTTCCATGCTTTTCCAAATTCTGAAATTTCTTTCCGAAATTCCTCAAAACCATTCCTATTCCGAAAAACATTTACAGAATTTGGAAAAGTCCAGTTTCCGAGTCAGATAAATTTTAATGTAGCGGTTATCAATTTACGTGGGTCAGATAAACAATAATAATTGTTAATAAATAATTTTCTGTGCTTCTCCAAATTCTGAAATTTCTTTCCGATTTTCTTCAATAACATCCCTATTCCGAAAAACTTTTACAGAGTTTGGAAAAGTTCAGTTTCCGAGTAAGGGACATTTTTTTCAAACGGGTATGAGCTTACGTATATGCCACAAAAACAAATATTTTTTAATAAATAATTTTCTATGCTTTGCGAAATTCTGAAATGTCTTTTCGAATTTCCTCAATAACATCCGTAATCGGAAAAACATTTACAGAATTAGGAAAAGTCCAGTTTCCGAGTTCGACACATTTTTTTCATGCGGACATGAGCTTACGTATATGTCTCATAAACAAATATTTGTTAATAAATAATTTTCTATGCTTTTTCAAATTCTGAAATTTCTTTTCGACTTTCCTCAATAACATCCGTATTCGGAAAATATTTACAGAATCAGGAAAATTCCAGTGTCCGAGTAAGAGAAATTGTAATCGAGGGGATATCAACTTACTTGCGTCTAGATAAAAAAAATATTTGTTAATAAATATGTTTCCATCCTCTTCCAAATTCCGAAATTTCTTTTCGAATTTTCACTATAATATCCCTATGCGAAAAAACATTTACAGTATTCCGAAAAGTCCAGTTTCAGAGTTAGAGATATTTTTAACAAGTTGATATATGAACGTATGTCACCTAAGCAAATATTTGTTAGTAAAAAATTTTCCAAGCTTTTCTAAATTCTTAAATTTCTTTCCGAATTTCCTTAATAGCATCCCAATTCGGAAAAATATTTACAGAATTTGGAAAAGTCCAGTTTCCGAGTAAGAGAAATTTTAATCGAGCGGATAACAACTTACGTGGGTCTAGATAAACAAATATTTGTTAATAATTAATTTTCCATGCTTTTCTAAATTCTTGAATTTCTTTCCGAATTTCCTCAATAACATCCCTATTCGAAAAAATACTAACAGAATTTGGGAAACTCCAGTTTCCAAGTTATAGAAATTTTAATCGAGCTAATAACAACTTACGTGGGTCTAGATAAACAAATATTTGTTAATAATTAATTTTCCATGCTTTTCTAAATTCTTAAATTTCTTTCCGAATTTCCTTAATAACATTCCTATTCCGAAAAACATTTGCAGAATTTGGAAAAGTTCAGTTTGCGAGTGAGAGAAATTTTAATCGAGCGGTTATCAATTTACGTGGGTCAGATAAACAATAATAATTGTTAATAAATAATTTTCTATGCTTTTCCAAATTCTGAAATTTCTTTCCGAATTTCTTCAATAACAACCCTATTCAGAAAAACATTTACAGAATTTGGAAAAGTTCAGTTTCCGAGTTAGGGACATTTTTTCAAGCTGATATGAGCTAACGTATATGTCACATAAACACATATTTTTTAATAAATAATTTTCTATGCTTTGCGAAATTCTGAAATGTCTTTTCGAATTTCCTCAATAATATCCCTACCCGAAAAAACATTTACGGAATTTGGAAAAGCCTAGTTTCCGAGTTAGACACATTTTAACAAATGGATATATGAATGTATGTCATATAAACAAATATTTGTTAATGAATAATTTTCTGCGCTTTTCCAAATTCTGAAATTTTTTTCCGAATTTCCTCAATAACATCCCTATTCGGAAAAACATTAACAGAATTTGGAAAATTCCAGTTTCCGAGTTACAGAAATTTTAATCGAGCGGTTATTAAATTACGTGGGCCAGATAAACATTAATAATTTTTAATAAATAATTTTCTATGCTTTTCCCAATTCTGACATTTCTTTCCGAATTTTCTCATAACATCCTTATTCGAAAAACATTTACCGAATTTGTAAAAGTTCAGCTTCCGAGTTAGAGAAATTGTTTTCAAGCAGATATGAGCTTACGTATATGTCACATAAAGAACTATTTGTTAATAAATAATTTTATATGCTTTTCCAAATTCTGAAATTTCTTTCCGAATTTCCTCAATAACATTCCTATTCCAAAAATCATTTGCAGAATTTGGAAAAGTTCAGTTTCCGAGTGAGAGAAATTTTAATCGAGCGGTTATCAATTTACGTGGGTCAGATAAACAATAATAATTGTTAATAAATAATTTTCTATGCTTTTCGAAATTCTGAAATTTCTTTCCGAATTTCTTCAATAACATCCCTATTCGGAAAAACATTTACAGAATTTGGAAAAAGTTCAGTTTCCGAGTTAGGGACATTTTTTCGAGGTGATATGAGCTAACGTATATGTCACATAAACAAATATTTTTTAATAAATAATTTTCTATGCTTTGCGAAATTCTGATATTTCTTGCCGAATTTCCTCAATAATATCCCTAGCCGAAAAAACATTTACGGAATTTGGAAAAGCCTAGTTTCCGAGTTAGAGACATTTTAACAAGTGGATATATGAATGTATGTCACATAAACAAATATTTGTTAATGAAAAATTTTCTACGCTCTTCCTAATTCTGAAATTTCTTTCCGAATTTCCTCAACAAAATCCCTATTCAGAAAAACAATAACAGAATTGGAAAATTCCAGTTTCCGAGTTACAGAAATTTTAATCGAGCGATTATCAAATTACGTGGATCAGATAAACAATAATAATTGTTAATAAATAATTTTCTATGCTTTTCCAAATTCTGACATTTCTTTCCGAATTTTCTCATAACATCCTTATTCGAAAAACATTTACCGAATTTGGAAAAGTTCAGCTTTGAGTTAGAGAAATTTTTTTCAAGCAGATATTAGCTTACGTATATGTCACATAAACAAATATTTGTTAAAAAATAATTTTCTATGCGTTTTAAAATTCTGAAATTTCTTTCCGATTTTTTTCAATAACATCCGTATTCGGAAAATATTTACAGAATCAGGAAAATTCCAGTTTCCGAGTAAGAGAAATTGTAATCGAGGGGATATCAACTTACTTGCGTCTAGATAAAAAAATATTTGTTAATAAATATGTTTCCATCCTCTTCCAAATTCCGAAATTTCTTTTCGAATTTTCACTATAATATCCCTATGCGAAAAAAAACATTAACAGTATTCGGAAAAATCCAGTTTCAGAGTTAGAGGCATTTTTAACAAGTGGATATATGAACGTATGTCACATAAACAAATATTTGTTAATAAATAATTTTCTATGCTTTTCCAAATTCTGAAATTTCTTTCCGAATTTCCTCAATAACATCCGTATTCGGAAAAACATTTACATAATTTGCAAAAGTCTAGTTTCCGAGTTAGAGAAATTTTAATCGAGCGGATATCAATTTCCGTACGTCTAGATACAAAAATATTTGTTAATAAATAATTTTCCATGCTTTTCCAAATTCTGACATTTCTTTAAAAATTGGAAAGACATTTACAGTATTTAGAAAAGTCCAGTTTTCGAGTTAGAGAAATTTTAATCGAGCGGATATCAACTTCCACGGGTCTAGATAAACAAAAATTTGTTAATAAATAATTTCCCATGCTTTTCCAAATTCTCAAATTTCTTTCCGAATTTCCTCAATAACATTCCTATTCCGAAAAACATTTGCAGAATTTGGAAAAGTTCAGTTTGCGAGTGAGAGAAATTTTAATCGAGCGGTTATCAATTTACGTGGGTCAGATAAACAATAATAATTGTTAATAAATAATTTTCTATGCTTTTCCAAATTCTGAAATTTCTTTCCGAATTTCTTCAATAACAACCCTATTCAGAAAAACATTTACAGAATTTGGAAAAGTTCAGTTTCCGAGTTAGGGACATTTTTTCAAGCTGATATGAGCTAACGTATATGTCACATAAACACATATTTTTTAATAAATAATTTTCTATGCTTTGCGAAATTCTGAAACGTCTTTTCGAATTTCCTCAATAATATCCCTACCCGAAAAAACATTTACGGAATTTGGAAAAGCCTAGTTTCCGAGTTAGACACATTTTAACAAATGGATATATGAATGTATGTCATATAAACAAATATTTGTTAATGAATAATTTTCTGCGCTTTTCCAAATTCTGAAATTTTTTTCCGAATTTCCTCAATAACATCCCTATTCGGAAAAACATTAACAGAATTTGGAAAATTCCAGTTTCCGAGTTACAGAAATTTTAATCGAGCGGTTATTAAATTACGTGGGCCAGATAAACATTAATAATTTTTAATAAATAATTTTCTATGCTTTTCCCAATTCTGACATTTCTTTCCGAATTTTCTCATAACATCCTTATTTGAAAAACATTTACCGAATTTGTAAAAGTTCAGCTTCCGAGTTAGAGAAATTGTTTTCAAGCAGATATGAGCTTACGTATATGTCACATAAAGAACTATTTGTTAATAAATAATTGTATATGCTTTTCCAAATTCTGAAATTTCTTTCCGAATTTCCTCAATAACATTCCTATTCCAAAAATCATTTGCAGAATTTGGAAAAGTTCAGTTTCCGAGTGAGAGAAATTTTAATCGAGCGGTTATCAATTTACGTGGGTCAGATAAACAATAATAATTGTTAATAAATAATTTTCTATGCTTTTCGAAATTCTGAAATTTCTTTCCGAATTTCTTCAATAACATCCCTATTCGGAAAAACATTTACAGAATTTGGAAAAAGTTCAGTTTCCGAGTTAGGGACATTTTTTCGAGGTGATATGAGCTAACGTATATGTCACATAAACAAATATTTTTTAATAAATAATTTTCTATGCTTTGCGAAATTCTGATATTTCTTTCCGAATTTCCTCAATAATATCCCTAGCCGAAAAAATCATTTACGGAATTTGGAAAAGCCTAGTTTCCGAGTTAGAGACATTTTAACAAGTGGATATATGAATGTATGTCACATAAACAAATATTTGTTAATGAAAAATTTTCTACGCTTTTCCTAATTCTGAAATTTCTTTCCGAATTTCCTCAACAAAATCCCTATTCAGAAAAACATTAACAGCGATTATCAAATTACGTGGATCAGATAAACAATAATAATTGTTAATAAATAATTTTCTATGCTTTTCCAAATTCTGACATTTCTTTCCGAATTTTCTCATAACATCCTTATTCGAAAAACATTTACCGAATTTGGAAAAGTTCAGCTTCCGAGTTAGAGAAATTTTTTTCAAGCAGATATTAGCTTACGTATATGTCACATAAACAAATATTTGTTAATAAATAATTTTATGTGCTTTTCCAAATTCTAAAATTTCTTTCCGAATTTCCTCAAAAACATCTCTGTTCGGTAAAATATTTACAGAATTTCGAAAAGTCCTGTTCGCGAGTAATAGAAATTTTAATGGAGCGGATAACAACTTACGCGGGTCTAGATAAACAAATATTTGTTGAATAACATCCTTATTCGATAAACATTTACCGAATTTGGAAAAGTTCAGCTTCCGAGTTAGAGACATTTTCTTCAAGCGGATATGAGCTTACGTATATGTCACATAAACAAGTATTTGTTAATAAATAATTTTCTATGCGTTTTAAAATTCTGAAATTTCTTTCCGAATTTTTTCAATAACATCCTTATTCGGAAAATATTTACAGAATCAGGAAAAGTCCAGCTTCCGAGTTAGAGAAATTGTAATCGAGCGGATATCAACTTACTTGGGTCTAGATAAAAAAAATATTTGTTAATAAATATGTTTCCATCCTTTTCCAAATTCTGAAATTTCTTTTCGAATTTTCACTATAATATCCCTATGCGAAAAAAACATTTACAGTATTCGGAAAAGTCCAGTTTCAAATTTAGAGACATTTTTAACAAGTGGATATATGAACGTATGTCACACAAACAAATATTTGTTATTAAATAATTTTCTATGCTTTTCCAAATTCTGAAAGTTCTATCCGAATTTCGTCCATAACATACGTATTCGGAAAAATATTTAGAGAATTTGGAAAAGTCCAGTTTCCGAGTTAGAGAAATTTTAATCGAGCGGATATCAACTTACGTGGGTCTAGAAAAAAAAATATTTGTTAATAAATAATTTTCCATGCTCTTCCAAATTTTGCCATTTCTTTCCGAATCGGAAAGACATTTACAGAATTTAGAAAAGTTCAGTTTTCGAGTTAGAGAAATATTAATCGAGCGGATATCAACCTCCGTTTGTCTAGATAAACAAATATTTGCTAATAAATAATTTTCCATGGTTTTCCAAATTCTGAAATTTCTTTCCGAATTTCCTCAATAACATTCCTATTCCGAAAAACATTTTCAGAATTTGGAAAAGTCCAGTTTCCGAGTCAGATAAATTTTAATGTAGCGGTTATCAATTTACGTGGGTCAGATAAACAATAATAATTGTTAATAAATAATTTTCTGTGCTTCTCCAAATTCTGAAATTTTTTTTCCGATTTTCTTCAATAACATCCCTATTCCGAAAAACTTTTACAGAGTTTGGAAAAGTTCAGTTTCCGAGTTAGGGACATTTTTTTCAAACGGATATGAGCTTACGTATATGCCACATAAACAAATATTTTTAAATAAATAATTTTCTATGCTTTTCGAAATTCTGAAATTTCTTTCCAAATTTCCTCAATAATATCCCTAGCCGAAAAAAACATTTACAGAATTTGGAAAAGTCCAGTTTCCGAGTTAGAGACATTTTAATAAGTGAATATATGAATGTATGTCACATAAACAAATATTTGTAAATAAATAATTTTCTACGCTTTTCCAAATTCTGAAATTTTTTTCCTAATTTCCTCAATAACATCCCTATTCGGAAACACATTTACAGAATTTGGAAAAGTCCAGTTTCCGAATTAGAGAAATTTTAATCGAGCGGTTATCAATTTACGTGGGTCAGATAAACAATAATAATTGTTAATAAATAATTTTCTATGCTTTTCCAAATTCTGAAATTTCTTTCCGAATTTCTTCAATAACAACCCTATTCAGAAAAACATTTACAGAATTTGGAAAAGTTCAGTTTCCGATTTAAGGACATTTTTTCAAGCTGATATGAGCTAACGTATATGTCACATAAACACATATTTTTTAATAAATAATTTTCTATGCTTTGCGAAATTCTGAAATGTCTTTTCGAATTTCCTCAATAACATCCCAATTCGGAAAAACATTTACAGAATTTGGAAAAGTCCCAGTTTCCGAGGTATATGAACGTATGTCACATAGACAAATATTTTTTAATAAATAATTTGCTATGCTTTTGGAAATTGTGAAATTTCTTTCCGAATTTCCTCAATAATATCCCTATTCAGAAAAATATTTACAGGATTTGGAAAAGTCGAGTTTCGGACTTAGAGAGATTTTTGTTAATAAATACTTTTGTAAGCTTTTCCAAATTCTGAAATTTCTTTCCGAATTTCCTCAATAATATCCCTATCCGGAAAAATACTTATAGAATTTATAAAAGTTCAGTTTCCGAGTTAGAGACGTTTGTTTCAAGCGGATAAGAGCTTACGTATATGTCACATAAACAAATATTTTTAAATAAATAATTTTCTATGCTTTTCGAAATTTTGAGATTTCTTTCCTTATTTCCTCAATAATATCCCTAGTCGAAAAAACATTAACAGAATTTGGAAAAGTCTAATGTCCGAGTTAGAGAGATTTTTAACAAGTGGATATACGAAGGTATGTCACATAAACAAATCTTTCTTAATAAATACTTTTGTATGCTTTTCCAAATTCTGAAATTTCTTTCCGAATTTCCTCAATAACTTCCGTCTTCGGAAAAATACTTACAGAATTTGGAAAAGTCCAGTTTCCGAGTTAGAGACATTTTAATCGAGAGGATATCAATTTATGTGGGTCGAGATAAACAAATATTTGTTAATAATTAATTTTCCATGATTTACTAAATTCTTAAATTTTTTCCGAATTTCCTCAATAACGTCCCTATTCGCAAAATCATTAACATAATTTGGAAAATTCCAGTTTCCGAGTTACAGAAATTTTAATCGAGCGGTTATCACTTTACGTGGGTCAGATAAGCACTAATAATTGTTAATAAATAATTTTCTATGCGTTTTCAAATTCTGAAATTTCTTTCCGAATTTTTTCAATAACATCCGTATTCGGAAAATATTTACAGAATCAGGAAAAGTCCTGTTTCCGAGTTAGAGAAATTGTAATAGAGCGGATATCAACTTACTTGGGTCTAGAGAAAAAAAAATTTGTTAATAAATATGTTTCCATCCTTTTCCAAATTCTGAAATTTCTTTTCGAATTTTCACAATAATATCCCTATGCGAAAAAACATTAACAGTATTGGGAAAAGTCCAGTTTCAGAGCTTGGGACATTTTTAACAAGTGGATATATGAGCGTATGCCACATAAACAAATAACAAATATTTGTTAATAAATAATTTTCTATGCTTTTCCAAATTCTGAAATTTCTTTCCGAATTTCCTCAATAATATCCCTATTCGAAAAAACATTTACAGAATGTGTAAAAGTCCAGTTTCCGAGTAAGAGACATTTTTAACAAGTAGATATATGAACGTATTTCACATAAGCAAATATTTGTTAATAAATAATTTTTTATGCTTTTCCAAATTCTGAAATTTCTATTCGAATTTCGTCAATAACATCCGTAATCGGAAAAACATTTACAGAATTTGGAAAAGTCTAGTTTCCGAGTTAGAAAAATTTTATTCGAGCTGGTATCAACTTACGTGGGTCTAGATAAAAAAATATTTGTTAATAAATTATTTTCCATGCTTTTCCAAATTCTGAAATTTCTTTCCGAATTTCCTCAATAACATTCCTATTCCGAAAAACATTTACGGAATTTGGAAAAGTCCAGTTTCCGAGGGAGAGAAATTTTAATCGAGCGGTTATCACTTTACGTGGGTCAGATAAGCACTAATAATTGTTAATAAATAATTTTATATGCTTTTCCAAATTCTGAAATTTATTTCTGAATTTCTTCAATAACATACCTATTCGGAAAAACATTTACAGAATTTGGAAAAGTCCAGTGTCCATGTTAGAGAGTTTCTTAACAAGTGGATATATGAACGCATGTCACATAAACAAATCTTTGTTAATAAATACTTTTGAATGCTTTTCCAAATTCGGAAATTTCCTTCCGAATTTCCTCAATAACATCCGTATTCGGAAAAACATTTACAGAATTTGGAAAAGTCCAGTTTCCGAGTTAGAGTCATTTTTATCAAGCGGATATGAGCTTATGTATATGTCACATAAGCAAATATTTGTTAATAAATAATTTTCTATGCTTTTCCAAATTCTGAAATTTCTTTCCGAATTTTCTCAATAACATCCCTATTCGGAAAAACATTTACAGAATTTGGAAAAGTCCAGTTTCCGAGTGAGAGAAATTTTAATCGAGCGGTTATCACTTTACCTGGTTCAGATAAGCACTAATAATTGTTAATAAATAATTTTCTATGCTTTTCCAAATTCTGAAATTTATTTGTGAATTTCTTCAATAACATACCTATTCGGAAAAATATTTACAGAGTTTGGAAAAGTTCAGTGTCCATGTTAGAGAGTTTTTTAACAAGTGGATATATGAACGCATGTCACATAAACAAATCTTTGTTAATAAATAATTTTCTATGCTTTTCCAAATTCTGAAATTTCCTTCCGAATTTCCTCAATAACATCCGTATTCGGAAAAACATTTACAGAATTTGGAAAGGTCTATTTTCCGAGCTAGAGAAATTTTAATCGAGCGGATATCAACTTACGTGGGTCTAGATAAACAAATATTTGTTAAAAATTAATTTTATATGCTTTTTCAAATTCTTCAATTTACTTCCGAATTTCCTCAATAACATCCCTATTCTGAAACACATTTACAGAATTTGGAAAAGTCTAGTTTCAGAGTTAGAGAAATTTTATTCGAGCTGGTATCAACTTACGTGGGTCTAGATAAAAAAATATTTGTTAATAAATATATTTCCATGCTTTTCCAATTTCTGAAATTTCTTTCTGAATTTCGCCAATAACATCTCAATTCGGAAAAACTTTTACAGAATTTGGAAAAGTCCAGTTTCCGAGTTAGAGGCATTTTTATCAAGCGGATATGAGCTTACATATATGTCACATAAACAAATATTTTTCAATAAATAATGCTTTTCAAAATTCTTAAATTTAATTCCGAATTTCCACAATAACAATTCTGTTCGGAAAAACATTTACAGAATTTGGAAAAGTCCTGTTTGCGAGTTAGAGAAATTCTAATCGAGCGGATATCAACTTACGTCGGTCTAGATAAAAAAATATTTGTTAATAATTAATTTTACAAGATTCTCCAAATTCTTAAATTTCCTTCCGAATTTCCTCAATAATATCCCTATTCGAAAAAACATTTACAGAATGTGTAAAAGTCCGGTTTCCGAGTTAGAGACATTTTTAACAAGTAGATATATGAACGTATTTCACATAAACAAATATTTGTTAACAAATAATTTTCTATGCTTTTCCAAATTCTGAAATTTATATTCGAATTTCGTCAATAACATCCGTATTCGGAAAAACATTTACAGAATTTTGAAAAGTCTAGTTTCGAGTTATAGAAATTTTAATCGAGCGGGTATCAACTTACGTGGGTCTAGATAAAAAAATATTTGTTAATAAATTATTTTCCATGCTTTTCCAAGTTCTGACATTTCTTTCCGAATCGGAAAGACATTTACAGAATTTAGAAAAGTCCAGTTTCCGAGTTAGAGAAATTTTAATCGAGCGGATATCTATTTTCGTGGGACTAGATAAACAAATATTTGTTAAAAAAATAATTTTCCATGCTTTTCCAAATTCTAAAATTTCTTTCCGAATTTCCTCAATAACATTCCTATTCCGAAAGCATTTACAGAATTTGGAAAAGTCCAGTTTCCGAGTGAGAGAAATTTTAATCGAGAGGTTATCACTTTACGTGGGTCAGATAAGCACTAATAATTGTTAATAAATAATTTTATATGCTTTTCCAAATTCTGAAATTTATTTCTGAATTTTTTCAATAATATACATATTCGGAAAAACATTTACAGAGTTTGGAAAAGTTCAGTTTCCGAGTTAGGCATAATTTTTTCAAGCGGATATGAGCGTAAGTATATGTCACATAAACAAATATTTTTTAATAAATAATTTTCTATGCTTTTCGAAATTCTGAAATTTCTTTCCGAATTTCCTCAATAATATCCCTAGCCGAAAAAACATTTACAGAATTTGGAAAAGTCCAGTGTCCATGTTAGAGAGTTTTTTAACAAGTGGATATATGAACGCATGTCACATAAACAAATCTTTGTTAATAAATACTTTGTATGCTTTTCCAAATTCGGAAATTTCTTTCCTAATTTCCTCAATAATATCAAATTCAAAAAAACATTTAAAGAATTTGGAAATGTCCAGTTTCCGAGTTAGAGATATTGTAATTGAGCGGATATCAACTTACGTGGGTCTAGATAAACAAATATTTTAATAAATAATTTCCCATGCTTTCCCAAACTCTGAAATTTTATTCGAATTTCCTCAATAATATCCCTATTCGAAAAAACATTTACAGCATTTGGAAAAGTCCAGTGTCCATGTTAGAGAGATTTTTAACAAGTGGATATATGAACGCATGTCACATAAACAAATCTTTGTTAATAAAAACTTTTGTATGCTTTCCAAATTCTGAAATTTCCTTCCGAATTTCCTCAATAACATCCGTATTCGGAGAAAACATTTACAGAATTTGGAAAAGTCCAGTTTCCGAGCCAGAGAAATTTTAATTGAGCGGTTATCAACTGACGTGGGTCATGTAAATAGTAATAATTGTTAATAAATAATTTTCTATGCTTCTCCGAATTCTGAAATTTCTTTTAGAATTTCCTCAATAACATCTTTATTCGGAAAAACATTTACAGAACTTTGAAAAGTTCGGTTTTCAAGTAAGAGACATTTTTCAAGCGGATATGAGCTTACATATATGTCACATAAACAAATATTTGTTAATAAATAATTGTCTATGCTTTTTAAAAATCTGAAATTTCTTTCCGAAATTCCTCAATAACATCCGTATTCGGCAAAACATTTACAGACCTTGGAAAAGTCCAGTTTCCGAGTTAGAGAAATTTAAATCGGCAGGATATTAACTTACGTGGGTCTTAAAAAAAATATTTGTTAATAAATATATTTCCATGCTTTTCCAATTTCTGAAATTTCTTTCTGAATTTCGCCAATAACATCTCAATTCGGAAAAACATTTACAGAATTTGGAAAAGTCCAGTTTCCGAGTTAGAGGCATGTTTATCAAGCGGATATGAGCTTACGTATATGTCACATAAACAAATATTTTTCAATAAATAATGCTTTTCAAAATTATTGAATTTAATTCCGAATTTCCACAATAACATCCCTGTTCGGAAAAACATTTACAGAATTTGGAAAAGCCCAGTTTGCGAGTTAGAGAAATTCTAATCGAGCGGATATCAACTTACTAGATAAAAAAATATTTGTTAATAATTAATTTTACAAGCTTCTCCAAATTCTTAAATTTCCTTCCGAATTTCCTCAATAATATCCCTATTCGAAAAAACATTTACAGAATGTGTAAAAGTCCGGTTTCCGAGTTAGAGACATTTTTAACAAGTAGATATATGAACGTATTTCACATAAACAAATATTTGTTAATAAATAATTTTCTATGCTTTTCCAAATTCTGAAATTTCTATTCGAATTTCGTCAATAACATCCGTATTCGGAAAAACATTTACAGAATTTGGAAAAGTCTAGTTTCCGAGTTAGAGGAATTTTAATCGAGCGGGTATAAACTTACGTGGGTCTAGATAAAAAAAATATTTGTTAATAAATTATTTTCCATGCTTTTCCAAGTTCTGACATTTCTTTCCGAATCGGAAAGACATTTACAGAATTTAGAAAAGTCTAGTTTCCGAGTTAGAGAAATTTTAATTGAGCGGATATCAACTTACGTGGGTCTAGATAAAAAAATATTTGTTAATAAATATATTTCCATGCTTTTCCAATTTCTGAAATTTCTTTCTGAATTTCGCCAATAACATCTCAATTCGGAAAAACTTTTACAGAATTTGGAAAAGTCCAGTTTCCGAGTTAGAGGCATTTTTATCAAGCGGATATGAGCTTACATATATGTCACATAAACAAATATTTTTCAATAAATAATGCTTTTCCAAATTCTTAAATTTAATTCCGAATTTCCACAATAACATCCCTGTTCGGAAAAACATTTACAGAATTTTGAAAAGTCTAGTTTCTGAGTTAGAGAAATTTTAATCGAGCGGGTATCAACTTACGTGGGTATAGATAAAAAAATATTTGTTAATAAATTATGTTCCATGCTTTTCCAAGTTCTGACATTTCTTTCCGAATCGGAAAGACATTTACAGAATTTAGAAAAGTCCAGTTTCCGAGTTAGAGAAATTTTAATCGAGCGGATATCTACTTTCGTGGGACTAGATAAACAAATATTTGTTAAAAAAATAATTTTCCATGCTTTTCCAAATTCTAAAATTTCTACCGAATTTCCTCAATAACATTCCTATTCCGAAAGCATTTACAGAATTTGGAAAAGTCCAGTTTCCGAGTGAGAGAAATTTTAATCGAGCGGTTATCACTTTACGTGGGTCAGATAAGCACTAATAATTGTTAATAAATAATTTTATATGCTTTTCCAAATTCTGAAATTTTATTTCTGAATTTCTTCAATAACATACATATTCGGAAAAACATTTACAGAGTTTGGAAAAGTTCAGTTTCCGAGTTAGGCATAATTTTTTCAAGCGGATATGAGCGTACGTATATGTCACATAAACAAATATTTTTTAATAAATAATTTTCTATGCTTTTCGAAATTCTGAAATTTCTTTCCGAATTTCCTCAACAGTATCCCTAGCCGAAAAAACATTTACAGAATTTGGAAAAGTCCAGTGTCCATGTAAGAGAGTTTTTTAACAAGTGGATATATGAACGCATGTCACATAAACAAATCTTTGTTAATAAATACTTTTGTATGCTTTTCCAAATTCGGAAATTTCTTTCCTAATTTCCTCAATAATATCAAATTCAAAAAAACATTTAAAGAATTTGGAAATGTCCAGTTTCCGAGTTAGAGATATTGTAATTGAGCGGATATCATCTTACGTGGGTCTAGATAAACAAATATTTTAATAAATAATTTCCCATGCTTTCCCAAACTCTAAAATTTTATCCGAATTTCCTCAATAATATCCCTATTCGAAAAAACATTTACAGAATTTGGAAAAGTCCAGTTTCCGAGTTAGAGTCATTTTTATCAAGCGGGTATGAGCTTATGTATATGTCACATAAGCAAATATTTGTTAATAAATAATTTTCTATGCTTTTCCAAATTCTGAAATTTATTTCCGAATTTCCTCAATAACATCCCTTTCGGAAAAACATTTACAGAATTTGGAAAAGTCCAGTTTCCGAGTTAGAGAAATTGTAATTGAAAAAACAAATATTTTAATAAATAATTTTCCATGTTTTTCCAAATTCTGAAATTCTATTCGAATTTCCTCAATAATTATATCTGTATTCGAAAAAAACATTTGCAGAATTTGGAAAAGTCCAGTTTCCGAGTTAGAGACATTTTTATCAAGCGGATATGAGCTTACGTATATGTCGCATAAACAAATATTTTTTAATAAATAATGCTTTTCAAAATTCTGAAATTTCTTTCCGAATTTCTTCAATAACATCCCTATTCGGAAAAACATTTATAGAATTTGGAAACATTTAGAGAATTAGGAAAAGCCCAGTTTCCGAGATAGAGGCATTTTTATCAAGCGGATATGAGCTTATGTATATGTCACATAAGCAAATATTTTTCAATATATAATGCTTTTTAAAATTCTGAAATTTTTTTCCGAATTTCCTCAATAACATCCCTATTCGGAAAAACATTTACAGAATTTGGAAAAGTCTAGTTTCCGAGTTAGAGAAATTTTAATCGAGCGGATATCAACTTACGTCGGTCTAGATAAAAAAATATTTGTTAATAATTAATTTTACAAGCTTTTCCAAATTCTTAAATTTTATTCCGAATTTCCTCAATAACATCCCTGTTCGGAAAAACATTTACAGAATTTGGAAAAGTCTAGTTTCCGAGTTAGAGAAAATTTAATCGAGCGGTTATCAACTGACGTGTGTCAGATAAATAGTAATAATTGTTACTAAATAATTTTCTATTCTTTTCCACTTTCTTTCCGAATTTCGAAATTCAATAACATGTTTATTCGGAAAAACTTTTACAGAACTTTGAAAAGTTCAGTTTCCAAGTTAGAGACATTTTTTTTCAAGTGGATATGAGTTTACGTATATGTCACATGAACAAATATTTGTTAATAAATATCTTTTTATGCTTCTCCAAATTCTGAAATTTCTGTCCGAATTTCCGCAATAACATCCGTATTCGGAAAAATATTTACAGAATTTGGAAAGGTCCAGGTTCCGAAATAGAGACATTTTTAACAAGTGGATTTATGAACGTATGTCACATAAACAAATCTTTGTTATTAAATAGTTTTGTATGCTTTTCCAAACTCTGAAATTTCTTTCCGAATTTCGCCAATAACATCCGTATTCGGAAAAACATTTACAGAATTTGGAAAAGTCTAGTTTCCGAGTTAGAGGAATTTTAATCGAGCGGGTATAAACTTACGTGGGTCTAGATAAAAAAAATATTTGTTAATAAATTATTTTCCATGCTTTTCCAAGTTCTGACATTTCTTTCCGAATCGGAAAGACATTTACAGAATTTAGAAAAGTCCAGTTTCCGAGTTAGAGAAATTTTAATCGAGCGGATATCAACTTACGTGGGTCTAGATAAAAAAATAATTTGTTAATAAATATATTTCCAAGCTTTTCCAATTTCTGAAATTTCTTTCTGAATTTCGCCAATAACATCTCAATTCGGAAAGACTTTTACAGAATTTGGAAAAGTCCAGTTTCCGAGTTAGAGGCATTTTTATCAAGCGGATATGAGCTTACATATATGTCACATAAACAAATATTTTTCAATAAATAATGCTTTTCCAAATTCTTAAATTTAATTCCGAATTTCCACAATAACATCCCTGTTCGGAAAAACATTTACAGAATTTGGAAAAGTCCTGTTTGCGAGTTAGAGAAATTCTAATCGAGCGGATATCAACTTACGTCGGTCTAGATAAAAAAAATATTTGTTAATAATTAATTTTACAAGCTTCTCCAAATTCTTAAATTTCCTTCCGAATTTCCTCAATAATATCCCTATTCGAAAAAACATTTACAGAATGTGTAAAAGTCCGGTTTCCGAGTTAGAGACATTTTTAACAAGTAGATAGATGAACGTATTTCACATAAACAAATATTTGTTAATAAATAATTTTCTATGCTTTTCCAAATTCTGAAATTTCTATTCGGATTTCGTCATTAACATCCGTATTCGGAAAAACATTTACAGAAATTTGAAAAGTCTAGTTTCCGAGTTAGAGAAATTTTAATCGAGCGGGTATCAACTTACGTGGGTCTAGATAAAAAAATATTTGTTAATAAATTATTTTCCATGCTTTTCCAAGTTCTGACATTTCTTTCCGAATCGGAAAGACATTTACAGAATTTAGAAAAGTCCAGTTTCCGAGTTAGAGAAATTTTAATCGAGCGGATATCTACTTTCGTGGGACTAGATAAACAAATATTTGTTAAAAAAATAATTTTCCATGCTTTTCCAAATTCTAAAATTTCCACCGAATTTCCTCAATAACATTCCTATTCCGAAAGCATTTACAGAATTTGGAAAAGTCCAGTTTCCGAGTGAGAGAAATTTTAATCGAGCGGTTATCACTTTACGTGGGTCAGATAAGCACTAATAATTGTTAATAAATAATTTTATATGCTTTTCCAAATTCTGAAATTTATTTCTGAATTTCTTCAATAACATACATATTCGGAAAAACATTTACAGAGTTTGGAAAAGTTCAGTTTCCGAGTTAGGCATAATTTTTTCAAGCGGATATGAGCGTACGTATATGTCACATAAACAAATATTTTTTAATAAATAATTTTCTATGCTTTTCGAAATTCTGAAATTTCTTTCCGAATTTCCTCAACAGTATCCCTAGCCGAAAAAACATTTACAGAATTTGGAAAAGTCCAGTGTCCATGTTAGAGAGTTTTTTAACAAGTGGATATATGAACGCATGTCGCATAAACAAATCTTTGTTAATAAATACTTTTGTATGCTTTTCAAAATTCGGAAATTTCTTTCCTAATTTCCTCAATAATATCAAATTCAAAAAAACATTTAAAGAATTTGGAAATGTCCAGTGTCCATGTTAGAGAGATTTTGAACAAATATTTTAATAAATAATTTCCCATGCTTTCCCAAACTCTAAAATTTTATCCGAATTTCCTCAATAATGAGCTTATGTATATGTCACATAAGCAAATATTTTTCAATATATAATGCTTTTTAAAATTCTGAAATTTTTTTCCGAATTTCCTCAATAACATCCCTATTCGGAAAAACATTTACAGAATTTGGAAAAGTCTAGTTTCCGAGTTAGAGAAATTTTAATCGAGCGGATATCAACTTACGTCGGTCTAGATAAAAAAATATTTGTTAATAATTAATTTTACAAGCTTTTCCAAATTCTTAAATTTTATTCCGAATTTCCTCAATAACATCCCTATTCGAAAAAACATTTACAGAATTTGGAAAAGTCCAGTGTCCATGTTAGAGAGATTTTGAACAAGTGGATATATGAACGCATGTCACATAAACAAATCTTTGTTAATAAATACTTTTGTATGCTTTCCAAATTCTGAAATTTCCTTCCGAATTTCCTCAATAACATCCGTATTCGGAAAAACATTTACAGAATTTGGAAAAGTCCAGTTTCCGAGTTAGAGTAATTTTTATCAAGCGGGTATGAGCTTATGTATATGTCACATAAGCAAATATTTGTTAATAAATAATTTTCTATGCTTTTCCAAATTCTGAAATTTATTTCCGAATTTCCTCAATAACATCCCTTTCGGAAAAACATTTACAGAATTTGGAAAAGTCCAGTTTCCGAGTTAGAGAAATTGTAATTGAAAAAACAAATATTTTAATAAATAATTTTCCATGTTTTTCCAAATTCTGAAATTCTATTCGAATTTCCTCAATAATTATATTTGTATTCGAAAAAAACATTTGCAGAATTTGGAAAAGTCCAGTTTCCGAGTTAGAGACATTTTTATCAAGCGGATATGAGCTTACGTATATGTCGCATAAACAAATATTTTTTAATAAATAATGCTTTTCCAAATTCTGAAATTTCTTTCCGAATTTCTTCAATAACATCCCTATTCGGAAAAACATTTATAGAATTTGGAAAAGTCCAATTTTCGAGTTAGAGAAATTTTATTCCGCCGGATAGCAACTTACGTGGGTCTAGATTAAAAAATATTTGTTAATAAATATATTTCCATGCTTTTCCAAATTTTGAAATTTCTCTCCGAATTTTCTCAATAATATTCCTTTTCGAAATACATTTTCAGAATTTTGAAAAGTCCAGTTTCCGAGTTAGACATTTTTAACAAGTGGATATATGAACGTATGTCACATAAACAAATATTTGTTAATAAATAATTTTCTATGCTTTTCCAAATTCCAAAATTTCTTTTCGAATTTCCTCAATAATATCCCTAATCGAAAAAAAAACATTTAAATAAATAATTTTCTATGCTTTTCCAAATTCTGAAATTCTATTCGAATTTCCTCAATAATATCTTTTTCGAAAAAAAAAACATTTACAGAATTTGGAAAAGTCCAGTTTCCGAGTTAGAGAGATTTTTAACAAGTGGATATATAAACGTATGTCACATAAACAAATCTTTGTTAATAAATAGTTGTGTGTGCTTTTTCAAATTCTAAAATTTCTTTCCGAATTTCCTCAATAACATCCGTATTCGTTAAAACATTTAGAGAATTAGGAAAAGCCCAGTTTCCGAGATAGAGGCATTTTTATCAAGCGGATATGAGCTTATGTATATGTCACATAAGCAAATATTTTTCAATATATAATGTTTTTTAAAATTCTGAAATTTTTTTCCGAATTTCCTCAATAACATCCCTATTCGGAAAAACATTTACAGAATTTGGAAAAGTCTAGTTTCTGAGTTAGAGAAATTTTAGTCGAGCGGATATCAACTTACGTCGGTCTAGATAAAAAAATATTTGTTAATAATTAATTTTACAAGCTTTTCCAAATTCTTAAATTTTATTCCGAATTTCCTCAATAACATCCCTGTTCGGAAAAACATTTACAGAATTAGGAAAAGTCTAGTTTCCGAGTTAGAGAAAATTTAATCGAGCGGTTATCAACTGACGTGTGTCAGATAAATAGTAATAATTGTTACTAAATAATTTTCTATTCTTTTCCAATTTCTTTCCGAATTTCAAAATTCAATAACATGTTTATTCGGAAAAACTTTTACAGAACTTTGAAAAGTTCAGTTTCCAAGTTAGAGACATTTTTTTTCAAGTGGATATGAGCTTACGTATATGTCACATGAACAAATATTTGTTAATAAATAACTTTTTATGCTTCTCCAAATTCTGAAATTTCTGTCCGAATTTCCGCAATAACATCCGTATTCGGAAAAATATTTACAGAATTTGGAAAGGTCCAGGTTCCGAAATAGAGACATTTTTAACAAGTGGATTTATGAACGTATGTCACATAAACAAATCTTTGTTATTAAATAGTTTTGTATGCTTTTCCAAACTCTGAAATTTCTTTCCGAATTTCCTCAATAACATCCGTATTCGGAAAAACATTTACAGAATTAGGAAAGGTCCAGTTTCCGAGTTAGAGACATTTTTATCAAGCGGATATGAGCTTACGTATATGTCACATAAACAAATATTTTTTAATAAATAATGCTTTTCCAAATTCTGAAATTTCTTTCCGAATTTCTTCAATAACAACCCTATTCGGAAAAACATTTATAGAATTTGGAAAAGTCCAATTTTCGAGTTAGAGAAATTTTAATCCGCCGGATACCAACTTACGTGGCTCTAGATTAAAAAATATTTGTTAATAAATATATTTCATTGCTTTTCCAGATTTTGAAATTTCTTTCCGAATTTTCTCAAAAATATTCCTTTTCGAAAAGAACATTTTCAGAATTTGGAAAAGTCCAGCTTCCGAGTTAGACATTTTTAACCAGTGGATATATGAAGGTATGTAACATAAAAAAATATTTGTTAATAAATAGTTTGCTATGCTTTTCCAAATTCTGATATTTCTTTCCGAATTTCCTCAATAACTTCCCAATTCAGAAAATCATTTACAGAATTAGGAAAAGTCCAGTTTCCGAGTTAGAGATATTTTGTCGAGCGGTTGTCAACTTACGTGGGTCAGATAAACAATAACAATTGTTAATAAATGATTTTCTATGCTTTTCTAAATTCTGAAATTTCTTTCCAAATTTCCTCAATAACATCCCCATTTGCAATAACATTTACAGAATTTAGAAAAGTCCTGTTTCCGAGTGAGTGAAATTTTAATTGAGCGGTTATCAACTAACGTGGGTCAGATAAACAATAATAATTGTTTATAAATAATTTTCTATGCTTTTCCAAATTCTGGAATTTCTTTCCGAATTTTCTCAATACCATCCCTATTCGGAAAAACATTTAAAGAGTTTGGAAAAGTCCAATTTTCGAGTTAGAGAAATGATAATCGAGCGGTTATCAACTTACGCGGTTATCAACTGACGTGGGTCAGATAAATAGTAATAATTGTTACTAAATAATTTTCTATGCTTTTCCAAATTCTGTAATTTCTTTCCGAATTTCCGAATTTTGAAATTCAATAACATCTTTATTCGGAAAAACATTTACAGAACTTTGAAATGTTTAGTTCGCAAGTTAGAGACATTTTTGTTCAAGTGGATATGAGCTTACGTATATGTCACATGATCAAATATTTGTTAATAAATAACTTTTTATGCTTCTCCAAATTCTGAAATTTCTTTCCGAATTTCCGCAATAACATCCGTATTCGGAAAAACATTTACAGAAATTGGAAAAGTCCAGTTTCCGAGTTAGAGAAATTCTAATCGAGCGGATTATTATTATTTTTTAATGAATAATGCTTTTCCAAATTCTGAAATTTCTTTCCGAAGTTCTTCAATAACAACCCTATTCGGAAAAACATTTATAGAATTTGGAAAATTCCAATTTCCGAGTTAGAGAAATTTTTTACGTTTGTCTAGATAAAAAAATATTTGTTAATAAATATATTTCCATGCTTTTCCAGATTTTGAAATTTCTTTCCGAATTTTCTCAAAAATATTCCTTTTCGAAAAGAACATTTTCAGAATTTGGAAAAGTCCAGCTTCCGAGTTAGACATTTTTAACCAGTGGATATATGAAGGTATGTAACATAAAAAAATATTTGTTAATAAATAGTTTGCTATGCTTTTCCAAATTCTGATATTTCTTTCCGAATTTCCTCAATAACTTCCCAATTCAGAAAATCATTTACAGAATTAGGAAAAGTCCAGTTTCCGAGTTAGAGATATTTTGTCGAGCGGTTGTCAACTTACGTGGGTCAGATAAACAATAACAATTGTTAATAAATGATTTTCTATGCTTTTCTAAATTCTGAAATTTCTTTCCAAATTTCCTCAATAACATCCCCATTTGCAATAACATTTACAGAATTTAGAAAAGTCCTGTTTCCGAGTGAGTGAAATTTTAATTGAGCGGTTATCAACTAACGTGGGTCAGATAAACAATAATAATTGTTTATAAATAATTTTCTATTCTTTTCCAAATTCTGGAATTTCTTTCCGAATTTTCTCAATACCATCCCTATTCGGAAAAACATTTAAAGAGTTTGGAAAAGTCCAATTTTCGAGTTAGAGAAATGATAATCGAGCGGTTATCAACTTACGCGGTTATCAACTGACGTGGGTCAGATAAATAGTAATAATTGTTACTAAATAATTTTCTATGCTTTTCCAAATTCTGTAATTTCTTTCCGAATTTCCGAATTTTGAAATTCAATAACATCTTTATTCGGAAAAACATTTACAGAACTTTGAAATGTTTAGTTCGCAAGTTAGAGACATTTTTGTTCAAGTGGATATGAGCTTACGTATATGTCACATGAACAAATATTTGTTAATAAATAACTTTTATGCTTCTCCAAATTCTGAAATTTCTTTCCGAATTTCCGCAATAACATCCGTATTCGGAAAAACATTTACAGAAATTGGAAAAGTCCAGTTTCCGAGTTAGAGAAATTCTAATCGAGCGGATTATTATTATTTTTTAATGAATAATGCTTTTCCAAATTCTGAAATTTCTTTCCGAAGTTCTTCAATAACAACCCTATTCGGAAAAACATTTATAGAATTTGGAAAATTCCAATTTCCGAGTTAGAGAAATTTTTTACGTTTGTCTAGATAAAAAAATATTTGTTAATAAATATATTTCCATGCTTTTCCAGATTTTGAAATTTCTTTCCGAATTTTCTCAAAAATATTCCTTTTCGAAAAGAACATTTTCAGAATTTGGAAAAGTCCAGCTTCCGAGTTAGACATTTTTAACCAGTGGATATATGAAGGTATGTAACATAAAAAAATATTTGTTAATAAATAGTTTGCTATGCTTTTCCAAATTCTGATATTTCTTTCCGAATTTCCTCAATAACTTCCCAATTCAGAAAATCATTTACAGAATTAGGAAAAGTCCAGTTTCCGAGTTAGAGATATTTTGTCGAGCGGTTGTCAACTTACGTGGGTCAGATAAACAATAACAATTGTTAATAAATGATTTTCTATGCTTTTCTAAATTCTGAAATTTCTTTCCAAATTTCCTCAATAACATCCCCATTTGCAATAACATTTACAGAATTTAGAAAAGTCCAGTTTCCGAGTGAGTGAAATTTTAATTGAGCGGTTATCAACTAACGTGGGTCAGATAAACAATAATAATTGTTTATAAATAATTTTCTATGCTTTTCCAAATTCTGGAATTTCTTTCCGAATTTTCTCAATACCATCCCTATTCGGAAAAACATTTAAAGAGTTTGGAAAAGTCCAATTTTCGAGTTAGAGAAATGATAATCGAGCGGTTATCAACTTACGCGGTTATCAACTGACGTGGGTCAGATAAATAGTAATAATTGTTACTAAATAATTTTCTATGCTTTTCCAAATTCTGTAATTTCTTTCCGAATTTCCGAATTTTGAAATTCAATAACATCTTTATTCGGAAAAACATTTACAGAACTTTGAAATGTTTAGTTCGCAAGTTAGAGACATTTTTGTTCAAGTGGATATGAGCTTACGTATATGTCACATGAACAAATATTTGTTAATAAATAACTTTTTATGCTTCTCCAAATTCTGAAATTTCTTTCCGAATTTCCGCAATAACATCCGTATTCGGAAAAACATTTACAGAATTTGGAAAAGTCCAGTTTCCGAGTTAGAGAAATTCTAATCGAGCGGATATCAAATTACGTCGGTCTAAATAAACAAATATTTTAAGAAATAATTTTCCATGCTTTTCCAAATTCTGAAATTCTATCCGAATTTCTTCAATAATATCCCTATTCGAAAAAAACGTATGTCTCATAAACAAATATTTGTTAATAAATAATTTTCTATGCCTTTCCAAATTCCAAAATTTCTTTTCGAATTTCCTCAATAATATCCCTATTCGGAAAAAACATTTACAGAGTTTGGAAAAGTCTAGTGTCCGAGTTAGAGAAATTTTAATCGAGCGGATATCAACTTACGTCGGTCTAGATAAACAAATATTTGTTAATAATTAATTTTACAAGCTTTTCCAAATTCTTAAATTTAATTCCGAATTTCCTCAATAACATCCCTTTCGGAAAAACATTTACAGAATTTGGAAAAGTCCAGTTTCCGAGTTAGTGAAATTGTAATTGAAAGGATATCAACTTGCGTGGGTCTAGATAAACAAATATTTTAATAAATATATTTCCATGCTTTTCCAAATTTTGAAATTTCTCTCCGAATTTTCTCAATAATATTCCTTTTCGAAAAAAACATTTTCAGAATTTTTAAAAGTCCAGTTTCCGAGTTAGACATTTTTAACAAGTGGATATATGAACGTATGTCACATAAACAAATATTTGTTAATAAATAATTTTCTATGCTTTTCCAAATTCCAAAATTTCTTTTCGAATTTGCTCAATAATATCCCTAATCAAAAAAAAAACATTTAAATAAATAATTTTCTATGCTTTTCCAAATTCTGAAATTCTATTCGAATTTCCTCAATAATATCTTTATTCGAAAAAAAAAACATTTACAGAATTTGGAAAAGTCCAGTTTCCGAGTTAGAGAGATTTTTAACAAGTGGATATATAAACGTATGTCACATAAACAAATCTTTGTTATTAAATAGTTTTGTATGCTTTTCCAAACTCTGAAATTTCTTTCCGAATTTCCTCAATAACATCCGTATTCGGAAAAACATTTAGAGAATTAGGAAAAGTCCAGTTTCCGAGATAGAGGCATTTTTATCAAGCGGATATGAGCTTATGTATATGTCACATAAGCAAATATTTTTCAATATATAATGCTTTTTAAAATTCTGAAATCTTTTTCCGAATTTCCTCAATAACATCCCTATTCGGAAAAACATTTACAGAATTTGGAAAAGTCTAGTTTCTGAGTTAGAGAAATTTTAGTCGAGCGGATATCAACTTACGTCGGTCTAGATAAAAAAATATTTGTTAATAATTAATTTTACAAGCTTTTCCAAATTCTTAAATTTTATTCCGAATTTCCTCAATAACATCCCTGTTCGGAAAAACATTTACAGAATTTGGAAAAGTCTAGTTTCCGAGTTAGAGAAAATTTAATCGAGCGGTTATCAACTGACGTGTGTCAGATAAATAGTAATAATTGTTACTAAATAATTTTCTATTCTTTTCCAATTTCTTTCCGAATTTCAAAATTCAATAACATGTTTATTCGGAAAAACTTTTACAGAACTTTGAAAAGTTCAGTTTCCAAGTTAGAGACATTTTTTTTCAAGTGGATATGAGCTTACGTATATGTCACATGAACAAATATTTGTTAATAAATAACTTTTTATGCTTCTCCAAATTCTGAAATTTCTGTCCGAATTTCCGCAATAACATCCGTATTCGGAAAAATATTTACAGAATTTGGAAAGGTCCAGGTTCCGAAATAGAGACATTTTTAACAAGTGGATTTATGAACGTATGTCACATAAACAAATCTTTGTTATTAAATAGTTTTGTATGCTTTTCCAAACTCTGAAATTTCTTTCCGAATTTCCTCAATAACATCCGTATTCGGAAAAACATTTACAGAATTAGGAAAGGTCCAGTTTCCGAGTTAGAGACATTTTTATCAAGCGGATATGAGCTTACGTATATGTCACATAAACAAATATTTTTTAATAAATAATGCTTTTCCAAATTCTGAAATTTCTTTCCGAATTTCTTCAATAACAACCCTATTCGGAAAAACATTTATAGAATTTGGAAAAGTCCAATTTTCGAGTTAGAGAAATTTTAATCCGCCGGATACCAACTTACGTGGCTCTAGATTAAAAAATATTTGTTAATAAATATATTTCATTGCTTTTCCAGATTTTGAAATTTCTTTCCGAATTTTCTCAAAAATATTCCTTTTCGAAAAGAACATTTTCAGAATTTGGAAAAGTCCAGCTTCCGAGTTAGACATTTTTAACCAGTGGATATATGAAGGTATGTAACATAAAAAAATATTTGTTAATAAATAGTTTGCTATGCTTTTCCAAATTCTGATATTTCTTTCCGAATTTCCTCAATAACTTCCCAATTCAGAAAATCATTTACAGAATTAGGAAAAGGACAGTTTCCGAGTTAGAGATATTTTGTCGAGCGGTTGTCAACTTACGTGGGTCAGATAAACAATAACAATTGTTAATAAATGATTTTCTATGCTTTTCTAAATTCTGAAATTTCTTTCCAAATTTCCTCAATAACATCCCCATTTGCAATAACATTTACAGAATTTAGAAAAGTCCTGTTTCCGAGTGAGTGAAATTTTAATTGAGCGGTTATCAACTAACGTGGGTCAGATAAACAATAATAATTGTTTATAAATAATTTTCTATGCTTTTCCAAATTCTGGAATTTCTTTCCGAATTTTCTCAATACCATCCCTATTCGGAAAAACATTTAAAGAGTTTGGAAAAGTCCAATTTTCGAGTTAGAGAAATGATAATCGAGCGGTTATCAACTTACGCGGTTATCAACTGACGTGGGTCAGATAAATAGTAATAATTGTTACTAAATAATTTTCTATGCTTTTCCAAATTCTGTAATTTCTTTCCGAATTTCCGAATTTTGAAATTCAATAACATCTTTATTCGGAAAAACATTTACAGAACTTTGAAATGTTTAGTTCGCAAGTTAGAGACATTTTTGTTCAAGTGGATATGAGCTTACGTATATGTCACATGAACAAATATTTGTTAATAAATAACTTTTTATGCTTCTCCAAATTCTGAAATTTCTTTCCGAATTTCCGCAATAACATCCGTATTCGGAAAAACATTTACAGAAATTGGAAAAGTCCAGTTTCCGAGTTAGAGAAATTCTAATCGAGCGGATTATTATTATTTTTTAATGAATAATGCTTTTCCAAATTCTGAAATTTCTTTCCGAAGTTCTTCAATAACAACCCTATTCGGAAAAACATTTATAGAATTTGGAAAATTCCAATTTCCGAGTTAGAGAAATTTTTTACGTTTGTCTAGATAAAAAAATATTTGTTAATAAATATATTTCCATGCTTTTCCAGATTTTGAAATTTCTTTCCGAATTTTCTCAAAAATATTCCTTTTCGAAAAGAACATTTTCAGAATTTGGAAAAGTCCAGCTTCCGAGTTAGACATTTTTAACCAGTGGATATATGAAGGTATGTAACATAAAAAAATATTTGTTAATAAATAGTTTGCTATGCTTTTCCAAATTCTGATATTTCTTTCCGAATTTCCTCAATAACTTCCCAATTCAGAAAATCATTTACAGAATTAGGAAAAGTCCAGTTTCCGAGTTAGAGATATTTTGTCGAGCGGTTGTCAACTTACGTGGGTCAGATAAACAATAACAATTGTTAATAAATGATTTTCTATGCTTTTCTAAATTCTGAAATTTCTTTCCAAATTTCCTCAATAACATCCCCATTTGCAATAACATTTACAGAATTTAGAAAAGTCCTGTTTCCGAGTGAGTGAAATTTTAATTGAGCGGTTATCAACTAACGTGGGTCAGATAAACAATAATAATTGTTTATAAATAATTTTCTATGCTTTTCCAAATTCTGGAATTTCTTTCCGAATTTTCTCAATACCATCCCTATTCGGAAAAACATTTAAAGAGTTTGGAAAAGTCCAATTTTCGAGTTAGAGAAATGATAATCGAGCGGTTATCAACTTACGCGGTTATCAACTGACGTGGGTCAGATAAATAGTAATAATTGTTACTAAATAATTTTCTATGCTTTTCCAAATTCTGTAATTTCTTTCCGAATTTCCGAATTTTGAAATTCAATAACATCTTTATTCGGAAAAACATTTACAGAACTTTGAAATGTTTAGTTCGCAAGTTAGAGACATTTTTGTTCAAGTGGATATGAGCTTACGTATATGTCACATGAACAAATATTTGTTAATAAATAACTTTTTATGCTTCTCCAAATTCTGAAATTTCTTTCCGAATTTCCGCAATAACATCCGTATTCGGAAAAACATTTACAGAAATTGGAAAAGTCCAGTTTCCGAGTTAGAGAAATTCTAATCGAGCGGATTATTATTATTTTTTAATGAATAATGCTTTTCCAAATTCTGAAATTTCTTTCCGAAGTTCTTCAATAACAACCCTATTCGGAAAAACATTTATAGAATTTGGAAAATTCCAATTTCCGAGTTAGAGAAATTTTTTACGTTTGTCTAGATAAAAAAATATTTGTTAATAAATATATTTCCATGCTTTTCCAGATTTTGAAATTTCTTTCCGAATTTTCTCAAAAATATTCCTTTTCGAAAAGAACATTTTCAGAATTTGGAAAAGTCCAGCTTCCGAGTTAGACATTTTTAACCAGTGGATATATGAAGGTATGTAACATAAAAAAATATTTGTTAATAAATAGTTTGCTATGCTTTTCCAAATTCTGATATTTCTTTCCGAATTTCCTCAATAACTTCCCAATTCAGAAAATCATTTACAGAATTAGGAAAAGTCCAGTTTCCGAGTTAGAGATATTTTGTCGAGCGGTTGTCAACTTACGTGGGTCAGATAAACAATAACAATTGTTAATAAATGATTTTCTATGCTTTTCTAAATTCTGAAATTTCTTTCCAAATTTCCTCAATAACATCCCCATTTGCAATAACATTTACAGAATTTAGAAAAGTCCTGTTTCCGAGTGAGTGAAATTTTAATTGAGCGGTTATCAACTAACGTGGGTCAGATAAACAATAATAATTGTTTATAAATAATTTTCTATTCTTTTCCAAATTCTGGAATTTCTTTCCGAATTTTCTCAATACCATCCCTATTCGGAAAAACATTTAAAGAGTTTGGAAAAGTCCAATTTTCGAGTTAGAGAAATGATAATCGAGCGGTTATCAACTTACGCGGTTATCAACTGACGTGGGTCAGATAAATAGTAATAATTGTTACTAAATAATTTTCTATGCTTTTCCAAATTCTGTAATTTCTTTCCGAATTTCCGAATTTTGAAATTCAATAACATCTTTATTCGGAAAAACATTTACAGAACTTTGAAATGTTTAGTTCGCAAGTTAGAGACATTTTTGTTCAAGTGGATATGAGCTTACGTATATGTCACATGAACAAATATTTGTTAATAAATAACTTTTATGCTTCTCCAAATTCTGAAATTTCTTTCCGAATTTCCGCAATAACATCCGTATTCGGAAAAACATTTACAGAAATTGGAAAAGTCCAGTTTCCGAGTTAGAGAAATTCTAATCGAGCGGATTATTATTATTTTTTAATGAATAATGCTTTTCCAAATTCTGAAATTTCTTTCCGAAGTTCTTCAATAACAACCCTATTCGGAAAAACATTTATAGAATTTGGAAAATTCCAATTTCCGAGTTAGAGAAATTTTTTACGTTTGTCTAGATAAAAAAATATTTGTTAATAAATATATTTCCATGCTTTTCCAGATTTTGAAATTTCTTTCCGAATTTTCTCAAAAATATTCCTTTTCGAAAAGAACATTTTCAGAATTTGGAAAAGTCCAGCTTCCGAGTTAGACATTTTTAACCAGTGGATATATGAAGGTATGTAACATAAAAAAATATTTGTTAATAAATAGTTTGCTATGCTTTTCCAAATTCTGATATTTCTTTCCGAATTTCCTCAATAACTTCCCAATTCAGAAAATCATTTACAGAATTAGGAAAAGTCCAGTTTCCGAGTTAGAGATATTTTGTCGAGCGGTTGTCAACTTACGTGGGTCAGATAAACAATAACAATTGTTAATAAATGATTTTCTATGCTTTTCTAAATTCTGAAATTTCTTTCCAAATTTCCTCAATAACATCCCCATTTGCAATAACATTTACAGAATTTAGAAAAGTCCAGTTTCCGAGTGAGTGAAATTTTAATTGAGCGGTTATCAACTAACGTGGGTCAGATAAACAATAATAATTGTTTATAAATAATTTTCTATGCTTTTCCAAATTCTGGAATTTCTTTCCGAATTTTCTCAATACCATCCCTATTCGGAAAAACATTTAAAGAGTTTGGAAAAGTCCAATTTTCGAGTTAGAGAAATGATAATCGAGCGGTTATCAACTTACGCGGTTATCAACTGACGTGGGTCAGATAAATAGTAATAATTGTTACTAAATAATTTTCTATGCTTTTCCAAATTCTGTAATTTCTTTCCGAATTTCCGAATTTTGAAATTCAATAACATCTTTATTCGGAAAAACATTTACAGAACTTTGAAATGTTTAGTTCGCAAGTTAGAGACATTTTTGTTCAAGTGGATATGAGCTTACGTATATGTCACATGAACAAATATTTGTTAATAAATAACTTTTTATGCTTCTCCAAATTCTGAAATTTCTTTCCGAATTTCCGCAATAACATCCGTATTCGGAAAAACATTTACAGAATTTGGAAAAGTCCAGTTTCCGAGTTAGAGAAATTCTAATCGAGCGGATATCAAATTACGTCGGTCTAAATAAACAAATATTTTAAGAAATAATTTTCCATGCTTTTCCAAATTCTGAAATTCTATCCGAATTTCTTCAATAATATCCCTATTCGAAAAAAACGTATGTCTCATAAACAAATATTTGTTAATAAATAATTTTCTATGCCTTTCCAAATTCCAAAATTTCTTTTCGAATTTCCTCAATAATATCCCTATTCGGAAAAAACATTTACAGAGTTTGGAAAAGTCTAGTGTCCGAGTTAGAGAAATTTTAATCGAGCGGATATCAACTTACGTCGGTCTAGATAAACAAATATTTGTTAATAATTAATTTTACAAGCTTTTCCAAATTCTTAAATTTAATTCCGAATTTCCTCAATAACATCCCTTTCGGAAAAACATTTACAGAATTTGGAAAAGTCCAGTTTCCGAGTTAGTGAAATTGTAATTGAAAGGATATCAACTTGCGTGGGTCTAGATAAACAAATATTTTAATAAATATATTTCCATGCTTTTCCAAATTTTGAAATTTCTCTCCGAATTTTCTCAATAATATTCCTTTTCGAAAAAAACATTTTCAGAATTTTTAAAAGTCCAGTTTCCGAGTTAGACATTTTTAACAAGTGGATATATGAACGTATGTCACATAAACAAATATTTGTTAATAAATAATTTTCTATGCTTTTCCAAATTCCAAAATTTCTTTTCGAATTTGCTCAATAATATCCCTAATCAAAAAAAAAACATTTAAATAAATAATTTTCTATGCTTTTCCAAATTCTGAAATTCTATTCGAATTTCCTCAATAATATCTTTATTCGAAAAAAAAAACATTTACAGAATTTGGAAAAGTCCAGTTTCCGAGTTAGAGAGATTTTTAACAAGTGGATATATAAACGTATGTCACATAAACAAATCTTTGTTAATAAATAGTTGTGTGTGCTTTTTCAAATTCTAAAATTTCTTTCCGAATTTCCTCAATAACATCCGTATTCGTTAAAACATTTAGAGAATTAGGAAAAGTCCAGTTTCCGAGATAGAGGCATTTTTATCAAGCGGATATGAGCTTATGTATATGTCACATAAGCAAATATTTTTCAATATATAATGCTTTTTAAAATTCTGAAATCTTTTTCCGAATTTCCTCAATAACATCCCTATTCGGAAAAACATTTACAGAATTTGGAAAAGTCTAGTTTCCGAGTTAGAGAAATTTTAATCGAGCGGATATTAACTTACGTCGGTCTAGATAAAAAAATATTTGTTAATAATTAATTTTACAAGCTTTTCCAAATTCTTAAATTTAATTCCGAATTTCCTCAATAACATCCCTATTCGGAAAAACATTTACAGAATTTGGAAAAGCCCAGTTTCCGAGTTAGAGAAAATTTAATCGAGCGGTTATCAACTGACGTGTGTCAGATAAATAGTAATAATTGTTACTAAATAATTTTCTATTCTTTTCCAAATTCTGAAATTTCTTTCCGAATTTCGAAATTCAATAACATGTTTATTCGGAAAAACTTTTACAGAACTTTGAAAAGTTCAGTTTGGATATGAGCTTACGTATATGTCACATGAACAAATATTTGTTAATAAATAACTTTTTATGCTTCTCCAAATTCTGAAATTCCTGTCCGAATTTCCGCAATAACATCCGTATTCGGAAAAATATTTACAGAATTTGGAAAGGTCCAGGTTCCGAAATAGAGACATTTTTAACAAGTGGATTTATGAACGTATGTCACATAAACAAATCTCTGTTATTAAATAGTTTTGTATGCTTTTCCAAATTCTGAAATTTCTTTCCGAATTTCCTCAATAATATACCTATTCCAAAAAACATTTACAGAATGTGGAAAAGTCCAGTTTCCGAGTAAGAGACATTTTTAACAAGTGGATATATGAACGTATGTCACACAAACAAATATTTGTTATTAAATAATTTTCTATGCTTTTCCAAATTCTGAAATTTCTATCCGAATTTCGTCCATAACATACGTATTCGGAAAAATATTTAGAGAATTTGGAAAAGTCCAGTTTCCGAGTTAGAGAAATTTTAATCGAGCGGATATCAACTTACGTGGGTCTAGAAAAAAAATATTTGTTAATAAATAATTTTCCATGCTCTTCCAAATTTTGCCATTTCTTTCCGAATCGGAAAGACATTTACAGAATTTAGAAAAGTCCAGTTTTCGAGTTAGAGAAATATTAATCGAGCGGATATCAACCTCCGTTTGTCTAGATAAACAAATATTTGCTAATAAATAATTTTCCATGCTTTTCCAAATTCTGAAATTTCTTTCCGAATTTCCTCAATAACATTCCTATTCCGAAAAACATTTACAGAATTAGGAAAGGTCCAGTTTCCGAGTTAGAGACATTTTTATCAAGCGGATATGAGCTTACGTATATGTCACATCAACAAATATTTTTTAATAAATAATGCTTTTCCAAATTCTGAAATTTCTTTCCGAATTTCTTCAATAACAACCCTATTCGGAAAATCATTTATAGAATTTGGAAAATTCCAATTTCCCAGTTAGAGAAATTTTTTACGTTTGTCTAGATAAAAAAATATTTGTTAATAAATATATTTCCATGCTTTCCAGATTTTGAAATTTCTTTCCGAATTTTCTCAAAAATATTCCTTTTCGAAAAGAACATTTTCAGAATTTTGAAAAGTCCAGCTTCCGAGTTAGACATTTTTAACCAGTGGATATATGAAGGTATGTAACATAAACAAATATTTGTTAATAAATAGTTTGCTATGCTTTTCCAAATTCTGATATTTCTTTCCGAATTTCCTCAATAACTTCCCAATTCAGAAAATCATTTACAGAATTAGGAAAAGTCCAGTTTCCGAGTTAGAGATATTTTGTCGAGCGGTTGTCAACTTACGTGGGTCAGATAAACAATAACAATTGTTAATAAATGATTTTCTATGCTTTTCTAAATTCTGAAATTTCTTTCCAAATTTCCTCAATAACATCCCCATTTGCAAAAACATTTACAGAATTTAGAAAAGTCCAGTTTCCGAGTGAGAGAAATTTTAATTGAGCGGTTATCAAATAACGTGGGTCAGATAAACAATAATAATTGTTTATAAATAATTTTCTATGCTTTTCCAAATTCTGGAATTTCTTTCCGAATTTTGTCAATACCATCCCTATTCGGAAAAACATTTAAAGAGTTTGGAAAATTCCAATTTTCGAGTTAGAGAAATTATAGTCGAGCGGTTATCAACTTACGCGGTTATCAACTGTCGTGGGTCAGATAAATAGTAATAATTGTTACTAAATAATTTTCTATGCTTTTCCAAATTCTGTAATTTCTTTCCGAATTTCCGAATTTTGAAATTCAATAACATCTTTATTCGGAAAAACATTTACAGAACTTTGAAATGTTCAGTTCACAAGTTAGAGACATTTTTGTTCAAGTGGATATGAGCTTACGTATATGTCACATGAACAAATATTTGTTAATAAATAACTTTTTATGCTTCTCCAAATTCTGAAATTTCTTTCCGAATTTCCGCAATAACATCCGTATTCGGAAAAACATTTACAGAATTTGGAAAAGTCCAGTTTCGAGTTAGAGAAATTCTAATCGAGCGGATTATTATTATTTTTTAATGAATAATGCTTTTCCAAATTCTGAAATTTCTTTCCGAATTTCTTCAATAACAACCCTATTCGGAAAAACATTTATAGAATTTGGAAAATTCCAATTTCCGAGTTAGAGAAATTTTTTACGTTTGTCTAGATAAAAAAATATTTGTTAATAAATATATTTCCATGCTTTTCCAGATTTTGAAATTTCTTTCCGAATTTTCTCAAAAATATTCCTTTTCGAAAAGAACATTTTCAGAATTTGGAAAAGTCCAGCTTCCGAGTTAGACATTTTTAACCAGTGGATATATGAAGGTATGTAACATAAAAAAATATTTGTTAATAAATAGTTTGCTATGCTTTTCCAAATTCTGATATTTCTTTCCGAATTTCCTCAATAACTTCCCAATTCAGAAAATCATTTACAGAATTAGGAAAAGTCCAGTTTCCGAGTTCTGAAATTTCTTTCCAAATTTCCTCAATAACATCCCCATTTGCAAAAACATTTACAGAATTTAGAAAAGTCCAGTTTCCGAGTGAGAGAAATTTTAATTGAGCGGCTATCAACTTACGGGGTTATCAACTGACGTGGGTCAGATAAACAATAATAATTGTTTATAAATAATTTTCTATGCTTCTCCAAATTCTGGAATTTCTTTCCGAATTTTCTCAATACCATCCCTATTCGGAAAAACATTTAAAGAGTTTGGAAAAGTCCAATTTTCGAGTTAGAGAAATTATAATCGAGCGGTTATCAACTTACGGGGTTATCAACTGACGTGGGTCAGATAAATAGTAATAATTGTTACTAAATAATTTTCTATGCTTTTCCAAATTCTGTTATTTCTTTCCGAATTTCCGAATTTTGAAATTCAATAACATCTTTATTCGGAAAAACATTTACAGAATTTGAAATGTTTAGTTCGCAAGTTAGAGACATTTTTGTTCAAGTGGATATGAGCTTACGTATATGTCACATGAACAAATATTTGTTAATAAATAACTTTTTATGCTTCTCCAAATTCTGAAATTTCTTTCCGAATTTCCTCAATAATATACCTATTCCAAAAAACATTTACAGAATGTGGAAAAGTCCAGTTTCCGAGTAAGAAACATTTTTAACAAGTGGATATATGAACGTATGTCACACAAACAAATATTTGTTATTAAATAATTTTCTATGCTTTTCCAAATTCTGAAATTTCTATCCGAATTTCGTCCATAACATACGTATTCGGAAAAATATTTAGAGAATTTGGAAAAGTCCAGTTTCCGAGTTAGAGAAATTTTAATCGAGCGGATATCAACTTACGTGGGTCTAGAAAAAAAATATTTGTTAATAAATAATTTTAAATGCTCTTCCAAATTTTGTCATTTCTTTCCGAATCGGAAAGACATTTACAGAATTTAGAAAAGTCCAGTTTTCGAGTTAGAGAAATATTAATCGAGCGGATATCAACCTCCGTTTGTCTAGATAAACAAATATTTGCTAATAAATAATTTTCCATGCTTTTCCAAATTCTGAAATTTCTTTCCGAATTTCCTCAATAACATTCCTATTCCGAAAAACATTTACAGAATTAGGAAAGGTCCAGTTTCCGAGTTAGAGACATTTTTATCAAGCGGATATGAGCTTACGTATATGTCACATCAACAAATATTTTTTAATAAATAATGCTTTTCCAAATTCTGAAATTTCTTTCCGAATTTCTTCAATAACAACCCTATTCGGAAAAACATTTATAGAATTTGGAAAATTCCAATTTCCGAGTTAGAGAAATTTTTTACGTTTGTCTAGATAAAAAAATATTTGTTAATAAATATATTTCCATGCTTTTCCAGATTTTGAAATTTCTTTCCGAATTTTCTCAAAAATATTCCTTTTCGAAAAGAACATTTTCAGAATTTTGAAAAGTCCAGCTTCCGAGTTAGACATTTTTAACCAGTGGATATATGAAGGTATGTAACATAAACAAATATTTGTTAATAAATAGTTTGCTATGCTTTTCCAAATTCTGATATTTCTTTCCGAATTTCCTCAATAACTTCCCAATTCAGAAAATCATTTACAGAATTAGGAAAAGTCCAGTTTCCGAGTTAGAGATATTTTGTCGAGCGGTTATGAACTGACGTGGGTCAGATAAATAGTAATAATTGTTACTAAATAATTTTCTATGCTTTTCCAAATTCTGTAATTTCTTTCCGAATTTTGAAATTCAATAACATCTTTATTCGGAAAAACATTTACAGAACTTTAAAATGTTCAGTTCGCAAGTTAGAGACATTTTTGTTCAAGTGGATATGAGCTTACGTATATGTCACAT
The DNA here is from genome assembly GCA_910595825.1 of Philhelius pedissequus. Lineage (NCBI taxonomy): Eukaryota > Metazoa > Arthropoda > Insecta > Diptera > Syrphidae > Philhelius > Philhelius pedissequus. Next base: position 153,136,808 of record OU343160.1, read on the forward strand.
GAACAAATATTTGTTAATAAATAACTTTTTATGCTTCTCCAAATTCTGAAATTTCTTTCCGAATTTCCGCAATAACATCCGTATTTGGAAAAACATTTACAGAATTTGGAAAAGTCCAGTTTCCGAGTTAGAGAAATTCTAATCGAGCGGATATCAAATTACGTCGGTCTAAATAAACAAATTTTTTAAGAAATAATTTTCCATGCTTTTCCAAATTCTGAAATTCTATCCGAATTTCCTCAATAATATCCCTATTCGAAAAAAACGTATGTCTCATAAACAAATATTTGTTAATAAATAATTTTCTATGCCTTTCCAAATTCCAAAATTACTTTTCGAATTTCCTCAATAATATCCTTATTCGGAAAAAACATTTACAGAGTTTGGAAAGGTCCAGTTTCCGAGTTAGAGAAATTCTAATCGAGCGGATATCAACTTACGTCGGTCTAAATGAACAAATATTTGTTAATAATTAATTTTACCAGCTTTTACAAATGTTAGAGGAATTGTAATGGAACGGATATCAACTTACGTCGGCCTAGATAAACAAATATTTTAATACATAATTTTCCATGGCTTTCCAAACTCTGAAATTTCTTTCCATATTTCCCCAATAGCATCCGTATTCGGAAAAATATTTACAGAATTTGGAAAAGTCCAGTCTCCGAGTTAGAGAAATTCTAATCGAGCGGATATCAACTTACGTCGGTCTATATAAACAAATATTTTAAAAAATAATTTTCCATGCTTTTCCAGATTCTGAAATTCTATCTGAATTTCCTCAATAATATCCCTATTCGAAAAAAAACATTTGCAGAATTTGGAAAAGTCCAGTTTTCGAGTTATTGAGATTTTTAACAAGTGGATATATGAACGTATGGCACATAAACAAATCTTTGTTAATAAATAATTTTCTATGCTTTTCCAAATTCTGAAATTTCTTTCCGAATTTCCTCAATCATATCACTAATCGAAAAAAAAATTTTACAGGATTTGGAAAAGTCCAGTTTCCGAGATAGAGACATTTTTAACAAGTGGATATATGAGCGTATGTCACATAAACAAATATTTGTTAGTAAATAATTTTCTTTGCTTTTTCAAGCTCTGAAATTTCTTTCCAAATTTCCTCAATAACATCCCTATTCGGAAACACATTTACAGAGTTTGGAAAAGTGAAGTTTCCGAGTTAGCGAAATTCTACTCGAGCGGATATCAACTTACGTGGGTCTAGATAAACAAATATTTTTTAATAATTAATTTTCGTGCTTTTAAATTGTATATTAAATTCTTAGACTTCTTTCCTAATTTGTTCAGTAACATATCTATTCGAAAAAACATTTACAGAATTTGGAAAGGCCCAGTTTCCGAGTTAGAGGAATTTTAATCGAGCGGATATCAACTTACGTGGGTCTAGATAAACAAATATTTGTTGATAAATAATTATCCATGCTTTTCCAAATTCTGGAATTTCTTTCCGAATTTCCTCAATACCTTCCCTATTCAGAAAAACATTTAAAGAATTTGGAAAAGTCCAATTTCCGAGTTAGAGAAATTTTAATCGAGCGGTTATCAACTTACGTGGGTCAGATAAACAATAACAAATTGTTAATAAATAATTGTCTATGCTTTTTAAAATTCTGAAATTTCTTTCCGAATTTCCTCAATAATATCCATATTCGGAAAAACATTTACATAATTTGGAAAAGTTCAGTTTCCGAGTTAGAGAAATTTTAATCGAGCGGTTATCAACTGACGTGGGTCAGATAAATAGTAATAATTGGTACTAAATAATTTTCTATGCTTTTCCAAATTCTGAAATTTCTGTCCGAATTTCCGAATTTTGAAATTCAATAACATCTTTATTCGGAAAAACATTTACAGAACTTTGAAATGTTCAGTTTCCAAGTTAGAGACATTTTTGTTCAAGTGGATATGAGCTTACGTATATGTCACATGAACAAATATTTGTTAATAAATAGTTTGCTATGCTTTTCCAAATTCTGATATTTCTTTCCGAATTTCCTCAATAACTTCCCAATTCAGAAAATCATTTACAGAATTAGGAAAAGTCCAGTTTCCGAGTTAGAGATATTTTGTCGAGCGGTTGTCAACTTACGTGGGTCAGATAAACAATAACAATTGTTAATAAATGATTTTCTATGCTTTTCTAAATTCTGAAATTTCTTTCCAAATTTCCTCAATAACATCCCCATTTGCAAAAACATTTACAGAATTTAGAAAAGTCCAGTTTCCGAGTGAGAGAAATTTTAATTGAGCGGTTATCAAATAACGTGGGTCAGATAAACAATAATAATTGTTTATAAATAATTTTCTATGCTTTTCCAAATTCTGGAATTTCTTTCCGAATTTTGTCAATACCATCCCTATTCGGAAAAACATTTAAAGAGTTTGGAAAATTCCAATTTTCGAGTTAGAGAAATTATAGTCGAGCGGTTATCAACTTACGCGGTTATCAACTGTCGTGGGTCAGATAAATAGTAATAATTGTTACTAAATAATTTTCTATGCTTTTCCAAATTCTGTAATTTCTTTCCGAATTTCCGAATTTTGAAATTCAATAACATCTTTATTCGGAAAAACATTTACAGAACTTTGAAATGTTCAGTTCACAAGTTAGAGACATTTTTGTTCAAGTGGATATGAGCTTACGTATATGTCACATGAACAAATATTTGTTAATAAATAACTTTTTATGCTTCTCCAAATTCTGAAATTTCTTTCCGAATTTCCGCAATAACATCCGTATTCGGAAAAACATTTACAGAATTTGGAAAAGTCCAGTTTCGAGTTAGAGAAATTCTAATCGAGCGGATTATTATTATTTTTTAATGAATAATGCTTTTCCAAATTCTGAAATTTCTTTCCGAATTTCTTCAATAACAACCCTATTCGGAAAAACATTTATAGAATTTGGAAAATTCCAATTTCCGAGTTAGAGAAATTTTTTACGTTTGTCTAGATAAAAAAATATTTGTTAATAAATATATTTCCATGCTTTTCCAGATTTTGAAATTTCTTTCCGAATTTTCTCAAAAATATTCCTTTTCGAAAAGAACATTTTCAGAATTTGGAAAAGTCCAGCTTCCGAGTTAGACATTTTTAACCAGTGGATATATGAAGGTATGTAACATAAAAAAATATTTGTTAATAAATAGTTTGCTATGCTTTTCCAAATTCTGATATTTCTTTCCGAATTTCCTCAATAACTTCCCAATTCAGAAAATCATTTACAGAATTAGGAAAAGTCCAGTTTCCGAGTTCTGAAATTTCTTTCCAAATTTCCTCAATAACATCCCCATTTGCAAAAACATTTACAGAATTTAGAAAAGTCCAGTTTCCGAGTGAGAGAAATTTTAATTGAGCGGCTATCAACTTACGGGGTTATCAACTGACGTGGGTCAGATAAACAATAATAATTGTTTATAAATAATTTTCTATGCTTCTCCAAATTCTGGAATTTCTTTCCGAATTTTCTCAATACCATCCCTATTCGGAAAAACATTTAAAGAGTTTGGAAAAGTCCAATTTTCGAGTTAGAGAAATTATAATCGAGCGGTTATCAACTTACGGGGTTATCAACTGACGTGGGTCAGATAAATAGTAATAATTGTTACTAAATAATTTTCTATGCTTTTCCAAATTCTGTTATTTCTTTCCGAATTTCCGAATTTTGAAATTCAATAACATCTTTATTCGGAAAAACATTTACAGAATTTGAAATGTTTAGTTCGCAAGTTAGAGACATTTTTGTTCAAGTGGATATGAGCTTACGTATATGTCACATGAACAAATATTTGTTAATAAATAACTTTTTATGCTTCTCCAAATTCTGAAATTTCTTTCCGAATTTCCTCAATAATATACCTATTCCAAAAAACATTTACAGAATGTGGAAAAGTCCAGTTTCCGAGTAAGAGACATTTTTAACAAGTGGATATATGAACGTATGTCACACAAACAAATATTTGTTATTAAATAATTTTCTATGCTTTTCCAAATTCTGAAATTTCTATCCGAATTTCGTCCATAACATACGTATTCGGAAAAATATTTAGAGAATTTGGAAAAGTCCAGTTTCCGAGTTAGAGAAATTTTAATCGAGCGGATATCAACTTACGTGGGTCTAGAAAAAAAATATTTGTTAATAAATAATTTTAAATGCTCTTCCAAATTTTGTCATTTCTTTCCGAATCGGAAAGACATTTACAGAATTTAGAAAAGTCCAGTTTTCGAGTTAGAGAAATATTAATCGAGCGGATATCAACCTCCGTTTGTCTAGATAAACAAATATTTGCTAATAAATAATTTTCCATGCTTTTCCAAATTCTGAAATTTCTTTCCGAATTTCCTCAATAACATTCCTATTCCGAAAAACATTTACAGAATTAGGAAAGGTCCAGTTTCCGAGTTAGAGACATTTTTATCAAGCGGATATGAGCTTACGTATATGTCACATCAACAAATATTTTTTAATAAATAATGCTTTTCCAAATTCTGAAATTTCTTTCCGAATTTCTTCAATAACAACCCTATTCGGAAAAACATTTATAGAATTTGGAAAATTCCAATTTCCGAGTTAGAGAAATTTTTTACGTTTGTCTAGATAAAAAAATATTTGTTAATAAATATATTTCCATGCTTTTCCAGATTTTGAAATTTCTTTCCGAATTTTCTCAAAAATATTCCTTTTCGAAAAGAACATTTTCAGAATTTTGAAAAGTCCAGCTTCCGAGTTAGACATTTTTAACCAGTGGATATATGAAGGTATGTAACATAAACAAATATTTGTTAATAAATAGTTTGCTATGCTTTTCCAAATTCTGATATTTCTTTCCGAATTTCCTCAATAACTTCCCAATTCAGAAAATCATTTACAGAATTAGGAAAAGTCCAGTTTCCGAGTTAGAGATATTTTGTCGAGCGGTTATGAACTGACGTGGGTCAGATAAATAGTAATAATTGTTACTAAATAATTTTCTATGCTTTTCCAAATTCTGTAATTTCTTTCCGAATTTTGAAATTCAATAACATCTTTATTCGGAAAAACATTTACAGAACTTTAAAATGTTCAGTTCGCAAGTTAGAGACATTTTTGTTCAAGTGGATATGAGCTTACGTATATGTCACATGAACAAATATTTGTTAATAAATAACTTTTTATGCTTCTCCAAATTCTGAAATTTCTTTCCGAATTTCCGCAATAACATCCGTATTTGGAAAAACATTTACAGAATTTGGAAAAGTCCAGTTTCCGAGTTAGAGAAATTCTAATCGAGCGGATATCAAATTACGTCGGTCTAAATAAACAAATTTTTTAAGAAATAATTTTCCATGCTTTTCCAAATTCTGAAATTCTATCCGAATTTCCTCAATAATATCCCTATTCGAAAAAAACGTATGTCTCATAAACAAATATTTGTTAATAAATAATTTTCTATGCCTTTCCAAATTCCAAAATTACTTTTCGAATTTCCTCAATAATATCCTTATTCGGAAAAAACATTTACAGAGTTTGGAAAGGTCCAGTTTCCGAGTTAGAGAAATTCTAATCGAGCGGATATCAACTTACGTCGGTCTAAATGAACAAATATTTGTTAATAATTAATTTTACCAGCTTTTACAAATGTTAGAGGAATTGTAATGGAACGGATATCAACTTACGTCGGCCTAGATAAACAAATATTTTAATACATAATTTTCCATGGCTTTCCAAACTCTGAAATTTCTTTCCATATTTCCCCAATAGCATCCGTATTCGGAAAAATATTTACAGAATTTGGAAAAGTCCAGTCTCCGAGTTAGAGAAATTCTAATCGAGCGGATATCAACTTACGTCGGTCTATATAAACAAATATTTTAAAAAATAATTTTCCATGCTTTTCCAGATTCTGAAATTCTATCTGAATTTCCTCAATAATATCCCTATTCGAAAAAAAACATTTGCAGAATTTGGAAAAGTCCAGTTTTCGAGTTATTGAGATTTTTAACAAGTGGATATATGAACGTATGGCACATAAACAAATCTTTGTTAATAAATAATTTTCTATGCTTTTCCAAATTCTGAAATTTCTTTCCGAATTTCCTCAATCATATCACTAATCGAAAAAAAAATTTTACAGGATTTGGAAAAGTCCAGTTTCCGAGATAGAGACATTTTTAACAAGTGGATATATGAGCGTATGTCACATAAACAAATATTTGTTAGTAAATAATTTTCTTTGCTTTTTCAAGCTCTGAAATTTCTTTCCAAATTTCCTCAATAACATCCCTATTCGGAAACACATTTACAGAGTTTGGAAAAGTGAAGTTTCCGAGTTAGCGAAATTCTACTCGAGCGGATATCAACTTACGTGGGTCTAGATAAACAAATATTTTTTAATAATTAATTTTCGTGCTTTTAAATTGTATATTAAATTCTTAGACTTCTTTCCTAATTTGTTCAGTAACATATCTATTCGAAAAAACATTTACAGAATTTGGAAAGGCCCAGTTTCCGAGTTAGAGGAATTTTAATCGAGCGGATATCAACTTACGTGGGTCTAGATAAACAAATATTTGTTGATAAATAATTATCCATGCTTTTCCAAATTCTGGAATTTCTTTCCGAATTTCCTCAATACCTTCCCTATTCAGAAAAACATTTAAAGAATTTGGAAAAGTCCAATTTCCGAGTTAGAGAAATTTTAATCGAGCGGTTATCAACTTACGTGGGTCAGATAAACAATAACAAATTGTTAATAAATAATTGTCTATGCTTTTTAAAATTCTGAAATTTCTTTCCGAATTTCCTCAATAATATCCATATTCGGAAAAACATTTACATAATTTGGAAAAGTTCAGTTTCCGAGTTAGAGAAATTTTAATCGAGCGGTTATCAACTGACGTGGGTCAGATAAATAGTAATAATTGGTACTAAATAATTTTCTATGCTTTTCCAAATTCTGAAATTTCTGTCCGAATTTCCGAATTTTGAAATTCAATAACATCTTTATTCGGAAAAACATTTACAGAACTTTGAAATGTTCAGTTTCCAAGTTAGAGACATTTTTGTTCAAGTGGATATGAGCTTACGTATATGTCACATGAACAAATATTTGTTAATAAATAACTTTTTATGCTTCTCCAAATTCTGAAATTTCTTTTCGAATTTCCGCAATAACATCCGTAATCGGAAAAACATTTACAGAATTTGGAAAAGTCCAGTTTGCGAGTTAGAGAAATTGTAATCGAGCGGATATCAACTTACGTGGGTCTAGATAAACAAATATCTTAATACATAATTTTCCATGCTTTTCCAAACTCTGAAATTTCTTCCATATTTCTCCAATAACATCCGTATTGGGAAAAACATTTACAGAATTTAGAAAAGTACAGTTTCCGAGATAGAGAAGTTCTAATCGAGCGGATATCAACTTACGTCGCTCTAGATAAACAAATATTTTAAAAAATAATTTTCCATGCTTTTCCAAATTCTGAAATTCTATCCGAATTTCCTCAATAATATCCCTATTCAAAAAAAACATTTTCAGAATTTGGAAGAGTCCAGTTTCCGACTTATAGAGATTTTTAACAAGTGGATATATGAACGTATGTCACATAAACAAATCTTTGTTAATAAATAATTTTGTATGCTTTTCCAAATTCTGAAATTTCTTTCCGAATTTCCTTAATAACATCCGTATTCGGAAAAACATTTACAGAATTAGGAAAATCCAGTTTCCGCGGTAGAGACATTTCTATCAAGCGAATATGAGCTTAGGTATACGTCACATAAACAAATATTTGTTAATAAATAATGCTTTTCCAAATTCTGAAATTTCTTTCCGAATTTCCTCAATAACATCCGTGTTCGGAAATATATTTACACAATTTGGAAAAATCCAGTTTCCGAGTTAGAGAAATTCTAATCGAGTGGATATCAACTTACGTCGGTCTAGATGAACAAATATTTGTTAATAATTAATTTTACAAGCTTTTCCAAATTCTTAAATTTCCTTCTGAATTTCCTCAATAACATCCGTGTTCGGAAAAATTTTCCATGCTCTTCCAAATTTTGCCATTTCTTTCCGAATCGGAAAGACATTTACAGAATTTAGAAAAGTCCAGTTTTCGAGTTAGAGAAATATTAATCGAGCGGATATCAACCTCCGTTTGTCTAGATAAACAAATATTTGCTTATAAATAATTTTCCATGCTTTTCCAAATTCTGAAATTTCTTTCCGAATTTCCTCAATAACATTCCTATTCCGAAAAACATTTACAGAACTAGGAAAGGTCCAGTTTCCGAGTTAGAGACATTTTTATCAACCGGATATGAGCTTACGTATATGTCACATAAACAAATATTTTTTAATAAATAATGCTTTTCCAAATTCTGAAATTTCTTTCCGAATTTCTTCAATAACAACCCTATTCGGAAAAATATTTATAGAATTTGGAAAATTCCAATTTCCGAGTTAGAGAAATTTTTTACGTTTGTCTAGATAAAAAAATATTTGTTAATTAATATATTTCCATGCTTTTCCAGATTTTGAAATTTCTTTCCGAATTTTCTCAAAAATATTCCTTTTCGAAAAGAACATTTTCAGAATTTGAAAAAGTCCAGCTTAGTTAGACATGTTTAACCAGTGGATGTATGAAGGTATGTAACATAAACAAATATTTGTTAATAAATAGTTTGCTATGCTTTTCCAAATTCTGATATTTCTTCCCAATTCAGAAAATCATTAACAGAATTAGGAAAAGTCCAGCTTCCGAGTTAGAGATATTTTGTCGAGCGGTTGTCAACTTACGTGGGTCAGATAAACAATAACAATTGTAAATAAATGATTTTCTATGCTTTTCTAAATTCTGAAATTTCTTTCCAAATTTCCTCAATAACATCCCCATTTGCAAAAACATTTACAGAATTTCGAAAAGTCCATTTTTCGAGTGAGAGAAATTTTAATTGAGCGGTTATAAACTAACGTGGGTCAGATAAACTATAATAATTGTTTATAAATAATTTTCTATGCTTTTCCAAATTTTGGAATTTTTTTCCGAATTTTCTCAATACCATCCCTATTCGGAAAAACATTTAAAGAGTTTGGAGAAGTCCAATTTTCGAGTTGGAGAAATTATAATCGAGCGGTTATCAACTTACGCGGGTATCAACTGACGTGGGTCAGATAAATAGTAATAATTGTTACTAAATAATTTTCTATGCTTTTCCAAATTCTGTAATTTCTTTCCGAATTTTCGAATTTTGAAATTCAATAACATCTTTATTCGGAAAAACATTTACAGAACTTTGAAATGTTCAGTTCGCAAGTTAGAGACATTTTTGTTCAAGTGGATATGAGCTTACGTATATGTCACATGAACAAATATTTGTTAATAAATAACTTTTTATGCTTCTCCAAATTCTGAAATTTCTTTCCGAATTTCCGCAATAACATCCGTATTCGGAAAAACATTTACAGAATTTGGAAAAGTCCAGTTTCCGAGTTAGAGAAATTCTAATCGAGCGGATATCAAATTACGTCGGTCTAAATAAACAAATATTTTAAGAAATAATTTTCCATGCTTTTCCAAATTCTGAAATTCTATCCGAATTTCCTCAATAATATCCCTATTCGAAAAAAACGTATGTCTCATAAACAAATATTTGTTAATAAATAATTTTCTATGCCTTTCCAAATTCCAAAATTTCTTTTCGAATTTCCTCAATAATATCCCTATTCGGAAAAAAACATTTACAGAGTTTGGAAAGGTCCAGTTTCCGAGTTAGAGAAATTCTAATCGAGCGGATATCAACTTACGTCGGTCTAAATGAACAAATATTTGTTAATAATTAATTTTACCAGCTTTTACAAATTCTTAAATTTCCTTCGGAATTTCCTCAATAATATCCCTGTTCTTAAAATGTTTACAGAATTTGGGAATGTCCAGCTTCCAAGTTAGAGGAATTGTAATGGAACGGATATCAACTTACGTCGGCCTAGATAAACAAATATTTTAATACATAATTTTCCATGCCTTTCCAAACTCTGAAATTTCTTTCCATATTTCCCCAATAGCATCCGTATTCGGAAAAATATTTACAGAATTTGGAAAAGTCCAGTTTCCGAGTTAGAGAAATTCTAATCGAGCGGATATCAACTTACGTCGGTCTTTATAAACAAATATTTTAAAAAATAATTTTCCATGCTTTTCCAGATTCTGAAATTCTATCCGAATTTCCTCAATAATATCCCTATTCGAAAAAAACATTTGCAGAATTTGGAAAAGTCCAGTTTTCGAGTTATTGAGATTTTTAACAAGTGAATATATGAACGTATGGCACATAAACAAATCTTTGTTAATAAATAATTTTTTATGCTTTTCCAAATTCTGAAATTTCTTTCCGAATTTCCTCAATCATATCACTAATCGAAAAAAAAATTTTACAGGATTTGGAAAAGTCCAGTTTCCGAGGTAGAGACATTTTTAACAAGTGGATATATGAGCGTATGTCACATAAACAAATATTTGTTAGGAAATAATTTTCTTTGCTTTTTCAAGCTCTGAAATTTCTTTCCAAATTTCCTCAATAACATCCCTATTCGGAAACACATTTACAGAGTTTGGAAAAGTGAAGTTTCCGAGTTAGCGAAATTCTACTCGAGCGGATATCAACTTACGTGGGTCTAGATAAACAAATATTTTTTAATAATTAATTTTCGTGCTTTTAAATTGTGTATTAAATTCTTAGATTTCTTTCCTAATTTGTTCAGTAACATATCTATTCGAAAAAACATTTACAGAATTTGGAAAAGCCCAGTTTCCGAGTTAGAGGAATTTTAATCGAGCGGATATCAACTTACGTGGGTCTAGATAAACAAATATTTGTTGATAAATAATTATCCATGCTTTTCCAAATTCTGGAATTTCTTTCCGAATTTCCTCAATACCTTCCCTATTCAGAAAAACATTTAAAGAATTTGGAAAAGTCCAATTTCCGAGTTAGAGAAATTTTAATCGAGCGGTTATCAACTTACGTGGGTCAGATAAACAATAACAAATTGTTAATAAATAATTGTCTATGCTTTTTCAAATCCTGAAATTTCTTTCCGAATTTCCTCAATAATATCCATATTCGGAAAAACATTTACATAATTTGGAAAAGTTCAGTTTCCGAGTTAGAGACATTTGTTTCAAGCGAATATGAACTTACGTATGTGTCACATAAACAAATATTTGTTAATAAATAACTTTTGATGCTTTTCCAAATTCTGAAATTCTTTCCGAATTTCTGCAAAAACATTCGTATTCGGAAAAACATTTACAGAATTTGGAAAGGTCCAGTTTCCGAGTTAGAGAAATTCTACTCGAGCGGATATCAAATTACGTAAACAAATATTTATTAATATTTAATTTTCGTGCTTTTCCAAATTCTTAAATTTCTTTCCTAAATTGCTCAATAACATATCTATTCGGAAAAACATTTAAAAAATTTAGAAAAGTCCAGTTTCCGAGTTAGAGAAATTCTAATCGAGCGGATATCAACTTACGTATGTCTAGATAAACAAATATTTGTTGATAAATAATTATCCATGCTTTTCCAAATTCTGGAATTTCTTTACGAATTTCCTCAATACCATCCCTATTCGGAAAAACATTTATAGAATTTGGAAAAGTCCAATTTCAGAGTTAGAGAAATTTTAATCTAGCGGTTATCAACTTACGTGGGTCAGATAAACTATAACAAGTTGTTAATAAATAATTTTCTATGCTTTTCCAAATTCTGAAATTTCTTTCCGAATTTCCTCAATAATATCCCTATTCGGTAAAACATTTACATAATTTGGAAAAGTTCAGTTTCCGAGTTAGAGACATTTGTTTCAAGCGGATATGAACTTACGTATATATCACATAAACAAATATTTGTTAATAAATAACTTTTGATGCTTTTCCAAATTCTGAAATTTCTTCCAGAATTTCCGCAATAACATCCGCATTCGGAAAAACATTTACAGAATTTGGAGAAGTCCAGTTACCGAGTTTGAGAAATTCTACTGGAGCGGATATCAACTTACGTTGGTCTAGATAAACAAATATTTATTAATAATTAATTTTCGTGCTTTTCCAAATTCTTAAATTTCTTTCCTAATTTTCTGATTAACATATCTATTCGATAAACAATATAATTGTTAATAAATAATTTTATATGCTTTTCCAAATTCTGAAATTCCTTTCCGAATTTCTTTAATAACATCCCTATTCGGAAAAACATTTACAGAATTTGGAAAAGTTCAGTTTCCGAGTTAGGGACATTTTTTCAAGCTGATATGAGCTAGCGTATATGTCACATAAACAAATATTTGTTAATAAATAACTTTTTATGCTTCTGTAAATTCTGAAATTTCTTTCCGAATTTCCGCAATAAGATACGTATTCGGAAAAACATTTACAGAATTTGGAAAAGTCCAGTTTGCGAGTTAGAGAAATTCTAATCGAGCGGATATCAACTTACGTCGGTCTAGATAAACAAATATTTGTTAATAATTAATTTTACCAGCTTTTCCAAATTCTTAAATTTCGTTCCGAATTTCCTCTATAATATCCCTGTTCGGAAAAACATTTACAGAATTTGGAAATGTCCAGCTTCCGAGTTAGAGAAATTGCAATTGAACGAATATCAACTTACGTGGGTCTAGATAAACAAATATTTTAATAAATAATTTCCCATGATTTTCCAAACTCTGAAATTTCTTTCCAAATTTCCTCAATAACATCCATATTCGGAAAAACATTTACAAAATTTGGAAAAGTCCAGTTTCCGAGTTAGAGAAATTCTAATCGAGCGGATATCAACTTACGTCGGTCTAGATAAACAAATATTTTAAAAAATAATTTTCCATGCTTTTCCAAATTCTGAAATTCTATCCGAATTTCCTGAATAATATCCCTATTCGAAAAAAACATTTGCAGTATTTGGAAAAGTCCAGTATTCGAGTCTATACTTTTCCAAATTCCGAAATTTCTTTCCGAATTTCGTCAAACATATCACTAATCGAAAAAAAAACTTTTACAGGTTTTGGAAAAGTCCGGTTTCCGAGGTAGAGACATTTTTACCAATTGGATATATGAGCGTATGTCACATAAACAAATATTTGTAAATAAATAATTTTCTATTCTTTTCCAAACTCTGAAATTTCTTTCCAAATTTCCTCAATAACATCCTTTCCGAATTTTCTCAATACCATCCCTATTCGGAAAAACATTTATAGAATTTGGAAAAGTCCAATTTCCGAGTTACAGAAATTTTAATCGAGCGGTTATCAACTTACGTGGGTCAGATAAACAATAACAAATTCTTAATAAATAATTTTCTATGCTTTTCCCAATTCTTAAATTTCTTTCCGAATTTCCTCAATAATATCCCTATTCGGAAAAAAATTTACATAATTTGGAAAAGTTCAGTTTCCGAGTTAGAGACATTTGTTTCAAGCGGATATGAACTTACGTATATGTCACATAAACAAATATTTGTTAATAAATAACTTTTGATGCTTTTAAAAATTCTGAAATTTCTTTCCGAATTTCCGCAATAACATTCGAATTCGGAAAAACATTTACAGAATTTGGAAAAGTCCAGTTTCCGAGTTAGAGAAATTCTACTCGAGCGGATATCAAATTGCGTAAACAAATATTTATTATTATTTAATTTCCGTGCTTTTCCAAATTCTTAAACTTCTTTCCTAATTTTCTGATTAACATATCTATTCGGAAAAATATTTACAGAATTTGGAAAAGTCCAGCTTCCGAGGGAGAGAAATTTTAATCGAGCGGTTATCAACTTACGTGGGTCAGATAAACGATAATAATTGTTAATAAATAATTTTATATGCTTTTCCAAATTCTGAAATTTCTTTCCGAATTTCTTCAATAACATCCCTATTCGCAAAAACATTTACAAAATTTGGAAAAGTTCAGTTTCCGAGTTAGGGACATTTTTTCAAGCTGTTATAGGCTTACGTATATATCACATAAACAAATATTTGTTAATAAATAGCTTTTGATGCTTTTCCAAATTCTGAAATTTCTTTCCGAATTTCCGCAATAACATTCGTATTCGGAAAAACATTTACAGAATTTGGAAAAGTCCAGTTTCCGAGTTAGAGAAATTCTACTCGAGCGGATATCAAATTACGATGGTCTAGATAAACAAATAATAATTAATAATTAATTTTCGTGCTTTTCCAAATTCTTAAATTTCTTTCCTAATTTTCTCAATAACATATCTATTCAGAAAAACATTTACAGAATTTGGAAAAGCCCAGTTTCAGAGTTAGAGAAATTTTATTCGAGCGGTTATCAACTTACGTGGGTCAGATAAACAATAACAATTGTTAATAAATGATATTCTATGCTTTTCCAAATTCTGAAATTTCTTTCCGAATTTCCTCAATAACATCCCTAACTGGAGAAATATTTACAGAATTTGGAAAAGTCGAGTTTCCGAGGTAGAGACATTTTTAAAAAGTGGATATATGAGTGTATGTTACATAAACAAATATTTGTTAAAAACTAATTTTCTATGATTTTTCAAACTCTGAAATTTCTTTCCAAATTTCCTCAATAACATCCGTATTCGGAAAAACATTTACATAATTTGGAAAAGTTCAGTTTCCGAGTTAGGGACATTTTTTCAAGCTGATATGAGCTAGCGTATATGTCACATAAACAAATATTTATTAATAAATAACTTTTTATACTTCTGCAAATTCTGAAATTTCTTTCCGAATTTCCGCAATAACATCCGTATTCGGAAAAACATTTACATAATTTGGAAAAGTCCAGTTTGCGAGTTAGAGAAGTTCTAATCGAGCAGATATCAACTTACGTCGGTCTAGATAAACAAATATTTGTTAATAATTAATTTTACAGGCTTTTCCAAATTCTTGAATTTCCTTCCGAATTTCCTCAATAATATCCCTGTTCGGAAAAACATTTACAGAATTTGGAAATGCCCAGCTTCCGAGTTAGGGAAATTACAATTGAACGGATATCAACTTACATGGGCCTAGATAAACAAATATTTTAATAAATAATTTCGCATGATTTTCCAAACTCTGAAATTTCTTTCCAAATTTCCTCAATAACATCCGTATTTGGAAAATCATTTACAAAATTTTGGAAAAATCCAGTTTCCGAGTTAAAGATATCTAAATCGACCGGTTATCAACTGACGTGTGTCAGATAAATAGTAATAATTGTTAATAAATAATTTTTTATGCTTTTCCAAATTCTGAAATTTCTTTCCGAATTTCGAAATTCAATAACATCTTTATTCGGAAAACCATTTACAGAACTTTGAAAGGTTTCCGAGTTAGAAACATTTTTTCTCAAGTGGATATGAGCTTACGTATATGTCACATAATTAAATATTTGTTAATAAACTCTTTTTTATGCTTTTCCACATTCTGAAATTTCTTTCCTAATTTTCTCAATAACATCCGTATTCGGAAAATCATTTGCAGAATTAGGAAAAGTCCAGTTTCCGAGTTCGAGACATTTTTAGCAAGTGGATATATGAACGTGTGTCCCATAAACAAATATTTGTTAATAAATAATTTTCTATGCTCTTCCAAATTCTGAAATTTCTTTCCGAATTTCATCAATAACATCCCAATTCGGAAAAACATTTACAGAATTTGGGAAAATCCAGTTTCCGCGTTAGAGAAATTTTAATCGAGCGGATATCATCTAACGTGGGTCTAGATAAAAAAATATTTGTTAATAAATAATTATCCATGCTTTTCCAAATTCTGAAATTTCTTTTGGAATTTACTCAATACCATCTCTATTCGGAAAAACATTTACAGAATTTGGAAAAGTCCAATTTCCCAGTAAGAGAAATTTTTATCGAGCGGTTATCAACTTACGTGGGTCAGATAAACAATAACAAATTGTTAATAAATAATATTCTATGCTTTTCCAAATTCTGAAATTTCTTTCCGAATTTCCTCAATAATATCCCTATTGGGAAAAACATTTACAGAATTTGGAAAAGTTCAGTTTCCGAGTTAGAGACATTTTTTTTAAGCGGATATGAAATTACCTATATGTCACATAATTAAATATTTGTTAATAAACTCTTTTTTATGCTTTTCCACATTCTGAAATTTGTTTCCTAATGTTCTCAATAACATCCGTATTCGGAAAATCATTTACAGAATTTGGAAAAGTTCAGTTTCCGAGTTAGAGAGATTCTTAGCAAGTGGATATATGAACGTATGCCACATAAACAAATCTTTGTTAATAAATAAAATGAACTTTCTTTCCGAATTTCCTCAATAACATCCGTAATCGGAAAAACATTTACAGAATTAGGAAATGTCCAGTTTCCGAGTTCGAGACATTTTTAGCAAGTGGATATATGATCCTATGCCACATAAACAAATCTTTGTTAATAAATAAAATGAACTTTTTTTCCGAATTTCCTCAATAACATCCGTAATCGGAAAAACATTTACAGAATTAGGAAAAGTCCAGTTTCCGAGTTAGAGAATTTTTAATCGAGCGGATATCAACTTACGTGGGGCTAGATAAAGAAATATTTGTTAATAATTAATTTTACAAGCTTTTCCAAATTCTAAATTTTCCCTTCAAATTTCCTTAATAACATCCGTATTCGGAAAAACATTTACAAAATTTGGAAAAGTCCAGTTTCCGGTTAGAGACATTCTAATCGAGCGGATATCAACTTACGTCGGTCTAGATAAACAAATATTTAAAAAAATAATTTTCCATGCTTTTCCAAATTCTGAAATGCTATCCGAATTTCCTCAATAATATCCCTATTCGAAAAAAACATTTGCAGTATTTGGAAAAGTCCAGTTTTCGAGTCTATGCTTTTCCAAATTCCGAAATTTCTTTCCGAATTTCCTCAATAATATCCCTAAGCGGAAAAAAACACCGAATTTGGAAAAGTCGAGTTTCCGAGTTAGATACATTTTTAACAAGTGGATATATGAACGTATGTCACATAAGCAAATATTTGTAATAAATAATTTTCTTGGTTTTCCAAATTCTGAAATTTCTTTCCGAATTTCCTCAATAACATCCTTATTTGGAAAAACATTTACAGAATTTGGAAAAGTCCAGTTTCCGAGTTCAAGACATTTTTAGCAAGTGGATATATGAACGTGTGTCACATAAGCAAATATTTGTTAATAAATAATTTTCTATGCTCTTCCAAATTCTGAAATTTCTTTCCAAATTACGTCAATAACATCCCAATTCGGAAAAACATTTACAGAATTTAGAAAAGTCTAGTTTCCGAGTTAGAGAATTTTTAATCGAGAGGATATCAACTTACGTGGGTCTAGATAAAGAAATATTTGTTAATAATTAATTTAACAAGCTTTTCCAAATTCTTAATTTTCCCTCCAAATTTCCTCATAACATCCGTATTTGGAAAATCATTTACAAAATTTGGAAAAGTCCAGTTTCCGAGTAAATGAAATTTTAATCGACCGGTTATCAACTGACGTGTGTCAGATAAATAGTAATAATTGTTAATACATAATTCTCTATGCTTTTCCAAATTCTGAAATTTCTTTCCGAATTTCGAAATTCAATAACATCTTTATTCGGAAAACCATTCAGAGAACTTTGAAAAGTTCAGTTTCCGAGATAGAAACATTTTTTTTTCAAGTGGATATGAGCTTACGTATATGTCACATAAACAAATATTTGTTAATAAATAATTTTCTATGCTTTTTCAAAATCTGAAATTTCTTTCCGAAACTCCTCAATAATCTCTCTATTCGGAAAAACATTTACAGAATTTGGGAAAATTCAGTTTCCGAGTTAGAGAAATTCTAATCGAGCCGATATCAACTTACGTGGGTCTAGATAAAAAAATATTTGTTAATAAATAATTATCCATGCTTTTCCAAATTCTGAAATATCTTTTCGAATTTCCTCAATACCATCCCTATTCGGAAACATTTACAGAATTTGGAAAAGTCCAATTTCCCAGTTAGAGAAATTTTAATCGAGCGGTTATCAACTTACGTGGGTCAGATAAACAATAACAAATTGTTAATAAATAATATTCTATGCTTTTCCAAATTCTGAAATTTCTTTCCGAATTTCCCCAATAATATCCCTATTCGGAAAAACATTTACAGATTTTGGAAAAGTTCAGTTTCCGAGTTAGAGAGATTTTTAACAAGTGGATATATGAACGTATGCCACATAAACAAATCTTTGTTAATAAATAAAATGAACTTTCTTTCCGAATTTTCTCAATAACATCCGTAATCGGAAAAACATTTACAGAATTAGGAAAAGTCCAGTTTCCGAGTTCGAGACATTCTTAGCAAGTGGATATATGAACGTGTGTCACATAAACAAATATTTGTTAATAAATCATTTTCTATGCTCTTCCAAATTCTGAAATTTCTTTCCGAATTTCCTCAATAACATCCTCATTTGTAAAAACATTTACAGACTTTGGAAAAGTCCAGTTTCCGAGTTCGAGACATTTTTAGCAAGTGGATATATGAACGTGTGTCACATAAACAAATATTTGTTAATAAATAATTTTCTATGCTCTTCCAAATTCTGAAATTTCTTTCCGAATTTCGTCAATAACATCCCAATTCGGAAAGACATTTACAGAATTAGGAAAAGTTCAGTTTCCGAGTTAGAGAGATTTTTAACAAGTGGATATATGAACGTATGCCACATAAACAAATCTTTGATAATAAATAAAATAAACTATCTTTCCGAATTTCCTCAATAACATCCGTAATCGGAAAAACATTTACAGAATTAGGAAAAGTCCAGTTTCCGAGTTAGAGACATTTTTATCAAGCGGATATGAGCTTACGTTTATGTCACATAAATAAATATTTGTTAATAAATATGCTTTTCCAAATTCTGAAATTTCTTTCCGAATTTCCTCAATAACACCCCTATTCGGAAAAATATATACAGAATTTAGAAAAGTCTAGTTTCCGAGTTAGAGAATTTTTAATCGAGCGGATATCAACTTACGTGGGGCTAGATAAAGAAATATTTGTTAATAATTAATTTTACAAGCTTTTCCAAATTCTTAATTTTCCCTCCAAATTTCCTCATAACATATATATTTGGAAAATCATTTACAAAATTTGGAAAGTCCAGTTTCCGAGTTAAAGAAATTTTAATCGACCGGTTATCAACTGACGTGTGTCAGATAAATAGTAATAATTGTCAATAAATAATTTTCTATGCTTTTCCAAATTCTGAAATTTCTTTCCGAATTTCGAAATTCAATAACATCTTTATTCGGAAAACCATTTACAGAACTTTGAAAAGTTCAGTTTCCGAGTTAGAAACATTTTTTTCAAGTGGATATGAGCTTACGTATATGTCACATAAACAAATATTTGTTAATAAATTATTTTCTATGCTTTTTCAAAATCTGAAATTTCTTTCCGAAACTCCTCAATAACCTCTCTATTCGGAAAAACATTTACAGAATTTGGGAAAATCCAGTTTCCGAGTTAGAGAAATTCTAATCGAGCGGATATCAACTTACGTGGGTCTTGATAAAAAAATATTTGTTAATAAATAATTATACATGCTTTTCCAAATTCTAAAATTTCTTTTCGAATTTCCTCAATACCATCCCTATTCGGAAAAACATTTACAGAATTTGGAAAAGTCCAATTTCCCAGTTAGAGAAATTTTAATCGAGCGGTTATCAACTTACGTGGGTCAGATAAACAATAACAAATAGTTAATAAATAATATTGTATGCTTTTCCAAATTCTGAAATTTCTTTCCGAATTTCCCTAATAATATCCCTATTTGGAAAAACATTCACAGAATTTTGAAAAGTTCAGTTTCCGAGTTAGAGATATTTTTAACGAGTGGATATATGAACTTATGTCACATAAACAAATATTTGTTAAAAAATAATTTTCCATGCTTTTCCAAATTCTGAAATTCTATCCGAATTTCCTCAATAATATCCCTATTCGAAAAAAACATTAACAGAATTTGGAAAAGTTCAGTTTCCGAGTTAGAGAGATTTTTAACAAGTGGATATGTGAACGTATGCCACATAAACAAATCATTGTTAATAAATAAAATGAACTTTCTTTCCGAATTTCCTCAATAACATCCGTAATCGGAAAAACATTTACAGAATTAGGAAAAGTCCAGTTTCCGAGTTAGAGACATTTTTTTCCATGCGTATATGAGCTTACGTATATGTCACATAAACAAATATTTGTTAATAAATAATTTTCTATGCTTTTTCAAATTCTGAAATTTCTTTTCGACTTTCCTCAATAACATCCGTATTCGGGAAAATATTTACATAATTCGCAAAGGTCCAGTTTCCGAGTTGGAGACATTTTTATCAAGCGGATATGATCTTACATATATGTCACATAAAAAAATATTTGTAATAAATAATTTTCTATGCTTTTCCAAACATTGAAATTTCTTTCCAAATTTCCTCAATAATATCCCTTTTCGAAAAAACATTTACAGAATTAGGAAAACTCCAGTTTCCGAGTTGGAGACATTTTTATCAAGCGGATATGAGCTTACGTATATGTCATACAAACAAACTAATAAATAATTTTCTATGCTTTTCCAAATTCTGAAATTTCTTTCCGAATTTCCTCAATAATATCCCTTTCCGAAAAAACATTTACAGAATTTGGAAAACTCCAGTTTCCGAGTTAGAGACATTTTTTACAAGTGGATATATGAACGTATGTCACATAAACAAATATTTGTAATAAATAGTTTTCTTGCTTTTCCAAATTCTGAAATTTCTTTCCGAATTTCCTCAATAACATCCTCATTTGGAAAAACATTTACAGAATTTGGAAAAGTCCAGTTTCCGAGTTCGAGACATTTTTAGCAAGTGGATATATGAACGTGTGTCACATAAGCAAATATTTGTTCATAAATAATTTTCTATGCTCTTCCAAATTCTGAAATTTCTTTCCGAATTTCGTCGATAACATCCCAATTCGGAAAAACATTTACAGAATTTAGAAAAGTCTAGTTTCCGAGTTAGAGAATTCTTAATCGAGCGGATATCAACTTACGTGGGTCTAAATAAAGAAATATTTGTTAATAATTAATTTAACAAGCTTTTCCAAATTCTTAATTTTCCCTCCAAATTTCCTCATAACATCCGTATTTGGAAAATCATTTACAAAATTTGGAAAAGTCCAGTTTCCGAGTTAATGAAATTTTAATCGACCGGTTATCAACTGACGTGTGTCAGATAAATAGTAATAATTGTTAATACATAATTTTCTATGCTTTTCCAAATTCTGAAATTTCTTTCCGAATTTCGAAATTCAATAACATCTTTATTCGGAAAACCATTTACAGAACTTTGAAAAGTTCAGTTTCCGAGTTAGAAACATTTTTTTCAAGTGGATATGAGCTTACGTGACATATTCACATAAACAAATATTTGTTAATAAATAATTTTCTATGCTTTTTCAAAATCTGAAATTTCTTTCCGAAACTCCTCAATAACCTCTCTATTAGGAAAAACATTTACAGAATTTGGGAAAATTCAGTTTCCGAGTTAGAGAAATTCTAATCGAGCGGATATCAACTTACGTGGGTCTAGATAAAAAAATATTTGTTAATAAATACTTATCCATGCTTTTCCGAATTCTGAAATATCTTTTCGAATTTCCTCAATACCATCCCTATTCGGAAACATTTACAGAATTTGGAAAAGTACAGTTTCAAAGTTAGAGAAATTTTAATCTAGCGGTTATCAACTTACGTGGGTCAGATAAACAATAACAAATTGTTAATAAATAATATTCTATGCTTTTCCAAATTCTGAAATTTCTTTCCGAATTTCCCCAATAATATCCCTATTCGGAAAAACATTTACAGAATTTGGAAAAGTTCAGTTTCCGAGTTAAAGAGATTTTTATCAAGTGGATATATGAACGTATGCCACATAAACAAATCTTTGTTAATAAATAAAATGAACTTACTTTCCGAATTTTCTCAATAACATCCGTAATCGGAAAAACATTTACAGAATTAGGAAAAGTCCAGTTTCCGAGTTCGAGACATTCTTAGCAAGTGGATATATGAACGTGTGTCACACAAACAAATATTTGTTAATAAATCATTTTCGATGCTCTTCCAAATTCTGAAATTTCTTTCCGAATTTCGTCAATAACATCCCAATTCGGAAAAACATTTACAGAATTTGGAAAAGTTCAGTTTCCGCGTTAGAGAGATTTCTAACAAGTATATATATGAACGAATGCCACATAAACAAATCTTTGTTAATAAATAAAATGAACTTTCTTTCCGAATTTCCTCAATAACATCCGTAATCGGAAAAACATTTACAGAATTAGGAAAAGTCTAGTTTCCGAGTTAGAGAATTTTTAATCGAGCGGATATCAACTTACGTGGGGCTAGATAAAGAAATATTTGTTAATAATTAATTTTACAAGCTTTTCCAAATTCTTAATTTTCCCTCCAAATTTCCTCATAACATATATATTTGGAAAATCATTTACAAAATTTGGAAAGTCCAGTTTCCGAGTTAAAGAAATTTTAATCGACCGGTTATCAACTGACGTGTGTCAGATAAATAGTAATAATTGTCAATAAATAATTTTCTATGCTTTTCCAAATTCTGAAATTTCTTTCCGAATTTCGAAATTCAATAACATCTTTATTCGGAAAACCATTTACAGAACTTTGAAAAGTTCAGTTTCCGAGTTAGAAACATTTTTTTCAAGTGGATATGAGCTTACGTATATGTCACATAAACAAATATTTGTTAATAAATTATTTTCTATGCTTTTTCAAAATCTGAAATTTCTTTCCGAAACTCCTCAATAACCTCTCTATTCGGAAAAACATTTACAGAATTTGGGAAAATCCAGTTTCCGAGTTAGAGAAATTCTAATCGAGCGGATATCAACTTACGTGGGTCTTGATAAAAAAATATTTGTTAATAAATAATTATACATGCTTTTCCAAATTCTAAAATTTCTTTTCGAATTTCCTCAATACCATCCCTATTCGGAAAAACATTTACAGAATTTGGAAAAGTCCAATTTCCCAGTTAGAGAAATTTTAATCGAGCGGTTATCAACTTACGTGGGTCAGATAAACAATAACAAATAGTTAATAAATAATATTGTATGCTTTTCCAAATTCTGAAATTTCTTTCCGAATTTCCCTAATAATATCCCTATTCGGAAAAACATTCACAGAATTTTGAAAAGTTCAGTTTCCGAGTTAGAGATATTTTTAACGAGTGGATATATGAACTTATGTCACATAAACAAATATTTGTTAAAAAATAATTTTCCATGCTTTTCCAAATTCTGAAATTCTATCCGAATTTCCTCAATAATATCCCTATTCGAAAAAAACATTAACAGAATTTGGAAAAGTTCAGTTTCCGAGTTAGAGAGATTTTTAACAAGTGGATATGTGAACGTATGCCACATAAACAAATCATTGTTAATAAATAAAATGAACTTTCTTTCCGAATTTCCTCAATAACATCCGTAATCGGAAAAACATTTACAGAATTAGGAAAAGTCCAGTTTCCGAGTTAGAGACATTTTTTTCCATGCGGATATGAGCTTACGTATATGTCACATAAACAAATATTTGTTAATAAATAATTTTCTATGCTTTTTCAAATTCTGAAATTTCTTTTCGACTTTCCTCAATAACATCCGTATTCGGGAAAATATTTACATAATTCGGAAAGGTCCAGTTTCCGAGTTGGAGACATTTTTATCAAGCGGATATGATCTTACATATATGTCACATAAAAAAATATTTGTAATAAATAATTTTCTATGCTTTTCCAAACATTGAAATTTCTTTCCAAATTTCCTCAATAATATCCCTTTTCGAAAAAACATTTACAGAATTAGGAAAACTCCAGTTTCCGAGTTGGAGACATTTTTATCAAGCGGATATGAGCTTACGTATATGTCATACAAACAAACTAATAAATAATTTTCTATGCTTTTCCAAATTCTGAAATTTCTTTCCGAATTTCCTCAATAATATCCCTTTCCGAAAAAACATTTACAGAATTTGGAAAACTCCAGTTTCCGAGTTAGAGACATTTTTTACAAGTGGATATATGAACGTATGTCACATAAACAAATATTTGTAATAAATAGTTTTCTTGCTTTTCCAAATTCTGAAATTTCTTTCCGAATTTCCTCAATAACATCCTCATTTGGAAAAACATTTACAGAATTTGGAAAAGTCCAGTTTCCGAGTTCGAGACATTTTTAGCAAGTGGATATATGAACGTGTGTCACATAAGCAAATATTTGTTCATAAATAATTTTCTATGCTCTTCCAAATTCTGAAATTTCTTTCCGAATTTCGTCGATAACATCCCAATTCGGAAAAACATTTACAGAATTTAGAAAAGTCTAGTTTCCGAGTTAGAGAATTCTTAATCGAGCGGATATCAACTTACGTGGGTCTAAATAAAGAAATATTTGTTAATAATTAATTTAACAAGCTTTTCCAAATTCTTAATTTTCCCTCCAAATTTCCTCATAACATCCGTATTTGGAAAATCATTTACAAAATTTGGAAAAGTCCAGTTTCCGAGTTAATGAAATTTTAATCGACCGGTTATCAACTGACGTGTGTCAGATAAATAGTAATAATTGTTAATACATAATTTTCTATGCTTTTCCAAATTCTGAAATTTCTTTCCGAATTTCGAAATTCAATAACATCTTTATTCGGAAAACCATTTACAGAACTTTGAAAAGTTCAGTTTCCGAGTTAGAAACATTTTTTTCAAGTGGATATGAGCTTACGTGACATATTCACATAAACAAATATTTGTTAATAAATAATTTTCTATGCTTTTTCAAAATCTGAAATTTCTTTCCGAAACTCCTCAATAACCTCTCTATTAGGAAAAACATTTACAGAATTTGGGAAAATTCAGTTTCCGAGTTAGAGAAATTCTAATCGAGCGGATATCAACTTACGTGGGTCTAGATAAAAAAATATTTGTTAATAAATACTTATCCATGCTTTTCCGAATTCTGAAATATCTTTTCGAATTTCCTCAATACCATCCCTATTCGGAAACATTTACAGAATTTGGAAAAGTACAGTTTCAAAGTTAGAGAAATTTTAATCTAGCGGTTATCAACTTACGTGGGTCAGATAAACAATAACAAATTGTTAATAAATAATATTCTATGCTTTTCCAAATTCTGAAATTTCTTTCCGAATTTCCCCAATAATATCCCTATTCGGAAAAACATTTACAGAATTTGGAAAAGTTCAGTTTCCGAGTTAAAGAGATTTTTATCAAGTGGATATATGAACGTATGCCACATAAACAAATCTTTGTTAATAAATAAAATGAACTTACTTTCCGAATTTTCTCAATAACATCCGTAATCGGAAAAACATTTACAGAATTAGGAAAAGTCCAGTTTCCGAGTTCGAGACATTCTTAGCAAGTGGATATATGAACGTGTGTCACACAAACAAATATTTGTTAATAAATCATTTTCGATGCTCTTCCAAATTCTGAAATTTCTTTCCGAATTTCGTCAATAACATCCCAATTCGGAAAAACATTTACAGAATTTGGAAAAGTTCAGTTTCCGCGTTAGAGAGATTTCTAACAAGTATATATATGAACGAATGCCACATAAACAAATCTTTGTTAATAAATAAAATTAACTTTCTTTCCGAATTTCCTCAATAACATCCGTAATCGGAAAAACATTTACAGAATTAGGAAAAGTCCAGTTTCCGAGTTAGAGACATTTTTATCAAGCGGATATATGAACGTGTGTCACATAAACAAATATTTGTTAATAAATAATATTCCATGCTTTTCCAAATTCTGAAATTTCTTTCCGAATTTCCTCAATAACATCCTTATTTGTAAAAACATTTACAGACTTTGGAAAAGTCCAGTTTCCGAGTTCGAGACATTTTTAGCAAGTGGATATATGAACGTGTGTCACATAAACAAATATTTGTTAATAAATAATTTTATATGCTCTTCCAAATTCTGAAATTTCTTTCCGAATTTCGTCAATAACATCCCAATTCGGAAAAACATTTACAGAATTAGGAAAAGTTCAGTTTCCGAGTTAGAGAGATTTTTAACAAGTGGATATATGAACGTATGCCACATAAACAAATCTTTGATAATAAATAAAATGAACTATCTTTCCGAATTTCCTCAATAACATCCGTAATCGGAAAAACATTTACAGAATTAGGAAAAGTCCAGAATTTAGAAAAGTCTAGTTTCCGAGTTAGAGAATTTTTAATCGAGCGGATATCAACTTACGTGGGGCTAGATAAAGAAATATTTGTTAATAATTAATTTTACAAGCTTTTCCAAATTCTTAATTTTCCCTCCAAATTTCCTCATAACATATATATTTGGAAAATCATTTACAAAATTTGGAAAGTCCAGTTTCCGAGTTAAAGAAATTTTAATCGACCGGTTATCAACTGACGTGTGTCAGATAAATAGTAATAATTGTCAATAAATAATTTTCTATGCTTTTCCAAATTCTGAAATTTCTTTCCGAATTTCGAAATTCAATAACATCTTTATTCGGAAAACCATTTACAGAACTTTGAAAAGTTCAGTTTCCGAGTTAGAAACATTTTTTTCAAGTGGATATGAGCTTACGTATATGTCACATAAACAAATATTTGTTAATAAATTATTTTCTATGCTTTTTCAAAATCTGAAATTTCTTTCCGAAACTCCTCAATAACCTCTCTATTCGGAAAAACATTTACAGAATTTGGGAAAATCCAGTTTCCGAGTTAGAGAAATTCTAATCGAGCGGATATCAACTTACGTGGGTCTTGATAAAAAAATATTTGTTAATAAATAATTATACATGCTTTTCCAGATTCTAAAATTTCTTGTCGAATTTCCTCAATACCATCCCTATTCGAAAATCATTTACAGAATTTGGAAAAGTCCAATTTCCCAGTTAGAGAAATTTTAATCGAGCGGTTATCAACTTACGTGGGTCAGATAAACAATAACAAATTGTTAATAAATAATATTGTATGCTTTTCCAAATTCTGAAATTTCTTTCCGAATTTCCTTAATAATATCCCTATTCGGAAAAACATTCACAGAATTTTGAAAAGTTCAGTTTCCGAGTTAGAGATATTTTTAACGAGTGGATATATGAACTTATGTCACATAAACAAATATTTTTTAAAAAATAATTTTCCATGCTTTTCCAAATTCTGAAATTCTATCCGAATTTCCTCAATAATATCCCTATTCGAAAAAAACATTAACAGAATTTGGAAAAGTTCAGTTTCCGAGTTAGAGAGATTTTTAACAAGTGGATATGTGAACGTATGCCACATAAACAAATCATTGTTAATAAATAAAATGAACTTTCTTTCCGAATTTCCTCAATAACATCCGTAATCGGAAAAACATTTACAGAATTAGGAAAAGTCCAGTTTCCGAGTTAGAGACATTTTTATCAAGCGGATATGAGCTTACGTTTATGTCACATAAATAAATATTTGTTAATAAATATGCTTTTCCAAATTCTGAAATTTCTTTCCGAATTTCCTCAATAACACCCCTATTCGGAAAAATATATACAGAATTTAGAAAAGTCTAGTTTCCGAGTTAGAGAATTTTTAATCGAGCGGATATCAACTTACGTGGGGCTAGATAAAGAAATATTTGTTAATAATTAATTTTACAAGCTTCTCCAAATTCTTAATTTTCCCTCCAAATTTCCTCATAACATATATATTTGGAAAATCATTTACAAAATTTGGAAAGTCCAGTTTCCGAGTTAAAGAAATTTTAATCGACCGGTTATCAACTGACGTGTGTCAGATAAATAGTAATAATTGTCAATAAATAATTTTCTATGCTTTTCCAAATTCTGAAATTTCTTTCCGAATTTCGAAATTCAATAACATCTTTATTCGGAAAACCATTTACAGAACTTTGAAAAGTTCAGTTTCCGAGTTAGAAACATTTTTTTCAAGTGGATATGAGCTTACGTATATGTCACATAAACAAATATTTGTTAATAAATTATTTTCTATGCTTTTTCAAAATCTGAAATTTCTTTCCGAAACTCCTCAATAACCTCTCTATTCGGAAAAACATTTACAGAATTTGGGAAAATCCAGTTTCCGAGTTAGAGAAATTCTAATCGAGCGGATATCAACTTACGTGGGTCTTGATAAAAAAATATTTGTTAATAAATAATTATACATGCTTTTCCAAATTCTAA
The DNA here is from genome assembly GCA_910595825.1 of Philhelius pedissequus. NCBI lineage: Eukaryota > Metazoa > Arthropoda > Insecta > Diptera > Syrphidae > Philhelius > Philhelius pedissequus. The sequence goes on from OU343160.1 coordinate 153,165,136, forward strand.
AATTTCTTTTCGAATTTCCTCAATACCATCCCTAATCGAAAATCATTTACAGAATTTGGAAAAGTCCAATTTCCCAGTTAGAGAAATTTTAATCGAGCGGTTATCAACTTACGTGGGTCAGATAAACAATAACAAATTGTTAATAAATAATATTGTATGCTTTTCCAAATTCTGAAATTTCTTTCCGAATTTCCTTAATAATATCCCTATTCGGAAAAACATTCACAGAATTTTGAAAAGTTCAGTTTCCGAGTTAGAGATATTTTTAACGAGTGGATATATGAACTTATGTCACATAAACAAATATTTTTTAAAAAATAATTTTCCATGCTTTTCCAAATTCTGAAATTCTATCCGAATTTCCTCAATAATATCCCTATTCGAAAAAAAACATTAACAGAATTTGGAAAAGTTCAGTTTCCGAGTTAGAGAGATTTTTAACAAGTGGATATGTGAACGTATGCCACATAAACAAATCATTGTTAATAAATAAAATGAACTTTCTTTCCGAATTTCCTCAATAACATCCGTAATCGGAAAAACATTTACAGAATTAGGAAATGTCCAGTTTCCGAGTTAGAGACATTTTTTTCCATGCGGATATGAGCTTACGTATATGTCACATAAACAAATATTTGTTAATAAATAGTTTTCTATGCTTTTTCAAATTCTGAAATTTCTTTTCGACTTTCCTCAATAACATCCGTATTCGGGAAAATATTTACATAATTCGGAAAGGTCCAGTTTCCGAGTTGGAGACATTTTTATCAAGCGGATATGATCTTACATATATGTCACATAAAAAAATATTTGTAATAAATAATTTTCTATGCTTTTCCAAACATTGAAATTTCTTTCCAAATTTCCTCAATAATATCCCTTTTCGAAAAAACATTTACAGAATTAGGAAAACTCCAGTTTCCGAGTTGGAGACATTTTTATCAAGCGGATATGAGCTTACGTATATGTCATATAAACAAACTAATAAATAATTTTCTATGCTTTTCCAAATTCTGAAATTTCTTTCCGAATTTCCTCAATAATATCCCTTTCCGAAAAAACATTTACAGAATTTGGAAAACTCCAGTTTCCGAGTTAGAGACATTTTTTACAAGTGGATATATGAACGTATGTCACATAAACAAATATTTGTAATAAATAATTTTCTTGCTTTTCCAAATTCTGAAATTTCTTTCCGAATTTCCTCAATAACATCCTCATTTGGAAAAACATTTACAGAATTTGGAAAAGTCCAGTTTCCGAGTTCGAGACATTTTTAGCAAGTGGATATATGAACGTGTGTCACATAAGCAAATATTTGTTCATAAATAATTTTCTATGCTCTTCCAAATTCTGAAATTTCTTTCCGAATTTCGTCAATAACATCCCAATTCGGAAAAACATTTACAGAATTTAGAAAAGTCTAGTTTCCGAGTTAGAGAATTCTTAATCGAGCGGATATCAACTTACGTGGGTCTAGATAAAGAAATATTTGTTAATAATTAATTTAACAAGCTTTTCCAAATTCTTAATTTTCCCTCCAAATTTCCTCATAACATCCGTATTTGGAAAATCATTTACAAAATTTGGAAAAGTCCAGTTTCCGAGTTAATGAAATTTTAATCGACCGGTTATCAACTGACGTGTGTCAGATAAATAGTAATAATTGTTAATACATAATTTTCTATGCTTTTCCAAATACTGAAATTTCTTTCCGAATTTCGAAATTCAATAACATCTTTATTCAGAAAACCATTTACAGAACTTTGAAAAGTTCAGTTTCCGAGTTAGAAACATTTTTTTCAAGTGGATATGAGCTTACGTATATGTCACATAAACAAATATTTGTTAATAAATAATTTTCTATGCTTTTTCAAAATCTGAAATTTCTTTCCGAAACTCCTCAATAACCTCTCTATTCGGAAAAACATTTACAGAATTTGGGAAAATTCAGTTTCCGAGTTAGAGAAATTCTAATCGAGCGGATATCAACTTACGTGGGTCTAGATAAAAAAATATTTGTTAATAAATACTTATCCATGCTTTTCCAAATTCTGAAATATCTTTTCGAATTTCCTCAATACCATCCCTATTCGGAAACATTTACAGAATTTGGAAAAGTCCAGTTTCAAAGTTAGAGAAATTTTAATCGAGCGGTTATCAACTTACGTGGGTCAGATAAACAATAACAAATTGTTAATAAATAATATTCTATGCTTTTCCAAATTCTGAAATTTCTTTCCGAATTTCCCCAATAATATCCCTATTCGGAAAAACATTTACAGAATTTGGAAAAGTTCAGTTTCCGAGTTAAAGAGATTTTTATCAAGTGGATATATGAACGTATGCCACATAAACAAATCTTTGTTAATAAATAAAATGAACTTACTTTCCGAATTTTCTCAATAACATCCGTAATCGGAAAAACATTTACAGAATTAGGAAAAGTCCAGTTTCCGAGTTCGAGATATTCTTAGCAAGTGGATATATGAACGTGTGTCACATAAACAAATATTTGTTAATAAATAATATTCCATGCTTTTCCAAATTCTGAAATTTCTTTCCGAATTTCCTCAATAACATCCTTATTTGTAAAAACATTTACAGAATTTGGAAAAGTCCAGCTTCCGAGTTCGAGACATTTTTAGCAAGTGGATATATGAACGTGTGTCACATAAACAAATATTTGTTAATAAATAATTTTCTATGCTCTTCCAAATTCTGAAATTTCTTTCCGAATTTCGTCAATAACATCCCAATTCGGAAAAACATTTACAGAATTAGGAAAAGTTCAGTTTCCGAGTTAGGGAGATTTTTAACAAGTGGATATATGAACGTATGCCACATAAACAAATCTTTGTTAATAAATAAAATGAACTATCTTTCCGAATTTCCTCAATAACATCCGTAATCGGAAAAACATTTACAGAATTAGGAAAAGTCCAGTTTCCGAGTTAGAGACATTTTTATCAAGCGGATATGAGCTTACGTTTATGTCACATAAACAAATATTTGTTAATAAATATGCTTTTCCAAATTCTGAAATTTCTTTCCGAATTTCCTCAATAACACCCCTATTCGGAAAAATATATACAGAATTTAGAAAAGTCTAGTTTCCGAGTTAGAGAATTTTTAATCGAGCGGATATCAACTTACGTGGGGCTAGATAAAGAAATATTTGTTAATAATTAATTTTACAAGCTTTTCCAAATTCTTAATTTTCCCTCCAAATTTCCTCATAACATATGTATTTGGAAAATCATTTACACAATTTGGAAAAGTCCAGTTTCCGAGTTAAAGAAATTTTAATCGACCGGTTATCAACTGACGTGTGTCAGATAAATAGTAATAATTGTCAATAAATAATTTTCTATGCTTTTCCAAATTCTGAAATTTCTTTCCGAATTTCGAAATTCAATAACATCTTTATTCGGAAAACCATTTACAGAACTTTGAAAAGTTCAGTTTCCGAGTTAGAAACATTTTTTTTCAAGTGGATATGAGCTTACGTATATGTCACATAAACAAATATTTGTTAATAAATTATTTTCTATGCTTTTTCAAAATCTGAAATTTCTTTCCGAAACTCCTCAATAACCTCTCTATTCGGAAAAACATTTACAGAATTTGGGAAAATCCAGTTTCCGAGTTAGAGAAATTCTAATCGAGCGGATATCAACTTACGTGGGTCTTGATAAAAAAATATTTGTTAATAAACAATTATCCATGCTTTTCCAAATTCTGAAATTTCTTTTCGAATTTCCTCAATACCATCCCTATTCGGAAAAACATTTACAGAATTTGGAAAAGTACAATTTCCCAGTTAGAGAAATTTTAATCGAGCGGTTATCAACTTACGTGGGTCAGATAAACAATAACAAATTGTTAATAAATAATATTGTATGCTTTTCCAAATTCTGAAATTTCTTTCCGAATTTCCTTAATAATATCCCTATTCGGAAAAACATTCACAGAATTTTGAAAAGTTCAGTTTCCGAGTTAGAGATATTTTTAACGAGTGGATATATGAACTTATGTCACATAAACAAATATTTGTTAAAAAATAATTTTCCATGCTTTTCCAAATTCTGAAATTCTATCCGAATTTCCTCAATAATATCCCTATTCGAAAAAAACATTTACAAAATTTGGAAAAGTTCAGTTTCCGAGTTAGAGAGATTTTTAACAAGTGGATATGTGAACGTATGCCACATAAACAAATCATTGTTAATAAATAAAATGAATTTTCTTTCCGAATTTCCTCAATAACATCCGTAATCGGAAAAACATTTACAGAATTAGGAAAAGTCCAGTTTCCGAGTTAGAGACTTTTTTTTCATGCGGATATGAGCTTACGTATATGTCACATAAACAAATATTTGTTAATAAATAATTTTCTATGCTTTTTCAAATTCTGAAATTTCTTTTCGACTTTCCTCAATAACATCCGTATTCGGGAAAATATTTACATAATTCGGAAAGGTCCAGTTTCCGAGTTGGAGACATTTTTATCAAGCGGATATGATCTTACATATATGTCACATAAAAAAATATTTGTAATAAATAATTTTCTATGCTTTTCCAAACATTGAAATTTCTTTCCAAATTTCCTCAATAATATCCCTTTTCGAAAAAACATTTACAGAATTAGGAAAACTCCAGTTTCCGAGTTGGAGACATTTTTATCAAGCGGATATGAGCTTACGTATATGTCATATAAACAAACTAATAAATAATTTTCTATGCTTTTCCAAATTCTGAAATTTCTTTCCGAATTTCCTCAATAATATCCCTTTCCGAAAAAACATTTACAGAATTTGGAAAACTCCAGTTTCCGAGTGAGAGACATTTTTTACAAGTGGATATATGAACGTATGTCACATAAACAAATATTTGTAATAAATAATTTTCTTGCTTTTCCAAGTTCTGAAATTTCTTTCCGAATTTCCTCAATAACATCCTTATTTGGAAAAACATTTACAGAATTTGGAAAAATCCAGTTTCCGAGTTCGAGACATTTTTAGCAAGTGGATATATGAACGTGTGTCACATAAGCAAATATTTGTTCATAAATAATTTTCTATGCTCTTCCAAATTCTGAAATTTCTTTCCGAATTTCGTCAATAACATCCCAATTCGGAAAAACATTTACAGAATTTAGAAAAGTCTAGTTTCCGAGTTAGAGAATTCTTAATCGAGCGGATATCAACTTACGTGGCTCTAGATAAAGAAATATTTGTTAATAATTAATTTAACAAGCTTTTCCAAATTCTTAATTTTCCCTCCAAATTTCCTCATAACATCCGTATTTGGAAAATCATTTACAAAATTTGGAAAAGTCCAGTTTCCGAGTTAATGAAATTTTAATCGACCGGTTATCAACTGACGTGTGTCAGATAAATAGTAATAATTGTCAATAAATAATTTTTTATGCTTTTCCAAATTCTGAAATTTCTTTCCGAATTTCCTCAATAACACCCCTATTCGGAAAAATATATACAGAATTTAGAAAAGTCTAGTTTCCGAGTTAGAGAATTTTTAATCGAGCGGATATCAACTTACGTGGGGCTAGATAAAGAAATATTTGTTAATAATTAATTTTACAAGCTTTTCCAAATTCTTAATTTTCCCTCCAAATTTCCTCATAACATATGTATTTGGAAAATCATTTACAAAATTTTGAAAAATCCAGTTTCCGAGTTAAAGAAATTTTAATCGACCGGTTATCAACTGACGTGTGTCAGATAAATAGTAATAATTGTCAATAAATAATTTTCTATGCTTTTCCAAATTCTGAAATTTCTTTCCGAATTTCGAAATTCAATAACATCTTTATTCGGAAAACCATTTACAGAACTTTGAAAAGTTCAGTTTCCGAGTTAGAAACATTTTTTTTCAAGTGGATATGAGCTTACGTATATGTCACATAAACAAATATTTGTTAATAAATTATTTTCTATGCTTTTTCAAAATCTGAAATTTCTTTCCGAAACTCCTCAATAACCTCTCTATTCGGAAAAACATTTACAGAATTTGGGAAAATCCAGTTTCCGAGTTAGAGAAATTCTAATCGAGCGGATATCAACTTACGTGGGTCTTGATAAAAAAATATTTGTTAATAAACAATTATCCATGCTTTTCCAAATTCTGAAATTTCTTTTCGAATTTCCTCAATACCATCCCTATTCGGAAAAACATTTACAGAATTTGGAAAAGTCCAATTTCCCAGTTAGAGAAATTTTAATCGAGCGGTTATCAACTTACGTGGGTCAGATAAACAATAACAAATTGTTAATAAATAATATTGTATGCTTTTCCAAATTCTGAAATTTCTTTCCGAATTTCCTTAATAATATCCCTATTCGGAAAAACATTCACAGAATTTTGAAAAGTTCAGTTTCCGAGTTAGAGATATTTTTAACGAGTGGATATATGAACTTATGTCACATAAACAAATATTTGTTAAAAAATAATTTTCCATGCTTTTCCAAATTCTGAAATTCTATCCGAATTTCCTCAATAATATCCCTATTCGAAAAAAACATTTACAGAATTTGGAAAAGTTCAGTTTCCGAGTTATAGAGAGATTTTTAACAAGTGGATATGTGAACGTATGCCACATAAACAAATCATTGTTAATAAATAAAATGAACTTTCTTTCCGAATTTCCTCAATAACATCCGTAATCGGAAAAACATTTACAGAATTAGGAAAAGTCCAGTTTCCGAGTTAGAGGCATTTTTTTCTGCGGATATGAGCTTACGTATATGTCACATAAACAAATATTTGTTAATAAATAATTTTCTATGCTTTTTCAAATTCTGAAGTTTCTTTTCGACTTTCCTCAATAACATCCGTATTCGGGAAAATATTTACATAATTCGGAAAGGTCCAGTTTCCGAGTTGGAGACATTTTTATCAAGCGGATATGATCTTACATATATGTCACATAAAAAAATATTTGTAATAAATAATTTTCTATGCTTTTCCAAACATTGAAATTTCTTTCCAAATTTCCTCAATAATATCCCTTTTCGAAAAAACATTTACAGAATTAGGAAAACTCCAGTTTCCGAGTTGGAGACATTTTTATCAAGCGGATATGAGCTTACGTATATGTCATATAAACAAACTAATAAATAATTTTCTATGCTTTTCCAAATTCTGAAATTTCTTTCCGAATTTCCTCAATAATATCCCTTTCCGAAAAAACATTTACAGAATTTGGAAAACTCCAGTTTCCGAGTGAGAGACATTTTTTACAAGTGGATATATGAACGTATGTCACATAAACAAATATTTGTAATAAATAATTTTCTTGCTTTTCCAAATTCTGAAATTTCTTTCCGAATTTCCTCAATAACATCCTTATTTGGAAAAACATTTACAGAATTTGGAAAAATCCAGTTTCCGAGTTCGAGACATTTTTAGCAAGTGGATATATGAACGTGTGTCACATAAGCAAATATTTGTTCTTAAATAATTTTCTATGCTCTTCCAAATTCTGAAATTTCTTTCCGAATTTCGTCAATAACATCCCAATTCGGAAAAACATTTACAGAATTTAGAAAAGTCTAGTTTCCGAGTTAGAGAATTTTTAATCGAGCGGATATCAACTTACGTGGCTCTAGATAAAGAAATATTTGTTAATAATTAATTTAACAAGCTTTTCCAAATTCTTAATTTTCCCTCCAAATTTCCTCATAACATCCGTATTTGGAAAATCATTTACAAAATTTGGAAAAGTCCAGTTTCCGAGTTAATTAAATTTTAATCGACCGGTTATCAACTGACGTGTGTCAGATAAATAGTAATAATTGTTAATACATAATTTTCTATGCTTTTCCAAATTCTGAAATTTCTTTCCGAATTTCGAAATTCAATAACATCTTTATTCGGAAAACCATTTACAGAACTTTGAAAAGTTCAGTTTCCGAGTTAGAAACATTTTTTTTCAAGTGGATATGAGCTTACGTATATGTCACATAAACAAATATTTGTTAATAAATAATTTTCTATGCTTTTTCACAATCTGAAATTTCTTTCCGAAACTCATCAATAACCTCTCTATTCGGAAAAACATTTACAGAATTTGGGAAAATTCAGTTTCCGAGTTAGAGAAATTCTAATCGAGCGGATATCAACTTACGTGGGTCTAGATAAAAAAATATTTGTTAATAAATAATTATCCATGCTTTTCCAAATTCTGAAATATCTTTTCGAATTTCCTCAATACCATCCCTATTCGGAAACATTTACAGAATTTGGAAAAGTCCAATTTCAAAGTTAGAGAAATTTTAATCGAGCGGTTATCAACTTACGTGGGTCAGATAAACAATAACAAATTGTTAATAAATAATATTCTATGCTTTTCTAAATTCTGAAATTTCTTTCCGAATTTCCCCAATAATATCCCTATTCGGAAAAACATTTACAGAATTTGGAAAAGTTCAGTTTCCGAGTTAGAGAGATTTTTAACAAGTGGATATATGAACGTATGCCACATAAACAAATCTTTGTTAATAAATAAAATGAACTTTCTTTCCGAATTTTCTCAATAACATCCGTAATCGGAAAAACATTTACAGAATTAGGAAAAGTCCAGTTTCCGAGTTCGATACATTCTTAGCAAGTGGATATATGAACGTGTGTCACATAAACAAATATTTGTTAATAAATCATTTTCTATGCTCTTCCAAATTCTGAAATTTCTTTCCGAATTTCGTCAATAACATCCCAATTCGGAAAAACATTTACAGAATTTGGAAAAGTTCAGTTTCCCAGTTAGAGAGATTTTTAACAAGTGGATATATGAACGTATGCCACATAAACAAATCTTTGTTAATAAATAAAATGAACTTTCTTTCCGAGTTTCCTCAATAACATCCGTAATCGGAAAAACATTTACAGAATTAGGAAAAGTCCAGTTTCCGAGTTAGAGACATTTTTATCAAGCGGATATATGAACGTGTGTCACATAAACAAATATTTGTTAATAAATTGTTAACTTATATGATTGAAAGAAAGACAACCGCCGTGTACGATGATAAGAGAAAGACTAACTTTATTAGCATATGTATGTACGTGTAGTATGTAAGAATTCATTATTATAAGGTACATAGTTTCCAGTGAGAGCCGATATTGCCAATAGTAAATTTTACAAATAAATTATTATTCCAACACTCCCACTTATGATTAAATTTAGTTCAAACAAAAATATAATTCATACAGGTAATTATTAAATTTATATTACATTACTTTAATCAAAAAACGAATTTTTTCAAATTTATCTCTGCATAAGGCCTTTGTAAAGATATCTGCATTTTGATGCTCAGATGGAACATAATTAATCTTAAAATCACCTCTGCTGAATCGTTCACGGATGAAATGATAACGAACATCAATATGTTTAGTTCGTTTGTGGAATTCAGGATTTTTGATTAGTTTTATGGCTCCCTGGTTGTCCATGTTTAGATTAACCTCTCCACTTTCAGTTGGAACTAATTCTAGGACAAGTTGCCGAAGCCATACCATCTCCTTCACTGCCTGTGACGCTGCGATGTACTCCGATTCGGTGGTAGATAAGGAGACACATCTTTGCCTCTGTGATGACCAAGACACCGGTCTACTTCCCAAAGCAAAAATAAAACCAGTGGTAGAACGTTGAGTCATATGGTGTCCGGCGTAATCAGCGTCACTGTAACAAATCAAAGAAAAACATTTACATTTATCAAAAAATATACCCATTTCTCGAGTCCCGCTGATGTACTTTAGTATTCTTTTGACCGCATTGACCTGAGCCTGGTTCGGTAAGTTTAAGTAACGAGAAACTACTCCCACTGCATAAGCTATATCTGGGCGGGTGGCAACGGCCAGGTACATAAGTGATCCAACAGCCTCTCTGTAAGGAAACTTGACATCTTTGGAGGATTCTGAGTAAGAACAGTTCTCAGCTGGTGTTGAAACTGGTTTGCAATTCAGCATGTTAAATCTCCGCAAAATACACTCAGTGTAACGAGATTGACTGACATGAACTGCACCATTCGGTTTCCTTTTTAACTCCATACCTAGAAACCAATTTGCATCCAATGTTGTAATTTCAAACTGCGTCTTTAAAAACTTTATGAACGTCAAAGCATCCTCTTTATACCATGCAGCTATAAGTCCATCATCAATATATATCGCGAGGATCATACGCCTATTAAGATCACTTGAAATAAATACACATGGGTCCATTTTGCTGGGTTTAAGGTTATACTGCTTCAAAACTGCCGTAAACTTCTCATTCCAGCATCTAGACGCCTGTTTCAACCCATACAAACTCTTTTGAAGCTTACAAACTCGTCCAGATTCGTCATCAAAGCCTTGGGGTTGTTGCATGTATATTTCTTCATTGAAATCGCCGTTTAAAAAGGCCGTCTTTACATCAAACTGAGATAAATGTAATCCTTCGTTTGCCACAATTGCGAAAATACAACGTATGGAAGTAAACTTTGCCACCGGACTGAATGTTTCACTATAATCGACACCTTGTTCTTGACTGAATCCTCGAACTAGCAACCTAGCTTTGTATTTCCGCAAACCACCAACTCCTAAGTCCTTCAGCTTATACACCCATTTGGTGTCGATTGCTTTTCTGTTCGGCGGAAGCTGTACCAAATCCCAGGTATGGTTCTGATGAAGGCTATTCATCTCTTCTTCCATTGCTGTCTTCCAATTAGGTGCATCATCAGAAGCAAGTGCATCACGGTAAATATTTGGTTCCCCTTGGACAAGGAATGCATGTTTCTGAATGATGTTTCACATACCAGAATACTCCACACCTTTCTGCCTACGTAGACGATCCCTCCACGGAAGGGTCACATCACCGCCATCATCGTTACGTCCATCATCATCATCCTGGAGTGCTTGAGGTCCTTCCACTTCTTCGTCAGCAGACTGGTAAACGTCTTCTCTTACCTGCTCTCCATCTTCTCCACCATTTTCTGCGATTGATAAATCTTTGTATCTTGAAGGTTCTTGAGAAGCATCAGTCAAAACATTTTGATACTGGTCGAATTCTTTGAACGTAACGTCTCGCACTATTTCTACTTTTCGATGATTAGGTATCCAGACACGGTATCCTTTGGAAGTCTCTGAGTAACCCATGAACAAACCCTTTTCAGCTTTTTTGTCCCATTTTCTGCGCCTTTGCTTGGGTATGTGGATAAATGCTTCAACGCCAAAAACTCTTAAATATCCAAAGCTGAGCTTATGACCAGACCACATCTCATATGGCGACTTGTCTTTTAAAGTGCTTACGCCAGTTCGGTTCAAGACATAAACAGCCGTATTTACTGCTTCAGCCCAAAACTTCTTGGATAAGTTCCTCGCATGGAGCATCGAACGTGCCGCTTCCACTACAGTACGGTTTTCTCGCTCAACACACCCGTTCTGCTCCGGCGTATATGGTACGGTGGTTTCATGTCGAATACAGTTTTTACTCAGAAGCGATCTTACAGCTTCGTTTACGAATTCCAATCCATTGTCTGTGTGAAGTGTCTTCACTGGTAGTCGCATCTCAGAACCAGCTTTATTTAAGAACTCCTCTATTGACGAGCAAACTTCTGATTTGTTTGTAATAAAGTAAACTACCTTAAAATGTGAAAAATGGTCTTTAAAAAGAACAAAATATCTGCAACCCCCTATAGAAGTTTCTTCCATAGGACCACATACATCCGCATGCACTAATTCCCCGGGTTGACTAGCTTTAAATGTGCTTCTAGGAAATGAAAGTCTATGCAGTTTGCCATACATACAGCCATCGCATGAGAATTCCTTGACATCTATAAAAGGAATACCTTCTTTTAACAACTGTGAACGTACTTGTGAGACATTTTGATGAGCCATCCTTTCATGCCATACTTTTAAAGAAAGATCTGTGGAAGATGCGAAGATTGCCTTATGTTCCGTAGAACCCTGAACAACAAAACACATTTTGAATAACTGCCCTTTTCGCTCTCCCACTGCCACAACAGATCCATCGTCTTTCTTAAATTCACATCCCAAACTGTCAGACATAAACTTGAGGCCTTTATCTAGAGCACAACTTTGGGAAAAAAGATGTACGGAAATTTTTGGCACATATAAAACGTTTGAGAGATGTTTTTCACACAATTTCTTGCCATTGTAGGATAAAATATTTATATCACCTGATCCCAGTGCTAAAATCTTTTGACCACTTCCTACTCTTATGTCTATTGGAGCAGAAAATCTTTGAAAATGCACAAACCAATCTTTTTTATGGGTCATGTGGTCGCTAGCACCAGATTCGAGATACCAACTATCATCAATTTCACCATGATTCATTATCAACGCATTGCAGGTAATTATCGAAATATTTTCCTCTCGTCTCTCACTTCCTTTTCCAGTCTTAGCTCGATCCATGTCAGCCACGAAATAATTCTTCTCCGTTTGTTTCTCAATTGCACTTCCAGTCTTCAGTTGGTTATGATCACAAGATATATATTCTGCCCCTTTATCTTCACTTGAACTTCCAGTCCACAAAGCATCATCAATGTTCAAAACCTTCCTCTTTTCCTTTGTCTCGCTTGAAGTTCCAGCCTTCACTTTATCAGCATCAGAAAAAGGTTTTCTTCCCTTTTCAACCTCACTTGTACTTCCAGTCCATTCTTGCATAGAGCATAATTCGGAATTACACATGAGAGCCTCCCCCCTTTGTACTTCATTCCGGTTTCCAGTCTTCTTTCTATCGGCAAACTTTTTCGGACAATCCTTTTTCCAATGACCGAATTCATTGCACCTAAAACACCTTCCAGGTTTGGAGACTTTCTGCTGTTGCTGTTTCTTGTTCTTCTGCTTTGCAATTAACGCTGTGCTTTAAATGGAATTACTTGCAGTAGACGAATGTGAATGCATGCGTGTTTCCTCCATCACTAACCGTGACGTCAGATTCTCTAAGGTCTGTTGTTCCTTTGCCGTGGATTCCCAAGCACAAAAGAAATGTTGGAAACTTTCAGGGAGAGTCATTAACACTTTTGTAATAACCATGCTATCGGAAACCTGCTCTCCAACATCTCTAAGCTGCCTAACAATATTTTCCAACTTGGAAATGTGAGTCGCAACGTCATCATCAGGCTCCTTCTCGAAGCTATAAAATCTTTGTAGCAACATGTGAACATTCGTACTAGAAGTGTGTTCATATACCGCCTTTAACTTCGTCCACATCTCCTGTGCAGTGTTGCAGTTAACAATGTGGCGAAGCGGTGTTGAACCTACACTCGTTGCAATTATGCGTTGAGCCTTGCTATCGATTTTCATCCGATTCAATAACCGATTATCAAAAATTACCTCGGTCTCAGTTTCCCCTTTAACTGGTCGATTGTTCAGGCCATTTACCTGTTCAAATAGCCCAGAAGCTTTAAGTAAAATCTGAACTTGAAACTTCCATATGGAGTATTGTTCAGAATCAAGCAATTTTTCAATTTTAAAACTTTCAGACTCCATTTTTGAATTTATTAAAAAAGCAAACTCTAATTCAGTACTATCACGTGACCTGGGCCCATAACCTGTTAACTTATATGATTGAAAGAAAGACAACCGCCGTGTATGATGATAAGAGAAAGACTAATTTTATTAGCATATGTATGTACGAGTAGTATGTAAGAATTCATTATTATAAGGTACATAGTTTCCAGTGAGAGCCGATATTGCCAATAGTAAATTTTACAAATAAATTATTATTCCAACATAAATAATATTCCATGCACGAATTTCCTCAATAACATCCGTAATCGGAAAAACATTTACAGAATTAGGAAAAGTCCAGTTTCCGAGTTAGAGACATTCTTATCAAGCGGATATGAGCTTACGTTTATGTCACATAAACAAATATTTGTTAATAAATATGGTTTTCCAAATTCTGAAATTTCTTTCCGAATTTCCTCAATAACACCCCTATTCGGAAAAATATATACAGAATTTAGAAAAGTCTAGTTTCCGAGTTAGAGAATTTTTAATCGAACGGATATCAACTTACGTGGGGCTAGATAAAGAAATATTTGTTAATAATTAATTTTACAAGCTTTTCCAAATTCTTAATTTTCCCTCCAAATTTCCTCATAACATATGTATTTGGAAAATCATTTACAAAATTTGGAAAAGTCCAGTTTCCGAGTTAAAGAAATTTTAATCGACCGGTTATCAACTGACGTGTGTCAGATAAATAGTAATAATTGTTAATAAATAATTTTCTATGCTTTTCCAAATTCTGAAATTTCTTTCCGAATTTCGAAATTCAATAACATCTTTATTCGGAAAACCATTTACAGAACTTTGAAAATTTCAGTTTCCGAGTTAGAAACATTTTTTTTCAAGAGGATATGAGCTTACGTATATGTCACATAAACAAATATTTGTTAATAAATAATTTTCTATGCTTTTTCAAAATCTGAAATTTCTTTCCGAAACTCCTCAATAACCTCTCTATTCGGAAAAACATTTACAGAATTTGGGAAAATCCAGTTTCCGAGTTAGAGAAATTCTAATCGAGCGGATATCAACTTACGTGGGTCTTGATAAAAAAATATTTGTTAATAAATAATTATCCATGCTAAATTCTGAAATTTCTTTTCGAATTTCCTCAATACCATCCCTATTCGGAAAAACATTTACAGAATTTGGAAAAGTCCAATTTCCCAGTTAGAGAAATTTTAATCGAGCGGTTATCAACTTACGTGGGTCAGATAAACAATAACAAATTGTTAATAAATAATATTGTATGCTTTTCCAAATTCTGAAATTTCTTTCCGAATTTCCTCAATAATATCCCTATTCGGAAAAACATTCACAGAATTTGAAAAGTTCAGTTTCCGAGTTAGAGATATTTTTAACGAGTGGATATATGAACTTATGTCACATAAACAAATATTTGTTAAAAAATAATTTTCCATGCTTTTCCAAATTCTGAAATTCTATCCGAATTTCCTCAATAATATCCCTATTCGAAAAAAAACATTTACAGAATTTGGAAAAGTTCAGTTTCCGAGTTAGAGAGATTTGGGCAAAAAACAAAAAATTCCAATTTAATGATTAGGAATTCTAGTCTTGTTGGATATAGTTCACACTAGATGTTCTTCACGAAATCTATGTTAGATGAACTGAACTTGGCAAAAATTGCGTATTGACAAAGGTCCTCACTAGTCAACTGATGAGTCCATGTGAGATCGCCGGGACGAAACGCCAATTTTTGTTGGACTAAAGGCCGTTAAAAGCTATTTTGAATCAATAATTCAACAAGTCTAAATATTATAGTGCTAAGTCTTCTACTTGGCTGATGTAATTCAGTAGTATATAGAATTTGTATTATAAAAAAAAAAACTTCTTATATAAATAATGCCAGGCCATGGGCAAAAAACAAAAAATTCCAATTTAATGATTAGGAATTCTAGTCTTGTTGGATATAGTTCACACTAGATGTTCTTCACGAAATCTACGTTAGATGAACTGAACTTGGCAAAAATTGCGTATTGACAAAGGTCCTCACTAGTCAACTGATGAGTCCATGTGAGATCGCCGGGACGAAACGCCAATTTTTGTTGGACTAAAGGCCGTTAAAAGCTATTTTGAATCAATAATTCAACAAGTCCAAATATTATAGTGCTAAGTCTTCTACTTGGCTGATGTAATTCAGTAGTATATAGAATTTGTATTATAAAAAAAAAAAAAAACTTCTTATATAAATAATGCCAGGCCATGGGCAAAAAACAAAAAATTCCAATTTAATGATTAGGAATTCTAGTCTTGTTGGATATAGTTCACACTAGATGTTCTTCACGAAATCTATGTTAGATGAACTGAACTTGGCAAAAATTGCGTATTGATAAAGGTAGTTAATATTTTTGTCATTTAATACGATAATTACACAAAATAGGTACATAATGACAGGAATATTTACATTTGGTAATTCGTGTAAGTCCAGGACTACTCCATCGCTCCCGTATTACCTTAGTTCTTAGGTAACTCTGCCTTATACATAGCGTGATTTTGACTCTATTTGCGCACTTTTTTCATTTTATATAATTTTTCGATATTCCGATTTCGGGATTTTGTGTTTTCGGGATTCTGGGCTTTCTGGATTTTGGGTTTTGTGGATTCTGGGTTTTCTGGATTCTGGATTTTCGGGATTCTGGGTTTTCGGGATTTTGGATTTTCTGGATTTTTGGGTTTTTGGATTTCGGTTTTTTGGATTTCGGTTTTCTGGATTCTGAGCCCAACCCGCCTTATATATATCGTGATTTTCCTTCCGCTCTTACCTTAGTTCTAAGGTAAATATGCCTTAAACCAAGAAAACCCAAAATCCCGAAATCGGAATATCGAAAAATTATATAAAATTAAAAATTTGCGCAAATTTTTCATTTTATATAATTTTTCGATATTTCTATTTCGTTTAATTCTATTTGATATATGATTATTATTATTGTTAAATTTTGTTTGTTATATGACTATTTTATATTAGATTAGATTAAATTAAGTTTATTTAGTTTAAGCTTACTATTTAACAATTTCATGTAAATAATTTTCTTAATTTAAAAAAATATCTTAAATTTAATAAAAAGTTTTTACAAATACTAATGCATGTATTTCGAATTTTAAAATATTTCTTTCACTTTTCATAATATTTGGAAGTTAATTGAAAATTCCAATTCCTTTTTTTTTAAATAACATATTTTGTGTTTTTGTGTTTCTCAAAAATTGCATATTTAAGTTATTATTAATTATTAAGTTATAAGGCTGTTCACTTGCTCTAGTTGTAAATCTTTTAATTAGATAATCAGGTAACATATTGTTTTTAATTTTAAATATAAAAATAAGTGTACGCAAAACAATTCTTTGTTTAATGTTCAACCATTTAAGAATTTCAAGCATACTTCGAATGGATGATATACATCATCAATATAAGATTGAACGCTTTGCTTTATTTTGTAATTTTGTAAGACCCCAACAAAAGTATTAGCCGTGTTTTATTATGCTCAATGACCCATATAATTCACCCCGTGAAAATAAAACGATATGGGTCATGAACATGTTTTACTTTTCATGGTTGGCAGCTGTGATTACATTTTGACATTTCATTTTTTTTATATTAAGTAAATTGTTCACTGCGGTGCTCGGAAGTTGTCAGTTAAATATATCCAGAAGGGGTATCTCGAAAAAAACGCGAACGGCGGCCTACGAGGGGCCGGCCAAACAGTTCGACTTACAGAATTTCAATCAACCCGAAAGTTTAATTAATAGAATATTTATGAATAA
The DNA here is from genome assembly GCA_910595825.1 of Philhelius pedissequus. Lineage (NCBI taxonomy): Eukaryota > Metazoa > Arthropoda > Insecta > Diptera > Syrphidae > Philhelius > Philhelius pedissequus. The sequence continues at coordinate 153,182,446 of OU343160.1, forward strand.
AAAAATATGAATTTACAGGTGCGTTAACTCCACCCCCTTCTAAAATCTACGGCCCGTAGATCGAAAATGTTTAATGTCGGGGCTAAATCATTTCGGGTCCTGGGGTAGGTCCAAGTGTTTGGATGTTGATCGATGGGATGTTCAATTTTTTCGTAAGTATGCGCCACACTACCAAGGCAAAAATTATCATTATTATAAGTGTAGTCGTATCGAATAATAATGAATTCCCAAGTTTAGATGATATAATTTTGAGCTTTTCCAGGTTCCTTAAGCTCATATACTGTGCACGTACTCATAATCCAGTTTACGTTCCTTCAGAGTTTCATTTGTAATTACGGATGGTAGTATTTGAAAGTTCGTGAAAGTATAACTTGAATAAGTTTTATCCTTAAAACGAACACTTTCGTTGTAAAATTGGACTACGTAGGTTCCATTCAGTTGTGTCGAAGAATTTTCGTGCACGAGATTCCCAATAAAGTTCGTAAGGAACATCACTCCATCCTTAACTAGTTCTATTACTTCTTCTCGGTTTATAAGAAAATTGCAAGGAGCATGTCCACCTTTAAGTATTCTGGGTATGCACCCGTCTTCTTGGACCCTTTGCAACATTGGCTCTCTGCATATAGTTAAGTTGTTAATCAAGAGGCAGTAGACCTATTATGCCATAGGTTCCTTTTTGGTTCGCTAGCATCTTTTCGTATTCTACTTCAACTTGCTTCCCTGCATGTATTGACGGTCTGGTAATCAGAACATTGAAGTCCTTTTTACGTATTTTTGGTATTGATAGAACGTACAACAGTGTTGTACCGTTGGTGAGTATAGAAGGCGTTCCATATTCTATTGCTTCGATTTCATTATTATATGGCAGGGTTTCTAGTTCACTTACAATTCGGTTGATTTCTTCCAAGTCCAGGAGGTTCGTGGTTATTAATCCTTTTTTGGCCATTTGGCAGGCTCGAACAACCTCGTTTACCTCAGTTTTGATATTCAGTACTTCGTTTAGGATATCTTGTTCAAATTTACCAGAGATGACATCTTTTATGCCATCGTTATATCTCTCGACTACAAGATTAATTTTCTGTGTAATTTCCTCTGTGATATTCATGAGTTTCTCGTTTATCATGTATTGATGGTTGTTGTTGTTGATGATCATATTTTCGTTTTTAAGGATCATATTCCAATCTGTCGCATCGGGGTTTACAGCTATCCACTTCCATGCTGAGCATATCCAATTGATTGATCTGGTTTTTCTCGATTTCCCGATGAGTAGTCTTATTCGGTCTCTTATCTGTTGAATATGAAATTTAATGATTTTTCTGCTATTGTCTTGTTTCAGGTTATATTCTGTTGTTTTAAAAAGACCTTCAAGTAGAGGGTCAAACATTTCGATTTCGATGAGATAAACGAGCTTAAAGCTTCCATTGATTACCCATCCCTTCGATTCCTTTATTGCTAGGATAGGACTTTTGTACTCAAATACTTGCAAGCCCTGAGTGACAGCTAACATCATCAATCTGAAAGTGTTTTGTAAGGAATATTTAACGTATTCTAATTTTTTATATACCAATTTTTACGAGGGAAAAGATAAAACAAATCATATAAATAACAACAATTAAGAGTCTTAAATGAAGATAAGAGCAAATTTAACTTTAATTTTCAAAATCCTTAATATATATACATTCTCTTAGTTACAATAACTTATATGTAGGAGTTGTTAGTATATTTGGCTTATTTGATGCCGATATTTAAAGTAAAATTACGAATAACTTATATGTAGGAGTTCTTAGTATTTTCTAATCATTTAATACAGACATTAAAAGTAATTCTAGTTTTTTCTAGTAATAATCATTTTAAATTTTTTTTAAATATTTTTTTCGTGGGTTTGTGATAGATTAATTTCAATAAACAACTCTGAATCACAAATGCTACGTTATAACCTTGATCTTTCAATGAGCATTGGTGGTTCCCTTTCCCTTTCATTTTTTATATGTTTTTGATATGCGCCTTGTGTATTTTTCTACCACTATCCGTGATAACCGTAACCCAGTTATCCTTGGCTACCACCTCTCTTCGGTACAAGGGCTTATTCTTACCTTTAACTTTTTTGAATGCTGCATAAATGATTTCCCCTTTTTTAAATTTCTTAGGTGGGGATCTTTTTGCATTACTTCTGGCGTTACTTTCTGTTTGTTTTTTCTTAATTAATTCTTTTAAATCATTATTAACTTTCTATAATCTATTACGTTTTGAAAATTTATTTTTTTATTTTAGAAGAAGATGTCTGATGGTTTTTTCTTGGTCACTGAATAAATGGAATTGTTGTAGCGATCAACAGCTATATTGACCAATTCTTTCAACCGCAGGTGTTTATATTCTGCTTTTAAGCATCTAAAGATTTCCTGCACGGTTGAGTGGAACCTCTCAACTTGTCCATTCAATTCGCTTCTTTGAACAGGTGTTTGGTACAATTTGATACTTAGATTTTTAATGAAATTAAGTATAATTGGGCTCAAGAAGCTACTTTCGTTGTCAGTGACAAGAATTTTGGGGACTGTAAAATAATGTAAAATGTTTGTAACTTTGTTTCTTAAATGAAGAACTGACCGATTTTTGATGTGAAATAATTTTGCAAATTTAGAAAATTTATCAATGCAGCTTACAAATCTCTCATTTTGAATTTCCATTATGTCCATGTGAAGAATTTCACAAGGATATGATGGAAAAGGTGTGGATTGCAGATCAGGGCTTACACGGTGCCTGTCATATTTGTTGGTTATGCAAACTTCACAATTTTTTGTATATCTGTTAATGATACTATTCATTTTAGGAAAATAATATCTTTCTAACAGCTGCTCCTTATTTCCCCTTGCATTTCGGTGGGCTCTTTTATGTTCGTACATTATAAGCTGATAAATGCGATCTTCATTTGCAACGTCCTCTACCAACCTCTGTGTTATTCTTATTTTGTAGTTGACAAAATTTGCCAGGTGGACTTGTTGCAACAGAAGGTGGGACTCGGGAATTTTAATACCATTCAGAATGTTAGGTCTGAGTTTGGTTTTCAAAAGATTAACCAGCTTATATTTGTCTAACGAATCAACAGCTATGTAATGGCGAGTATATCCTCGGTGCGGTTCTTCGAAAGCTTCGCATCCTCTACCTATATTTACAATAAGGTGATTCCTAAAAACATACAAGCGTGCTTCAACGTGAAGAATAAGATCGGAACCATCTTGTTCCGCACTATGAATAGTTTCGCTAGCGGTATCCGTTAGACTTTTTGTGTCGTGTCTTGGTTCGATTCCATTTTCAAGCGCGCTTTCAGTTTCGGAGCTAATTCCCGCTACTGTGTCTGTTTCTGAACCCGTTTCTACAATTCTAGAATCTTTTTCATTCTCAGATAATTCTGAGTTTGACAACTGGTTCAGTTGTGACCTAAGTCTTGAATGAGCATCTGCTCGACATTTGATTTACCAGGCTTGTAAATCAACTCGTAGTTATACTCTTCCGTGCGCGCTTTCCACCTCTTGAGTTTCGCATTGAAATTCCTTGAACCTAAAGCAAATGTCAGTGGCTGATGGTCTGTATGGATACGGATCTTTTTTGCCCCATATACATAAGTACGCAGGTTGTCCAAGGCCTAATTGATGGCCAACATTTCCTCTTCAATGGTCGCGTAACCCTTCTTCCGATTTGCTTAATGATCTGGATATTTATGCGATTGGGTTGTCTTTCCCAAAATCAACTTGAGATAATACTGCCTCAATCGCGTAGTTGGAGGCGTCAGTGGTAAGCTCGAATGGTTTGCTAAGATCGAGGAAAGCAAGTTAAAGGCTTAAACGGCTTCCCCGGAGAGTTCAATATGAACTCGTCGAGATTGGTTTGCTTTGACCTGGGCGTTTTCTCCCCTAGTGAGATTTGTTAGGGGTTTTGCGACCTTAGCGTAATCTCGTATAAAAGTCATATTATACGAGGTTAGACCTAAAAAGCTCTTCAATTCTTTTAAGTTCACAGGAGGAAGGAGGTTTTGGATTGCTGTTACTTTTTTCGGGTCGGCTTTAATGCCATCGCCAGTCACAACGTATCCCAGAAATTCAAATTCCTTTCGCATAAATCGAGATTTTTCTAAGTTTGCCTTGAGATTGGCTTCTCGTAGCTTCTCAAATATCATTTCAATATCCTTCAAATGTTGATCAGAAGTTTTGCTAACGATAGTGATATCATCTATATAGACGAAGCAAATGCAGCCAATGTATTCTTTGAATACGTCGTCAATCATCCTTTGGAAGATTGCCGGTGCATTCTTAAGACCAAAAGGTAATCTCAAGAACTCATATTTGCCATTCATATTCGAGAAGGCGGTTTTATGAATTTCAGAGTTTTGCATAGGGATTTGATGAAATCCCGAGGTTAAGTCTATTGTTGTGTAGCACTTAGCTTCTCCGAGGCTGGCTACGGTGGAATTAATGTCAGGGATGGGATACGCGTCTGATATTCTTACGTGGTTAAGACGTTTGTAATCTATTACCATCCGGTATTGTTTTTCACCAGACGTCTTCGGCTTTTTTGGGACTACCCAAATCGGGGAATTGTTGGGACGCTTTGATGATGTATTATACCATCAGCCAAGATATCTTTGATCTCATTCTCAACCACGCTTCTCATCAAAGCAGGGTAGGGGTAGCTTTTAGTGTAGATTGGTATGTCAGTGTAAGTTTTAATTTCTGCTTTTATGGCTGTCTGAATCATCTCGATGTTATTTACGGGACCGTACACGGAGCTAAACTTTTTGACTATAAGTGCAAGTTTGCCCTTCACATCTTTAGGGATTCCAGCTTCTACAAGAGCGTTAACTTGGTTGAAAGTCTATTTTGAGGGATCTCTATGTTCGGAGTTATTTTAAGAATGTTGTTCTTCAGGTCGATGACAGCTTCTAGTTATTTTAGAGTGTCATCGCCAATTATTCCGCCAAAGGATATTAAGCCAGGTAGGACATAGAATGTCAAAATGGAATCATTGCTATTTTTTTTAAAAAACTTCGCACTGATACTCTTATTCATCTCTATGCAACCATTCGCCGAATGGACTATAAAGGGAACACTTACAGGGGTGTACCTATCTGAATTTGACGGACTGATGAAGTTCTTGTTGGGACCTGTATCAACAAGAAATTCGAGAAATTTGCCGTCCCCTAAAGCATACTCTATATATGGTAAGCTGGAGAGCCGTCCGTCATAAAATTTACTTCTTCGTCTACGGGTTCCTCCTCAACCTCAGGCGTGTTCTCAAGGGCGAGGGTGTTGTAAGCCCTCTGCTGTTTTGAAGGGTAATTATCGGACCTGCACTTCTTTTGAAGGGGTTATTTGGGTTTGGGCGATTCATGTAATTAACATTTCTTGTTTGTACTGATATATCCATTTTTGGGTGAGGCTTAGGACCGAGTGGCCTTGGTGGTGGCCCCTGGGACAAAGGGTAGTCAGGTTTGAGATTAGTAAATGATTTATTTTTCACATAATTATTTGGAGGGTAACTAGGACGGGGATCTGTTCTGAACTGATTAATGGGAGATATAATAGTATTGTTTAATAACTTGTGGATCTCGTGGCTACGATAATTCAGATTTTGTATTTCAAGGCAAACCGCATAGGCTTCCGGAAGTGTTTTAGGCTTCTGGATGATTAGCATCCTAGAGAGATCGCCGTTATATCCGCTGATGAACACATCTAATGCCCTATTTCTGTACGTGCCGATAAGAACACTGACTGTTTCTTCCGAGTAATTTTCAGTCTTGACCTTGTTTATCATCAGAGATAACCGATGATCTATCGAGACGTAGAACTCGTCTAGGCTCGTACCCCTCTGGGTCAACTGATTGAGCTGATGGTCTAGGTCCTCATGTCCCTCTTATCTGCATAATGCAGAGAGAGACATTGTTTGATAGACGACCAGTCGCTATCAAAGATATTATAAGAGATCAGGGTCAGCGCTACCCCTTACCTTTTGTCGCACATGTTGTATGTTTGCGCGGTATAAAGGCTTCTCCTTCACTATAGAGAAGTCCTTCAGGATCTCCTCCACAGTATGGACCCATGAAATATATTGGATTGGGGATCCGTCGAAGACATTCAACTCTTTAAGGCAATTTCCCTATCTCTCTTAAATCAGCTTCAGTTCTAGGGCCCCTCAACACTATTGGGGTCTCCTGTGCAGCAATTGCGGTGGCTACATCATTTCTCCGCCCTTCTTCTAACGTTTTGATCTTGGCTTCGATTGATTTCGACTCTAGAAAGTTGTTAACAGCTCCTGTGAGCTGTGTAATTACATTTTGGAGAGCATCCATGTTGTATTTTATTATTTTTGTTAAAATTAAAGGGAAAAAAGAAAATCACCTCTCAAAGGGAAATCCAAACTAAAAAATTTAATGTTGTATGCGTAAGGTACCTTGCCTTATTTTTCTGCTTTCACTAAACACTTTCCTTTTCGCAATTCTCCTGAATTTTAATTAAGATTTAGAATTCACTATTGTGGGATTTTCCTCACAATTTTACAGTGTTGCTTTATTTTTCGGATTTAAAATTAAATTAGAAAAAATTTATTTCACTTATGATAATAAAAGGGAAAAAGAATGAAATCACTATTTATATTTTTTACAAAATTTTTAACAAAATCACAGTGGAAATTTTTCTTCACTATTAACATTATAAAAAGTAGTATCGTGGAATTTTTACTTCACTATTTTTAATTGGATTATTTTTCCAAAAATGTTTTTAATAAAATCACAGTGGATTTTTTCTTCAATATTAAAATTATAAAAAGTAGTATCGTGGAATTTTTACTTCACGACTTTTAATTGGATTATTTTTCCAAAATTTTTTTTTAGTAACATCACAGTGGAACTTTTCTTCACTATTAAAATTATAAAAAGTAGTATCGTGTAATTTTTACTTCACGATTTTTAATTGGATTATTTTTCCAAAATTTTTTTTTAATAAAATCACAGTGGAATTTTTCTTCACTATTAAAATTATAAGAGAGAAGAAAAATCGTGTAATAGTTTTAAGTAAGCTGACTCTTCATTACTGGTCAATGACTCGCTATCTCGCTCGCAGTATATGCATAAGGTGTCAGCCAACCTGAGATACATGATACCACTGCACCGCTACTCGTGGGAACGGGCTCATGCTTGAATATGATGATGCAGCATTTTGGTTATCCGCTCGTGGGTAACTGTGAATTTACAGTTGCGTTAACTTTTCCTTTCTTGTTTTATTTTAGTTAAATAAATATAAAGTAATAAACTATAATAAGTAAATAAAGTGCACTTCTATCTGGATATTGTACAGCAACCCATCGATTTCGGAACAATACTAAATCGTAAGCTCTACCCCGTTAGTTAGATTAAACATGATTTGATTTTAGTTTAATGGTGAACAAAAGAAGTGAAAGAAGAACTGAAAGTTCTGTTTAAGGCCAGTCCAATGGAGGATTTTATTCAAAAAATGCTAATACTTGTTGACAAATCACAGGTACTCAAGAATCCCCAGCATCGAAAAAAGAAAATTAATCAAATTTGCGCTTTGAAAATAAAAATTGTCTTCAAATAATTAGAACATGGTTTTTTAGCATTTCTGTCAAAGCGGAGTTGCGAGTTGTGTATAGGCTCCCCATACTAAACTTTCCAAACACAATAACCCTGTAGGAAATTCACTCCTCAATTGAAACATGTCTTGATGAAATCCTATATGACAGCGGTCATATAGGAGAGATTATCATTAGCCGTGTTTTTATCTCATAACCCATATGGTTCACCCCGTGAAAATAAAGGGATCTGGGTTTTGTACTTAAATGTACCATCTGTTCGCCAAACTTAATACTAATATTTACAAACCCATATCGAAACCTGGATCTCGTGTTGTTTTAGTAATACGTGTTATAAAATAACCCAGGTCCACACCCGTATATAATAAAACGCAGCTATTGATTTCACTCATGAAACGTAATGCAGTCGGTCACCAGTTTGCATGTTGTGCTTAGCTCAAGTAAAAAGGTTGAGAATAGACATGAACAAAAAACCTTAAATGAATACTCAATCCTTTTTCATATGCATGAATTCAATGCAAAACCGGACGCGAAGATTTCCTCCATAAAAAGATTTTTAACCTGCAAAAAAAAATAAATGATGCTAAAATGAAACCTTTTTTTTGGGTTTTGCCCATCGATCGGTTTGCGACACAACCGGTTTTTGGTCTCATCTTTAAATTGCCTAAAAAAAATATTATTACCCTAGGCCTCAACTTGAAATAAATGATTGCAAGAAATGTGTCATGTAGTCTACATTTCATGTTGATGCCCCTTATGTCTGGATTTTTTTAGACATAAGAATCTGTATTTATTTCATGTCTTCTCAGAAGAAATAAATGGAGAAATAAAATTTGACGTTTTATGACATCCCACATTAATCGTGCACAAATTTCTCATCTTGTGCAGAAAAACGGAAAAAGTTAAACAATGTCTAGCGTCGCGACACGCGGCCGCGGCTCCATTGTATTCACTCAACCGAGTTTCTATTCATTTTGACTTTGACAGAGTGGTTTTTGAAGGGCCGCGAGACCGCGGTAAGTTACAGGGTGTTTTAATTGTATTGCACCGCGTAATCGGTAGGTGGTGGCGGGGGTAAATAAAATTACTGAGTTATCGCTCTTTTTTCGTTCGATCCGCAGAAAAACACGAGTCTGCAAAATTGATTCAGAATAAGAAATAAATTTTTGTTTGTCCAATGGAAGGATTTAACTTGTCAAAATTGATATCTTTTACCAACGGGAAACCATATAAAAATTGCACTAGTGTAGAAGCGGACTTAATAAATTATAATTTATTATAGTTGTTTGGTTATTTGGCAACACCGATGTTCACAATTCAAAATTGATGTACCAACTTGTACAAGTTAAAAGCTAACCCTAGTGGTGAGATATGTAATTAAATTCTGGGTCAGGAATATTGAACTGGAAAAATATCAAGTGCTTGTAGTGTTGTTGTAATGCATGCAAAGCTCTGACCATATGGGTGCATAATAAAACGCGGCTATTTTTGGACAATTTTCAAAGTGTTTTTGTTCAATAAAAGTTTCACTGAGCCGACAATTTTTAAGTTTTTTTTTCATTTTATTTTTGGAATTTTGGTCTTTCTGGATTTTGGTTTTCGGGATTTTGGGTTTCGGGATTCTGGGTTTTCGGGATTTTGGGTTTTCGGGACTTTTAGTTTTCGGGATTCTGGGTTTTCGGAGTTCTGGATTTTCGGGATTCTTTGTTTTCGGGACTCTGGATTTTGGGTTTTCGGGATTCAGAATTTCGGGATTGTGTCCATCTCCCATTTAAGGCACATTCAATTTCAATTTATTTATTTATTATGGTGTACAAATAAGACAGTCTTTTATAGTACTTAAAGTTAAAACAGATAACATCGGATTGAGATTAATAATAATAATAATAATAATAATAATAATAATAATAATAATAATAATAAGAAAGATATATACATTTATATGGAATCCAAAAATTAGGATAGATGCGTGCATAATTTTTTTTTATATTAGTAACTAATCAGTTTATCCTTCAAATTGCTGTTTGATTCCTACACTATACAATATTCTGAAATAAAGCCTTTTTCAATTGACTAGATCCTACTACTTTTCTTACCGTTACAGGTAGGCAGTTCCAGAGTCTAATGACATATACAAAAAATAGTCTCGAAAATTTAAATAATTAAATGAATGCCTTATGAGATTCAGGGTTCGGGTTGACTGCGAGAAGCGAATTTAATCAAACAGATAGGACGGTGCCTGTTTTTGAATTATCTTATGCAGAAATAAACAACATCTCGATTCAATAAATTGCACAAGCGAGCATCCTAAGAAACGTTGATGATATTGAGACACATGATAAGACTTTTGCAAACCATAGACATACGAGTACCTAACCATATCATTAAAAGCAACAACTAGTTTTTGCATCGAGTGCGAATCAGGGGAATCCCGTGGGAATCCCGAGATCTCTGTGGAGATCTTCGTTTCTAATGTACCGGGACTTTTAGTTTTCGGGATTCTGGGTTTTCGGAGTTCTGGATTTTCGGGATTCTTTGTTTTCGGGACTCTGGATTTTGGGTTTTCGGGATTCAGAATTTCGGGATTGTGTCCATCTCCCATTTAAGGCACATTCAACTTCAATTTATTTATTTATTATGGTGTACAAATAAGACAGTCTTTTATAGTACTTAAAGTTAAAACAGATAACATCGGATTGAGATTAATAATAATAATAATAATAATAATAATAATAATAATAATAATAATAAGAAAGATATATACATTTATATGGAATCCAAAAATTAGGATAGATGCGTGCATAATTTTTTTTTATATTAGTAACTAATCAGTTTATCCTTCAAATTGCTGTTTGATTCCTACACTATACAATATTCTGAAATAAAGCCTTTTTCAATTGACTAGATCCTACTACTTTTCTTACCGTTACAGGTAGGCAGTTCCAGAGTCTAATGACATATACAAAAAATAGTCTCAAAAATTTAAATAATTAAATGAATGCCTTATGAGATTCAGGGTTCGGGTTGACTGCGAGAAGCGAATTTAATCAAACAGATAGGACGGTGCCTGTTTTTGAATTATCTTATGCAGAAATAAACAACATCTCGATTCAATAAATTGCACAAGCGAGCATCCTAAGAAACGTTGATGATATTGAGACACATGATAAGACTTTTGCAAACCATAGACATACGAGTACCTAACCATATCATTAAAAGCAACAACTAGTTTTTGCATCGAGTGCGAATCAGGCTTGCCGTAAGCTACTGCAGCATAATCAATAATAGGTAGTAACAAAGATTTGACAAGTCTCAGCTTAGTGTCTGTAGGAGTTAGATTCCAGAAGAGGTTTAACTTTCGAAGACCACCATAGATTCGACCAACAGAAAGATTAATATAATCTTTAGCAGAAAGGGTCCGATTAATTTTGAAGCCCAGATTCGTGACATATCTATAAAATCAAGTAGTAAACGAGATATATAGACAGGTGGAAGTGTCCTTACATTAAATTTCCGATGAGATATTGCAATTATTTGAGATTTGGAAGGATGAAGAGCTAATCCATTGCACAAGGTCCAATTATAGATCCCCAAAAGATCTCCATTAAATCTGCAAACCAGATCTTCCAACAAGTTGAATGGTCGAGAGAGATAAATTTGGGCATCATCTGCATAAGGATGCAGCATGACATTCTGGAACACTTGGAGGAGATCATTGATGAACATGCAAAACAAGATGGGACCTAATATAGAACCCTGCGGTAGACCTGCTACTAGATTCGTTGATTCAGAAAAAAATTCACCAACTTTAACTCTTCGACTACGTTGTTAGTGGTAATTTGTGACCAAACGTACCGATCTTCCACTAAAACCAAAGTACAAATTCAGCTTTTTACACAAGATTTCATGACTTACTCTGTTAAACGCCTTAGAAAAATCCAGCAAACACAATATAGTCAATTTATCTTGATCGCACTGAATTCTAATATCATCGAGTACCTTCACCATTGCTGTAGAACAGCTATGATTTGGGCGAAAACCCGACTGAGAACAAGATAACAAATTAAGGTGACTATTGTGGTTAAATATCTGATCTGCTAGAATCTTCTCAAAGACCTTTTTTTTATTTTTTTTCCGTGGGTAGGTGTAAAACCATCAAAAGGCTCTGTGAGGACCGAAAAACGCGTGCTCATAGGAGTATGAGATTCTTACTGCACTAAAACCACCCCCTCCTCCCGATTGCAAATAAGTTGAGATTTATCTAGCAATCTAGCAAACGTGTTGCAGGTAACTATCCGGTGATAGGTCCTTCTTATACCGCGATTTTAAAGCAGATTCTCGTTTAGTGCACCAGATCGGAAGGCTTTGTCCTTCGCAGGCGGCGTATTAAATTCGTCTCAGTGATAATTTCGATTATAGAACTATTGCAGTGTTATAATGGCCGTTTTCTATGATTTCGTGCAAAATTTTTTATTTCATCGCGAACCGTGGGAATCCGGAGATCTCTGTGGAGATCTTTGTTTCTAATGTACCAAGGTGCGCTTACAAATGATCTTAGGAGTTTATTTTCAAATGTTTGTAAGGTATTTAAATTAGAATCTCGCGTACAACCCCAGAGTTATATACCGTAAGCCCAGGTAGGCTTAAGCACCTGCCTGTACAAAATTAGCTTGTTTCCGATACTGAGCTCAGAGTGTTTCCCGAGCAACCAGTACATATCTCTGTGTTTATTATTTAACTCTTCACATTTATTTTTAAATGCGGTTTCCATTTTAATTTCGCGTCTAGAGTCATTCCGAGATATTTTGCTTCGTTAGCAAACGGAACTAGAACCGTATTAACAAATACCGGTAATCTATTAATTTTCTAATACGTAAACTCTACACGGACTGATTTTACTTCGTTGAGCGATATCCGCCATGTTTTTGTCTAATCGTTGACATTATTCAGAGCTTTTTTGTAATTTTGTCGTAGAATCATTTATCGTTTGGCCCACTGCTAGTATTGGAGTGTCGTCAGCAAACGTGGCTACGATAGTGTCTTCTGTTTGAGGTATATCACGTGTAAATAATAGGTACAATATTGGACCTAAGACATTTCCCTGTGGTACCCCACCTACAATTTATTTGAGATCCGAGTAATCATTGTCTTACTCTAAAAAGTTTAGATATGCTTTTAGAAGCGTATAAAGTTCTTAAGGCAGAATTTGTCTTAATTTAAAATTTAGGCCTTCGTGCCACACCTTATCAAAAGCTTGCGACACGTCTAGGAAGACCGCCGAACAAATTTTCTTTTCTTCAAGAGTTTTCTCAATGACGTCAGTGATCCTATGCACTTCGTCAATTGTCGAATGCTTGCTTCTAAATCCGAACTGATGTTCAGGTATTAGGCGCTTTTCTTCTATTATTGGCTGCAAGCGCAGAAGTAATATTCTTCCAGAAGCGAAATAGGTCTATAAGATATCTTATCATGTGATGGTTTTCCTGGTTTGAGAATCAATATAACTTCCGCACCCTTCTATTGGCTCGGAACGTACTTTATGCCTTAGAGTGGTATTTATTATATAAAGAAGATTAATTAACCCTTTGCGAGGAAGCATTTTGAGAACTTCGGCCGTAATAAGGTCATATCCCGGAGCTTTCTTTTGCTTAAGCTTTCTTATTTCTCTACTTAATTCGGCAAGGTTAACATTTCTTGTTATGTAATTTTCGCTTGAGTTAGAACTTATATTCAAAATTTTCGTTGAGTACTTGCCCATCAAAAGGCTTAAATGTGTTCTCCAGGTAATCCGCGAAAACGTTTGCTTTCTCTTTGTCACTTTTTGCCCATTCGTTTTGATTATTCTTAATCGGAGGCGCTGAGACCTTTTGGTTTCTTCGTTATTTTAACAGCTTTCCAGAGTGAGCAGTTGGATTCTTTTTCTGCTGTCAAGCTTTCAAGATAAAGTCCAACTTCAGAATTTTTGAATTCTGCTATCGTCTTTTTTAGTAAATTACACAAGCGATTTAAATTTACCTTGTGTTGAGGAGCTTGAGTTTACTGCCATTTCTTACGTGTTTTTCGTTTCTCTTTTACTAAATCTTTTATTCCCTGCGAATATTTTAGGTTTTTAAAGCGCGGCATTTCTCTTTGGTACGGGGCAGTTTTTCCATGTGGCTTGTTGTACGATATTGACGAAGTTATCTACTGCGTCAAGTTCGAGAAGGCGTTTGTAGTGAAACCCTTAATTCAACGTTATCCTCTATATCTTTCTTAAAACCTTCCCAGTTGGTTTTCCCATTGGTTAGCGTGGGTGGTTTTTCATTTTTAACAAGATTTTCGCTCATAGTGAGAATAACAGCAGAATGATCTCAGAAAAGATCAAAGCTTTCTGTTATGCCAATTTTTATTTGAGGGTATTAATTTGACCACAAAAAAATCAATAAGTTCAGGTATTTTTGATGGATCATTCGAAAATCGCAATTATTTTCCATTACCGCTTCGTAGAGCATTCGACCCTTTTAAGAAATAACTCTAGATCCCCAAAAGCTGTGCTTTGCCTTTAAGTCACCACCAAGAATAAAATTTTGTTTAAGTAACTTAAGCACGTTCATAAATTCATTCTTTTCAATGTTACATCGTGGAGGACAGTATATGGAAGATATATTCAGTACAACATTCTGAGTTCTAGCCTATACATCGATTAATTCATTGATTCAGCCTCTATTTTTGGGCATATCGTGTGTTCGATGCATTCTTTTATAAATAAAGATGCCCCACCTCTTGCTTTGTTCGAAGGATGAGTTGCGTGGTATTCTAAATATCCATTGATCTTACTATTAGATTGTTTCTTGACATGCGTTTCCGATATCAAACAAATATCAATATCTTTCTCATGCATAAACATTTCTAGTTCTCCAAGTTTTTGCCATTATCCGTTGGCATTCCAAGTAATTATTTTTAAATTTTCCATCATGTTTTTCTTTTTGTAGGGCGTTTTAGCCGAAAACTGTTTTCGAGTTTAGTTACCCTATCAAATATAAGTTTATTTGTAACACATTGCTCCTCAATTTTCGAAAGGATTATGTTTAAGACGTTCGTGAGTGGATCACCAGCATCTTTTTGTAAAGGTATGTTCTTATTTGGACATATTTGTTTAAACTACCTTTCTTTAGTGTTTGATCTGGTTGTGTTCATTGATATTTTGCTTTGGGTATTTGGGCATTTAACCTCTTAGGGGTCTTAAGAACTTGCTTTTCTACTTGGCTTGGTGATTTTCTTTGTGACTGCGCAAATTTTGATCGCCGTTTTTGCAATTCTTTTGCGACTTCACAGCCTCTATAGTTGGCCGGATGACTTTTATTACAATTTATGCACGTTGCTGCACTTTTGCTATCTGAGGTACAGTCTTTAGTAAGATGATTTCCGGCGCACTTTACACACCTAGGTTCTTTTTTGCAATAAGTTTGCGTGTGATTGAATTCTTGGCAGCGTCTACACAGCGGAATCAGTCTTGAACTCTTTCTTAAAGGTTCGATCTTAACAACAGTATTGAGGATTGTTTTAATTTTGTAAATATCGTCTATTTTCTCGGCCTTATCAAAAGTAAGAATAAATAGTGGAAGACCAAGTATTCTCATAAGTGTACCATTCCACATTTTCTTCGTTTAATTTTCGCGACAGGAGACGATAACTTTTAGGACCATTCACGCAAACTTTCCATTTGTTGTTATTAAGTGAAATAACTTTAAAGTCTGATGGCGTTAACGTCTTTAAGATAGTTTGCAGCCGGTTATACTCTGCAATACCGACAACATTAATTGGTGGCGGAGGTCTAATTTTAATAGGTTTTTCTTTAATATTGGCATCTTTTGGTGATGCAATTATTTCAGGAAAACAGGCGCCATTAGGTGAGGATCCAACCTTGCGTTTTTTACTCTGCCTTTTGTTTAAGGACTGTTTCGCGGGCTAGCTCTTCTTCATCAGTCTCATAAATGACATTTTTCGCTTGTGATGAACCAGCATTCGTGTCATTGTGGTGTTTATTCTTCAGCACCTCATTTTCCTTACGAAGAAGATCAACTTCTTTCTTTGACACCTGATAAAGTTTTACTACTTCATCAAGTTTTTAACGAAGTTCATTATTATCTTTCTCAAGAATTTCTGTTTTCATTGAGTCCTATTTTACTCGCGCATCTGGCGTTACCGGCGAACTCTTCTTACCGTTGTCACTCGATTGGGATGGAGGTGATCGAGCAACCCTTGCTTTATTTAAGAAGGGATTTATTAAATGCAATAATTGGCTCTACCCAGAATCCGTAGAGCCGACCTCCGAAGAGGGGGTATTTTCTAGTGAACCTGGATTGCCACCTGGGGTTATGTATCTATTTGTTTTACTCATTGCATATGTATGTATACTTCACTCTTAGTCGCCTCTTACGACAGGCATGCCTTACCTCAGGTATATTCTTTTTTGTTCCACTGCCTTTGACAGGCAGGCAAGGATGCTTATGGGTCTAAAGTCAGCACAAGATGATGGGTTAGGTTTTTTAGGTACAGGAATTACTTTTGCAAGCTTCCAACAATGTGGAAACGATGAGCAGGTAATACAAAAATTGATAATATGTGTAAAAGTAGAAATAATTTGGGGTAGTATCATCTTTATGAATTTTATGGGAACTCCATCTTCACCAACCGAATTATCCTTAAGGCAATTAATGCTCATAAGTAATTCATTCTGTGTGGTGACTTCAAAATCAAATTCACCTACTCTATACATAATGTTATTAATGGGTGCAAAGTTTGAAATCTGGAAATAATCTGTTGTAAAAGCTTTGTTCAGATCATTTGGGTCAGGGAAATTATCAATAACCTCTTTTCTACCAACTCCAATAGACCGTAAACCACTCCAAAGCTTACGAGAAGTCTGGTGAGTGTTTAGTTTTGACATGAAATATCTTTTTTTAGCTCAACGAGTAACGAAAGTTGAAAGATTACGAGCACTGCAAAAAATTTCCCAGTTTGAAGAGGTAGGGTTATTCTTCCATTTCGAATAGAGTTTACGTCTTTTCTTAATTGAACTTAGCACTTCAGAAGTGAACCACGGACAATTTTTGTTGCGAACTAGAACTGTCTTTAATGGAACATGTTTTTCGTTCAGTTATAGTAAAAGTTGTTGAAACAAACTCACTTTATCATTGACATTGTACATACTGTAAGATAAATCCCAAGGAAAAGCAAAAGCGTCAGATAATAAGGCAAGTTCGTCAAAAGATTTAAAATCACGTCAATCAAGTTGAGGAAGAAAAAATCCGTGAGAAGTCTATGTTATAAGTACAAAAGATGAAATCATGATCAGATATACTTTCAAGGGATAGTTGATCCATAAGAAGAACATGGGATAAGTCTGATACAATCATCAAGTCAAGGAGACTAGCAGTGGAGTTGGGGCCGAAACGAGTTGCATGAGAGTTAACAACATAAAGGCCAGTGGTTGCAATTTCATCAATAAGTTAGTTGGGTCTAGTATCATTGAGAAAAAGGTCAGCGTTAAAATCCCCACAGATAATAATGTTTTCGTAGCTCGCAGATATTTCCCGGATAACTGAAAAAAGAGGCTCAGGAGAACAGCTCCTATTTGGGTTGTAGGCAACTTCCAGTAGGCCTTTATTATTACCATCCGTTATTTCTAAAATCATAAATTAAATGTCAACACCTTCAGATTTGGCAATCATTTTACATTGAAGAGCAGAATAAACATAGACTGCAACCCCTCCTCCAATAGTAATAGTAATTCTGCCATTCCGTATAAACTTGTAGTTATTGAGTTGGTATAGATTATTTGGAGTGTCAGGCTTAATCCAAGTTTCAGTTACACACATAACGTCAACCCCTGAAGAATCAAAGATATACCTAAAAAAATCTAACTTATTTAAATTAAAGCTACGCGCATTCAAACAGCAAACCTTGAAACCCTCATGCGCATTAGAGAGAACTTTTAAAACTGACTTAGCAGATATACTACCAGAGTGAAACGAACCAGTGGATAATTATAAAAATTAGAAAGTGATGATCTGCTCCGGCTAACACTGTGTCGAAGGAGTAGTAAGAGTAGCAAAAGTACTAGAGTCGATCTGCATTTCTATATCATCACTGCTTTTTTGTACATACACAAAATCATTTTTTGTTCTCGCCGAAAATAAAATTCCCTCTCTTCGAAGTTTAATCGCATGTCGCAATAAAGAGCTATTAAGCGGTGAAAGGCTTTCATTTACATTGATACGGGCTTTTTTGTTCAAGGTGGGTCCGTTGTTGGCATTCCCTCTGTCACCAAATAGCTGCGATATGGTTAATGAGGCAACTGACCGGCATGCAGAGAGCAAATTCCTTTTCTCAGCAGGAGACGAAAGACGTATCAGTATTGGCTTTTCTAAACTAGTGTTAAGGTTTCGTGTGTTCAAACGAAATGCATCAAATTTGGTGGAAGAGGTTGAAGCTGGGGTTTTGTAGGCGGACGATGTAGATGCGGTTGTATGGGAAGCGACGATTGCGTAGGTCGATGTGTTTAATGTGGTAGAAGTTGACGGGGCCGTGGAGGAAGCAGTGGATTGAGTTGTAGTAGTTTTTGTAGTGGTGGTAGTTTTGGATTTTATCATTGTGCACAAAGGAAAGGAATATTAATATAGATTAGATTCTCAGGCGCACAATAATTATTACACTTCTCGCAATTTAGTATTTAAGTAATTGTTTATTATGACTAAGAAAACCAATTGTATGAGGTAATAAATGCGAGGAATAAAAATAGGAGAGCGAGTTAATTACTTCTGCAGAACTTAGGGTGACGGATATAATTTCTTTAAGGAGCTGATCAAAAAACACGTGTTACTTCGAAGACATGGACACATTCACCTAATATCTAAGGTAAATCCAATTTATTAAATTTAAGGTAATTGCCTTAGATCTAAGGCAGAATTACACAAAAGGACTAAGGAAATTTGTACAACTGGAGTCAAAATCAAGCTATGTATAAGGCAGAGTTACCTAAGAACTAAGGTCATACTGGAGGGAAAATCACGGTACATTTAAGGCAGATTCACATAAGAACTAAGGTAAGCCCCATTTATACATTTTGAGGTACCTAATTTCCTTAGATCTAAGGTATATTTACCTTATAACTAATCACGGTATGTTTAAGGCAGATTCACCTAATTTCTAGGGTAAATCTAATCTAAACAATTTGAGGTAATTGCTTTAGATCTAAGGCAGAATTACACCTAAGGTAAGTACTAAGGTAAACCCAATTTACATAATTTGAGGTAATTGCCTTAGATCTAATGCAGAATTAGCTAAGGGCTAAGGAAAATTGTACAACTGGAATCAAAATCACGTTATATAAATTATAAAAAATACACTTCAAAATTTATTTAAAAAAATATTTTTATTTATTTACACAGAACGTCTTAACAGGTTGATAGATAACTTAGAACTAAACTTTTAACATAAAATATTTTATTAGCATGAAAACGTAAAAAAGCAAGATTGCATTTCCCACAGTTTTGCTCGTTGAATTCGCGTATGTATCCGGTGTCCACTGTGAGAACTCATGAACCCGGAAAGTTGCTGATGCAATGGGACGAATCGTGGGAAGTTGCGGGATACTTGATATTATTAATTTTGGAATGTTGCTGTTGTTAACTCCTCCCTGCTTAAATCTGGATGCCCTCATCCAGCAATTAAAAGAATGGAGCGTCATAGAGTTTGGGGATGCTGGGACTTCTCATCTGATTAAAGGTAGGGATGAAAATTGGCTTGAAGGTGCTAGGGGTTCCTAAGACTTCGAATGCTACTTCTTGATGGGTCTCCTCATGTTTAATTGGTACTTGTGTTTGCTTCCTTTTCACAATAATTACTGTCACTATGATGCCCATGATGATCATTACAGTGCCGTGAGAGATGGATTGGTGAACGAGGCTGGTTACTTCGAGCTTCTTGATATGCCCCCTGTTCTTAATGTGAAGCTCGTGCATCATTTCTAGAGAAAGCACTTCGTTGATCTCTTTTTCATATGGCTGAGGTTGAATAACGGCAGTTAAGATTTGGACTGATGATCTTTCTCCCGAGCGAAATATTTGATCCTTGATTCCAATTGTTGCGTTGTGGAATTTGATAAGGAAGCTTCCGTTCAGAGGATGTCCGATTCCGTCTATTGTTATGTTGTCTTGAAATTGATTAAGAAAAATCACGGATGTCTCTATCATCTCGATGATCGAAATGTGCTGGGAGTTTGTAACGGGACAGGGCGAGTTGCGACTTTTGAGCAAGTTGGGAATGCAATCTAAATTAATTATTTCTTTGATATTTTCTGAATAACAAACAGACAAACTGTTCAATGTTCTACATGATTTTTCGATATTATAAAATTTGTTTTCACATATTAATATTTGACAATTATTTTCATTTGGTAACTTAATTACTTTATTACTTCTCTTTATTGGTTTCAAAGAAAGTTTTTCGCAAATTCGTGATTCCGTGAGTGGAATGTTAACAATATAAACTAATATTGAGTTATTTGTAAAAATTTTAACATTAGCAAATTCTAACGCTTCTTCCACCGTATTAAAGGGTAATTTTTCTTAATTCAGTGCTCTTATGGCAATATTTATTTCTTCGTTTGACAAAATAATTGAATTTAATATTTGTTCTTTCGCCCAATGAATGGCGTACTTAATATTTATAAGTTCCTCTTTAATAATTTTAATTTTATATTTGAGTGTAACAAACAATTCATTATCTACATATTTATTTTCTCTTATTTCTTGTAAAATTTTGTTAGTGACTCTTGTTATATTGTTTATTCTATTATTATACAATTCATTTATGACAATTTGATTTTCATTATTATCAACTAAGTTATTTATTTTGTTTTCAATCAAAACAAGATCTTCACGGTCAGGGCTGCCTGCGAGCCACTTCCATGCTGAACATGCAAAATTTAAAGATCTTTTATTTCTATTTGGTTTAATATAGGCTAGTATGTCCTTTATCTGTATAAGTTCAAATTGAAGGAAAGGGAAAAGGATATGGGACTTGATGTTTGTTGAGAGGAGGGTTGTGTTGGCTTGGTTTATAAATTCTTCGTATTTATCCAGATCAATTGTATGAATGATTTTAAAATTTCCATTCTGAATTTTCGCTAACCCATTATTTATGGCAACAATTTGGAAGTTTGAGTAGTCCAATATTTGCACCTGGCTATTGCAAGGATAAACCTGAAATGTTATGGGAGAAAATTAGTTCGTAATGTTGCTTTTATGGATTATTTTTCCTGATTCAGTAAGTACAGTGGTGTTCCTATCTTCTTTTACATTCTCGATCTTATAGCGTACAGTTAATTTAGAGCCTATTCTTTTATTATGTCTTACGAAAATTTCTTCTCCTACCTGGTAAGTCTTAGGGGGCTTTCGTGATTTGTTATGGATCTGTAAGTCTTTTAATTGTTTCTCTTTTATCCTTTCAATATTACTCTTTCTTGCCTCTTCGTATAATTCGGGAGAAACTCTCTGATCTCGACCAAAAAACAATTCTATTAGTTTTTTTTTCGTGGTCGAATGGATGGTGGAATTATATTCGTAGACCGATCTTCCAAGCAGCTCGACAAATTCAGTAATCTGAAATTCTGAACTCACACATCGCATAAATTCTGATAAGGTAGAATGAAACCTTTCTACTTGGCCATTAACCTCGCTCTTGTATGGCGGAGTTTGGTAAATTGTTATATTGAGTTCTTCCATCATGGCCCTAAGGGATACTGAATTTAGGGATTTCTCATTATCAATGACAACGTGCTCCGGGACACCGAAGTAGCATAGCGTATCCCTTCAGGGTTGTCGTATGTCTTCTACTGACCGGGAGTTTATAATTTTTGCGTGAGCTAGTTTCGAGAATTTATCTACGGCAGTGAGGACTAGAAAGTTTTGTGTGGAGAAAATATCTATGTGAATAATATGACCTGGATAGGAAGGTAGGGGTGTTTCATTTATATAAATCTTATTAGGGTGTCGTTCGTACTTGTTTTCTTTACAGATTGTACAGCGCTTGAGAAAATTTTGGATTCTTGCATTCATTCTTGGAAAGTAATTTTTTTGCAAGATTTGGAGCCGGTTCTCGCAACGCATTTCTATGAGCTCATCTATGTGTTTTGAGGATGATTTCCATTTGTTCGGTTTCGGTAGGAACATCTATAACTTCTAATTGTGTGTGACTTATTCTATAGTTTGTAAAGTGGAGTGGGTAGAGTTCTTGAATGATAGCCATAGTTGACTCATCCGTTTTAAGACCATTTATTAAATTAGGATTAAGATATCGTTTAAAAATGCCTATTATCATTTCTTTGGTGTACCTGGATTCTGTAAAGATATGACGGTTATAATTTGGGAAGGGTTGTTTAAGTTGATAACTTGTCGCTTGGCCAATTATTAATATCAATTTGTTACTGAACGCATTAATGGGGGTTTCGACTGACGGAATTAAGTTGTGGGATGAACTATCATCACTATGAAGACTTGCTGTCATTGAATTTATTTCGATTCGTGGTGGTCTAGACAAACTATCCGCTACAGCGTTCCCTCTCCCGGGCTTATACTGGAGCTCATAGTTGTATTCCTCGAGCTTCGCTTTCCATCTTTTTAATTTAGTATTTGAATTTTTGTTGCTGAGGGCGAAGGTTAGAGGGTGATGAACAGTGAAAATGTTCACCTTCTTTGACCCATATAGGAAATTTCGAAGGGAGCCGAGTGCGAATATGATGGCAAGCATTTCCTTCTCATTGGTGGCATATGATTCCTCGGTCTCATTCAATGATCTGGAAAAGTAAGTAATTGGTCTATCATCCTGCAAGAGAATTGCACCCATAGCATAGTCCGATACATCGGTGGTGAGGTGAAATTCTTTCTAAAAGTCTGGGTAGGCAAGCATAATTTCATTAGAAATTAGGATGTTCCTTAATTTTTTAAAGGATTCTAGAGCTTGTTGGTCTAAATGGATTATTTTATTTTTTGATTGAGTTTTGGACACTCCTCCATCTGCCCCTCTCAGAAGTGATGTCAGGGGCTTTGCAATTTTCGCATAGTCTTTTACGAACCCACGATAATAGCCCGACATACCAAGAAATGATCGTAGATCTTTCAATGTTTTGGGTGCAGGAAAATTTGCTATTGTACGAACCTTCTCAGGATTTGTTTTGATTCCATCTTTTAAGACGACAAAGCCTAAAAATTCGACTTGGGTTTGGAAAAAATTTGATTTTTCCAGTTCGACCTTCATATTTGCAGCTTCCAGTGTTTTGAAGACGAGTTCGACATCTCTGTAATGGTCTTCTTCGGATTTGCTGAAGATAATGAAGTCATCGATGTAAACGTAACATCGGACAGCTATGTGCTCCCTTAATATGTCGTCGAGTGTTCGTTGAAATATGGATAGCGCATTTTCAGGCCAAAAGGTAACCGAAGGAATTAAAATTTTCCGTTGTTTACGGAAAAAGCAGTTTTTTCGATATCGCATTCCCTTAAAGGAATTTAATGAAATCCGCTCTTAAGGTCAACTGTTGTAAACCATTTGTTGTTGCCCAAATTCGACAAAACTTCATTGATTTCAGGAATTGGATATTTTCCTGCTGTAGTTACAGAACTCAATTACCTGTAGTCAATTACCATTCTGTGTTTTTTCTTTCCTTCAGAATCCGGTTTTTTGGAGACTATTTATACCGGTGAATTATACGCGGACCGCGATGGTCTAATAATCCCGTTCTTCAGAAGTTCGTTGAGTTGAGACTCGACTTCTCCTTTCAAAGCCATCGGCTATGGGTATGCCCTTGAATAAACTGGTTCGTTAGTTACAGTTCTAATTTCCCCTTTTACTCTTGAAGTGTAGGTGAGTTTTATATCGGGGTCGGCAAAAAGATTTGGGCATTTTTTAAAAATTTGAGTAAGTCGAAGGACTTGATCAGAAGATAGATGAGACATTTTAGCTGTTAATAGAGAATTAACTGCTTGAGAAATTTGTTGCTTGAGAGGTATCTTGATGTCGTTATTAATTACGAAAAAGTCATCCTTCGTATGGATGACAGCGTTCAATTCCTTTAGGCTGTCGTTCCCGAGAATGCCGTCAAAAGTTTTTAGACCGGGAAGAATAAAGAACTTAATTTTCTGGATATTTGGACCGAAAATTTCCAAGTATGCATGGTGGGTTATTTTAGTCTTACCTCTAATGGAATTCGCGAAAAAGATGGTCTCGTTAGATATGGGATTTCGAATGTAACATGATTGGATATAATTTTTATTTGATCCGGTAACAAGTAAAAACTTAAATGTTTTTCCGCTCTTCGCAGTGAACTGAAAGTACGGCAGCGAAGAGCAGTTTAATCTAAAAAATGAACCTCCTCAGGCTGAGCTTGTTCTACTTGTTCATCCTCTTGTAAATCGGCGTAGTCATCTAAAGCATCGTCGTAGCCGTAATCCTCCGGAGGTGGGAGGTCCTCAAATTCTTCGTGAGGTTGTAATTCTCTGGATTCCTCGTTGCCGGGGACATCCTTTGAGGTAGTGTGGTAAAGCCTTTGGTATTTACCTGGAGAATGAATTTGTTGAGAGTTTGGGCGCTTGTTTGCGCTGGGGTTTTGATATCTAGTTCGGTTCTGGTAATTCAATTTTTGCGACCTGACTGACATGTCGACTGACATGGGTTGAGGTCTTGGTTGTGGTTTCGGTGGGAGTTTTCTGGGATGATGGGGATTTTGTTTGAATGAATAATTGTTTTGATTATGTTGAAATGGATAGGAATTTTTTTGGAAGGGAACAAAGGATCGGTTCACTGGTTGATGTGTTTGGAAGTAAGGTCGGGGTTGAGGGTTATGATAGAGTTAGGGAATAAACCTATTTCCCAAAGGCGAGGAGGAGGTTGGAAGCTCGATCTCTTTAAAATAGTTTGATTATTCATGGCATAGTTTGTCCTAAAATTAACATTGTCTAGTTTGAGGCAGAGATGCCGTGCCTGATGGAGATCGATTGGTTCCCTTATACTGAGAAGCCGCGGAAGATCTCCCTTTAGACCACGTATAAACGTGTCTAATGCCTGTGTCTAATCTCTGTAGTAAGTGACTCAGCGCTTAACTGGCCTAGCTACGCTCTTCTCCCAAGAGCTCCTCCTTACAACTAAGGTAAAAGCGGAAGGAAAATCACGATATATTAAAGGCGGGTTGGGCTCAGAATCCCGAAAACCGAAATCCCGAATTCCAAAAATACAGAAAATCAAAAATCCCGAAGACCCAAAATCCAGAATCCCGAAACCTTAGAATCCCGTAAATCCGGAATCCCGAAAACCCTGAATCCCCAAAATATAGAAAATCCAGAATCCCGAAAACCCAAAATCCAAAATCGGAATATCGAACAATTATATAAAATGAAAAATTTGCCAAAATTTTTCATTTTATATAATTTTTCGATATTCCGATTTCGTTTAGTTCTATTTGTTATATGTTTATTATTATTGTTGAGCTCTAATTGTTATATGACTATTTTAGATTATATTAAATTAAGTTTATTTAGCTTAAGTTTGCTATTTAACAATTTCATGTAAATGGTTATCTTAATTTAAAAAAATATCTTAAATTTAATAAAAAGTTTTTACAAATACTAATGCCTCTCTTTCGAATTTTAAAATATTTCTTTCCCTTTTTGTGTTTCTGAAAATTGCACATTTAAGTTATTATTACTTATTAAGTTATAAGGCTGTACACTTGGTCTAGTTGTTAATATTTTACTTCGATAATAAGATAACATATTATTTTTAATTTTAAATATAAAAATAAGTGGACACAAAACAATTCTTTGTTTAATGTGCAACCATTTAAGAATTTGAGGCATACTTCGAATGGATGATATACATCATCAATATAAGCTTGAACGCATTGCTTTATTTTGTAATTTTGTATACATTCTGTCATACTAGAAGACCCCAACAAAAGTTTAATATTGCCAAATAACCAAACAACTATAATAACTTATAATTTATTAAGTCCGTTTCTACACTAGTGCAATTTCTATGTGGTTTCTCATTGATAAAAGATATCAATTTTGCCAAGTTAAATCCTTCCATTGGGCACACAAATTTTTTTTCTTATTCTGAATCAATGTTGCAGATCCGTGTTTTTCTGCGAATCAACCTTTCCTTTTACTAACACTAGTACAATTGAATACATTTACTTTGACAACAACTAGTTTAATATACACGAATACAATCCAATAACGTATCGAAAAAAAATCATTTGAAATCGCTTTCCATCAAATTCTATATTTAGCAATGGAAATGGAAAGTAAAACTTACTTTTGTTCAAGTTAAACAGAATCATCTATCCACACTCCTTATACTTTACTCAAACAATAGGAAAAAGCACAACGAAAAAAGAGCGATAACTCAGTAATTTTATTTACCCCCGCCACCACCTTTCGAAAGATACAATACAATAAAATACAGCAATACAATTCAAACACCCCGTAACTGGCTGAACAGAATGGACACGTGGTCGATCTCGCGGTACTTCAAAAAGCGCTCTGTCAAAGTCAAAATGCATAGAAACTCTGTTGAGTGAATACAATTGAGCCGCGGCCACGTGTCCCGATGCTAGCCATTGTTTAACTTTTTCCGTTTTTCTGCGCGTCGTTTGACAGATAACAACAAAAAAAATCTTGTTGGTTGCTGCATCAACACAATTGTTGATTTTCTTCGGGGCCCTCTGACGCAAAAATACACATTCAGAATAAATTTGCAATTTAAAAGTTGAGAAAAAAAAGTTACAAAATCAATTAAAAATGCGACATTATGTTCTTTAGGCCACGACTGCATTAGAAATATTTATTTCGGCCATTATTGCAGACACTATTACTAAAAATTTATATTTCTTTGCTATGTGAATAGCAGAAACGCTAAGCGCTTAATGTACTTTAGAATAGGTATAATCTGTTTTTTTTTTTTAAATGAATTATTAAAATTTAACATGAAAATAAGCGAACTATGAACAAGATTCAAAGTTTTGTGAGAAATTTGTGCACGATTAATGTGGGATGTCATGAAACGTCAAATTTTATTTCCCCGTTTATTTCTTCTGAGAAGACAAGAAATAAATACAGATTCTTATGTCTAAAAAAAATCCAGACATAAGGGGCATCAGCAAGAAATATAAACTACGTGACACATTTCTTGTAATCATTTATTTCAAGTGGAGGCCCAGGGTTATAATATTTTTTTAGGCAGCTTAAATATGAGACAAAAAACAGTAGGTTTTGTCGCAAACCGATCCAGGGGAAAACCCAAAAAAAAGATTTCATCTTAGCATCATTTTTTTTTTTAGCAGGTCAACAATCTTTTTATGGGGGACATCTTCGCGTCCGGTTTTGCATTGAATTCGTGCATATAAAAAGGATTGTGTATTCATTAAAGTTTTTTTGTTCTTGTCTATTCTCTACCTTTTTACTTGAGCTGAGCACAACATGGTACTTAAATGACAAACTGGTGACCGACTGCATTACGTCTCATGAGTGAAGTCAATAGCTGCGATTTATTATATACGAGTGTGGATCTAGGTTACTTTTTAACAGGTATTACAAAAACAACACCAGATCCAGGTTTCTATCTGGGTTTGCAAATATTACTATTAAGCTTGGCGAACAGAGGGTACATTTAAGTACAAAACCCAGACCGCTGTCATATAGGATTTCATCAAGACATGTTTTCATTAAGGAGTGAATGTCCTACTGGGTTAGTGTGCAAATTTACGCAAATTTTTCATTTTATATAATTTTTCGATATTCCGATTTCGTTTAATTCTATTTGTTTTATGATTATTATTATTGTTAAACTCTGTTTGTTTTATGACTATTTTAGATTAGATTAAATTAAGTTTATTTAGCTTAAGTTTGCTATTTAACAATTTCATGTAAATAATTATCTGTGTAATGTTATGCTGGCAACGTGCAGCCAAAAGTTAGTCTTGATCAATTTCTAAATCAAATAGTCATTAAAAAGGTACATGTCCAACTATAAGTGCGTTTTATTATTATACAACTTGTGTGACCTCACATTCGGTATTACATGGTCCTTCGAGCCATTAAAGCATCAAACATTTTCAATTGTGTTTCGTGTTTCATATCTGAATTTATATTTTAAATATTTATTGTTGTTAAATGAAAATACATTCCACTGCGAGTCGATTTTACCGCCATAAAATGCAATACATATAAATTGAAATATATACTTACACGCATGAAAATTAAATCTTAGTATGCAAATAAATAATAGAATGAATTCACACTAAAGTCAAATGCAACCTCATATACCTAAATATATACATTATTGCACAACATACATTAATTATTACAAACACACAAACAATACATTTCAGCTCTCACATTCAGTTCTCAAGAATAGCCACACACTCACACAACTCCTACAAAATTCAGTTTTCACATTCACAACACAAAAAATCAATTTCAAGACACTTCACCCACACAACTCATTTGTGAATATTTCAATTCATACACACGAACAACTCATACATAATATTTCATTTAATCATACACGCCAAAAAAGCAAAACATCACCAACTGAACAGCACATCAATACACACACAATTTCGCACAAAAATTAACAGCGCAAAAACAAACAAAAAAACAAAAAAAAAATAACTGTCAAAAAATTATAAAAGTTGGAATAAATTTAAAGCAAAAGAGATAAAGAAAAATAGTTTTTGATTTCGTTTAATTATGGCGACCGATTTACCAACTCTCAAACAAAAAAGGGGTAGAGCCCAAGGAACAATATCAAGATTAAAAAATTACATTTTAACACTTCCAGAAGGTACCGATGCAGTAGATGTTGAAAGCCGCTTTAAAAAACCTCAAAGACGCACTCCGTGATTTCTGTGAATATGACGATCAAATTGCAATTCAACCTAACGAAGTATCTCATATAGAAATTGTAGAAGAAATATTTTACGCAGCTCAAGCTGCTTTCTTTCGTCACCTCAACCCAATAAACAGGAATCACAGTGAAAGTTTTCAACACCAGCAACAACACGCCCCACTCGATGAAACCCTCAGTATATTAGCCTCACAACAGCAGAACCTTATTGAAGCATTACATGACCGCGCTCCAGTGGCAAGTGAACTCCGAATGCCAACTCTTACAATTCCACAATTCAATGGATCGTATGCGACTTGGCCGTCATTCCAAGATCTCTACAAGTCTATAGTACACACGAATTCAAAACTCTCTAAAATACAAAAGTTCCAATACTTAAAGGGATTGCTCATTGGAGATGCAGCGGATCAAATTCGTCATATACTCGTCACGGAGCAAAACTATGATATAGCGTGGGAGAAGCTTGTTGACAGGTATGATAAGAAAAAACAAATAATTAATAACTACATAAAAACTTTCATCGAGCAACCGCAACTTAACTTCGCAAACGCAATACAACTTAGACGACTAGCTGACACATCTGATGAAGTCATAAGAGGTTTAGGCACAGTTGGACCTGATGCACAGAAGCGTGACCCATGGCTGATATACATCTTGCTACAAAAAACTGACGACTACACCAGACAGGTTTGGGCCATTAAAGCATCAGAGAAAAAATTTCACACTTTCGATGATTTAATCAAGTTTATCAACGAAAGGTGTGACGCATTAGAAGCCTACGCAGAACATAATCCATTCTCGGATTCAAATAATATTCGACAACAACAAAATACGATGCAGACACAATCAACAAACAGGCTTGGGTATGCAGCACGAAATCCATTCTCCGATGCAAATGGCACTAAACAACTACAAAATACAATGCAACAATCACCAAGTCGGTGCCCCAAGTGCAGCGGTATTCATCCGCTGTTTAAATGTCACTTATTTAAAACTTTGCCTGTTTCAGAGAGACGAAAATTAGTTCTTCGTGCGAAGCTTTGTTTCAACTGTCTACATGATGGTCATCACATGTCATCATGCAACTCAACATTTAGATGTCATTATTGCAACGACAAACATCACTCCTCTCTCCACTAGCATGACCAGATCAGAAGCCACTACAATGACATCGCAGACACAAGTGCAATTTCAAATTCCAGCAACAGTCTCATTCAAACACAATCTCAAGATGAGCACCAAGAACAATTGCCACCTCATTCATATTCGGCATCAAATAGTACAAAAACAGCTTGGTCAACTCTTCTTCCAACTGCAATAGTTTACGTACAAGACGAACTAGGTAATTCCAAAGCATACAGAGCACTTTTATATTTTGGTTTCATGGTGTCTTTTGTATCCGAATCATGTGTACAATTGCTCGGTCTCAAACGTAAGCATGATCGTTCTTCTATTTGTGGTTTATCAGCCGTCGAAGTTACAGTCACTAAAGGTGAGGTAACACTCCAGCTGAATACGTCAAGTGGCATAATTAACTTGAGCGCTTTGATACTACAAAGGGTGACATCGTCACTGCCTTTAGTTGACATATCACCAAAATCATGGCCTTGGATTCACAAGCATAAGCTAGCCGATCCATTATTCTACAAGAGCCAAAACATCGACATACTTACAGGAGCGGATCACTTTTTCGAAGTACTTAAGAGTGGACAGATCAAATATTCAGTTCACGACCCAATCCTCCAAAATACTATATTTGGTTGGGCTGTTGCTGGTCCACACTGTCAATCTAACAATCACGTAGAAAATCCCAAGTCGTATCAAGTAACTGTTCATTACGACATCGACAAAGTATTAACAAAATTTTGGGAAGTAGAAGAAATTTCAGGTACAAACAGTCAATATACCGATGAGGAGATGCATTGTGAGACTCATTTTAAAACTCACCTTCGCATCAACTCGGACGGTCGCTTTATTGCTCGCTTGCCGTTTACAAAATCACCTCAGTGTCTTGGCAGTTCGAGACGGACAGCAGTATCATGCCTCCTCTCTATGGAGCGTCGTTTAGTTAATGATCCCCACCTGTATCAGGAAATTCGAAACTTTATGAGTGAATACATTGCCATGGGGCTTATGCGAAAAATCCCTCAAAGTGAAGTCAACATTGCAGACAACAAAGGTTTTTATTTACCTCATCATCCAGTTCTAAAACCTTCAAGCACAACGACAAAGGTAAGAGTTGTCTTTAACGAATCGCACAAAACTTCGTCTAATGTGTCGTTGAACGATATCCTGGGGGTTGGTCCTACCATTCAGCGAGATTTGTTTTCAATTTTGATTAATTTTCGACAATATATGATACCGATTAGCGCAGATGTGACCAAGATGTACAGGCAAATTCAAGTGGACTCTCAAGATTGGAACTATCAAAGAATTGTGTGGAGGGATGATTCATCAAATAAATTACAAGATTATTGGCTTACAACTGTGACGTATGGCACGTCTGCAGCTCCATTCCTTGCCACTCGTGCATTATTTCAAATCGCTGACGATTGCAGTTCAAACCAACCAACCATATCACATATAATAAGAAATCATTTTTATGTAGATGATTTGCTAACGGGGGCAGACAGTGCAGAGGAAGCAACAAATATTCGAGAATTGCTGGAGAACCTTTCAGAAGAAAGGGGTTTTAAACTTCGTAAATGGAAAAGCAGTTCTAAAGAATTCATCGAAAGGATTGCCCTTGATAAAAGAGAAACGGAATGTCTTGACTTTGATTCTGAGCCCACAAAACTTTTAGGCTTATACTGGAACCCAGACGGTGATTATTTTAGCTTTCATGCATCGTTATCCGATAATTTTTAATTACCAAGCGCACAATCTTGTCAGAGTCTGCGAAAATCTTCGACCCACTCGGTTTGCTATCACCTGCAACTATTGCCTTAAAAATCCTCTTTCAACAACTCTGGGTAGAGCAACCAAATGGAAGAAAATTAGAATGGGATGACATTGTTCCTGAAAGGTTGGCTGAAAAGTGGCGTATTTTCACAGAAGAATTCAAGTATTTTAACAACATAAAAATTGACCGATGGATTCATACAAGAAATCTAAGAAATTGCGAGTTTCACGGATTCTGTGACGCATCAGAGGCGGCATATGTAGCCGTTATCTACTGCAGAACAGAGCATCAAGGAAATATACACGTCAGAATCGTCGCAGCTAAAACTAAGGTAGCCCCATTGAAACAGCAATCACTTCCACGTCTTGAGCTCTGCGGAGCTCTGTTACTTGCAAAACTATTCGAGTCCATACGAAAAGCCTTCAACGATGAAAATCTGCAACCCCTGACAGCATGGACAGATTCTCAAATAGTATTGAGTTGGTTAAACTCCCAGCCTCGACGGTGGACAACCTTTGTGGGAAACAGAACGGCGGCAATATTAAACATCTGCCAAGCTGATTGGTGGCGCTACGTTTCATCTCAGGACAATCCAGCTGACGGCGCATCGAGGGGAGCATCCCCTAAAACTCTGGAATCTTCATCAATCTGGTGGAAGGGTCCAATGTGGTTAAATAAATCTAAATCATATTGGCCATCATAACAATCAAAATCATCATACCAAACAAAAAATGAAGAGAGACGAATCAACATTCAAGCATTAACCGGGTCAGATTCCGTCTTGGAGAAGATACTCACAACAACATCTTCGCTTGAAAAAATCACTCACATGATAGCGTATCGGTTGCGCCTCAGAAGCATCCTACAGTTCAAGGTAATACAAAAAAAAACTGAAGTTATAAAACCTTTGCCTACTTTCAGCTTACTTTCGACATATGAAATAAAAGCTGCTACAACCAGTCTTCTCCGCTGTGTACAACAAGTTGAATTTGCCGAAGAAGTTAAGTGCCTTGAAATGAGCAAGTCAATTAAAAGCAGTAGCAAACTATCATCGCTTTTTCCGTTCATCGATGGTAATGGCATGTTGCGAGTTGGTGGTCGACTTCACAATTCATCGTGCAATTACGACGCCCAACATCCAGTCATATTACCCAAGAAACACCTTATAACATCTCTATTGATAGACCAGTATCATATACGTTATTTACATCCACGACCAACCCTTCTTCTTTCAATCATGCGACAAAGATACTGGATTATTGGAGGACGAAGCAAAATTCGCTATTATATACACAAATGTCTAAATTGCTTTCGACTTAAACGCATCAAACAACAACAACTTATGGGAAGCCTGCCCGATCACCGTGTCCATCCAAGCAGACCTTTTTTGCATTGCGGCGTAGATTACGCTGGTCCTATCAAAATTCGTCTCAGCAAAGGTCGAGGTGCAAAAACAAGTAAAGGATACATCATACTGTACGTTTGTTTCAGTACAAAGGCAATACATGTGGAGATGGTATCCGATCTTACAATGGATGTGTTCATTGCATCATTAAAACGTTTTATTGCGCGACGGGGAATTCCAGCCGGAATTTACAGCGATAATGGGACCAATTTTATTGGTGCAAAAAGAAAGCTTTCAGAACTTTGCAAGATGGTTTTATCAACAGATTTCAACAACATTGTAACCAAATTCTTATCTAAGAACGAGTGTCAGTGGCACTTCATCCCTCCTGCCTCACCCCACTTTGGCGGACTGTGGGAATCAGGAGTTAAAGCAGTAAAAACACATCAAAAGCGTGTAATAGGTGATGCTGTGCTTACGTTTGAAGAGATGGCCACACTACTAACGCAAATTGAGGGAATTCTCAATTCTCGTTCGATATCCCAAATCAGCGACTCCGATATTAGCAGCTTGGACCCTTAAACTCCGGGTCACTTTTTGATAGGTACAACTATCACCGCACTTCCAGAAAAGAGTCTCATAGATACAAACCCACAAAGACTAAACCGATGGCAACAAGTTCAAAGAATGGTCCAGTCATATTGGAAACGATGGTCACGTGATTACCTACATGACCTTAACCAACGTCCTAAATGGAGAAGAGAACATAAGAATGTCGCAGTTGACGATTTAGTCCTTGTGCATGAAGATAACCTACCTCCAACCTCTTGGCTTCTTGGACGAATAACCGCAGTGCATCCAGGAAAGGATGAAATGGTGCGAGCTGTTACCTTGCGTACAAGCCTGGGAGAACTCAAACGTTCCATCGTAAAAATATCAAAATTACCTATTAATTAAAGGAATCTTTAATGGGGGCAGAATGTAATGTTATACTGGCAACGTCCAGCCAAAAGTTAGTCTTGATCAATTTCTAAATCAAATAGTCATTAAAAAGGTACATGTCCAACTATAAGTGCGTTTTATTATTATACAACTTGTGTGACCTCACATTCGGTATTTCAATCTGAATTTTAAAAAAATATCTTAAATTTAATAAAAAGTTTTTACAAATACTAATGCATCTCTTTCGAATTTTAAAATATTTCTTTCACTTTTCTTGCTATTTGGAAGTTCATTGAAAATTCTAATTGCTTCATAAAATAACATATTTTGTGTTTTTGTGTTTCTGAAAATTGCACATTTAAGTTATTATTACTTATTAAGTTATAAGGCTGTACACTTGCTCTAGTTGTTAATATTTTACTTCGATAATCAGATAACATATTGTTTTTAATTTTAAATATAAAAATAAGTGTACGCAAAACAATTCTTTGTTTAATGTTCAACCATTTAAGAATTTCAGGCATACTTCGAATGGATGATATACATCATCAATATAAGATTGAACGCATTGCTTTATTTTGTAATTTTTTCATACTTGAAGACCCCAACAAAAGTTTAATTATGCTCAATGACCCATATAGTTCACTTTTCATGGTTGGCAGCTGTGATTACCTTTTGACATTTCATTTTTTTGTTTGCATTAAGTAAATTGTTTACTGCGGTGCTCGGAAGTTGTCCTTTCTTGTTTTATTTTAGTTAAATAAATATAAGATAATAAACTATAATAAGTAAATAAAGTGCACTTCTATCTGGATATTGTATAGCAACCCATCGATTTCGGAACAATACTAAATCGCAAACTCTACCCCGGTGAATATATGTCGTTACATTAAATATGATCTGATTTCAGTTTAATGGTGAATAAAATAATTGAAATAAGAACTGAAAGTTCTGTTTAAGGCCAGTCCAATGGAGGATCTTATTCAAAAAATGCTAATACTTGTTGACAAATCACAGGTACTCAAGGACCCCAGTATCGAAAAAAGAAAATTAATCAAATTTGCGTTTTGAAACTACAAATTGTCTTCAAATAATTAGAACATGATTTTTTTTGCATTTCTGTCAAAGCGGAGTTGCCAGTTGTGTATAGGCTCCCCCATACTATAGCGAAACTTTCCAAACACACTAACCCAGTAAGAAATTCACTCCTCAATGAAAACATGTATTGATGAAATCCTATATGACAGGGGTCATATAGGAGAGATTATCATTAGCCGTGTTTTTTTTTATCTCATAACCCATATGGTTCACCCCGTGAAAATAAAGCGATCTGGGTTTTGTACTTAAATGTACCCTCTGTTCGCCAAACTTAATACTAATATTTGCAAACCCAGATAGAAACCTGGATCTGGTGTTGTTTTTGTAATACGTGTTAAAAAATATTATAGATCCACACCCGTATATAATAAATCGCAGCTATTGACTTCACTCATGAAACGTAATGCAGTCGGTCACCAGTTTGTCATTTAAGTACCATGTTGTGCTTAGCTCAAGTAAAAAGGTAGAGAATAGGTAAGAACAAAAAAACTTTAATGAATGCACAATCCTCTTTATATGCACGAATTCAATGCAAAACCGGACGCGAAGATGTCCTCCATAAAAAGATTGTTGACCTGCTATAAAAAAAATAAATGATGCTAAAATGAAACCTTTTTTGGTGTTTTCCCCTAGATCGGTTCGCGACACAACCTACTGTTTTTTGTCTCATCTTTAAATTGCCTAAAAAAATATTATAACCCTAGGCCTCCACTTGAAATAAATGACTGCAAGAAATGTGTCACGGATGTCTGGATTTTTTTTGGACATAAGAATCTGTATTTATTTCTTGTCTTCTCAGAAGAAATAAACGGGGAAATAAAATTTGACGTAATAATTCATTTAAAAAAAAAAAACAGATTATACCTATTCTAAAGTACATAAAGCGCTTAGCGTTTCTGCTATTCACATAGCAAAGAAATATAAATTTTCAGTAATACTGTCTGCAATAATGGCCGAAATAAATATTTCTAATGCAGTCGCGGCCTAAAGAAAACAATATCGCATTTTTAATTGATTTTGTAGCTTTTTTTTGTCAACTTTTAAATTGCAAATTTATTCTGAATGTGTATTTTTGCGTAAGAGGGCCCCGCGGCCGCGGCTCCACGACCACGTGTCCATTCTGTTCAGCGAGTTACGGGGTGTTTGAATTGTATTGCGCCGTGTAATAGCATCTTTCGAAAGGTGGTGCCGGGGGTAAATAAAATTACTGAGTTATCGCTCTTTTTTCGTTGTGATTTTTCCTATTGTTTGAGTAAAGTATAAGGAGTGCGGATAGATGATTCTGTTTTACTTGAACAAAAGTAAGTTTTACTTTCCATTTCCATTGCTAAATATAGAATTTGATGGAAAGCGATTTGAAATGATTTTTTTTCGATATGTTATTGGATTGTATTCGTGTATATTAAACTACTTGTTGTCAAAGTAAATGTATTCAATTGTACTAGTGTAAGTAAAAGGAAAGGTTGATTCGCAGAAAAACACGGATCTGCAACATTGAATCAGAATAAGACAAAAAAAATTGTGTGCCCAATGGAAGGATTTAACTTGGCAAAATTGATATCTTTTATCAATGGGAAACCACATAGAAATTGCACTAGTGTAGAAGCGGACTTAATAAATTATAAGTTATTACCGTTGTTTGGTTATTTGGCAACACCGCGGTTGACAATACAAATTTGAATTACCAACTTGTACAAGTTAAAAGCTAACCCTGGTGGAATGATATGCAATTAAATTCTCGGTCAGGAATATTGAACTGGATAAATATCAAGTTCTTGTAGTGTTGTTGTAATGCATGCAAAGGTCTACCTATATGGGTCTTCGTGCATAATAAAACTATTGTTGGACAATACTCAAAGTGTTTTTGTTCAATAAAAGTTTCACCTAATCTCTTAGGTAAATATAACTTAAACAATTTGAGGTAATTGCCTTAGATCTAATGCAGAATTACACCTAAGGTAAGTACTAAGGTAAACCCAATTTATACAATTTTAAGTAATTGCCTTAGATCTAAGGCAGAATAACCTAAGGGCTAAGGAAATTTGTACAACTGAATCAAAATCACGTTATATATAAGGCAGAATTACCTAAGAACTAAGGTAATACTGCAGGGAAGATCACGATATATTTAAGGCAGATTCACCTTATGACTAAGGTAAACCCAATTTATACAATTTAAGGTAATTGCCTTAGACCTAGGGCAGAATTGCCTAAGGCCTAAGGAAATTTGTACAACTGGAGACAAAATAACGCTATCCAGAAGGCAGATTGACCTAAGAACTTGAATTAATTAAATGGAAAACAAAACACCTTAGTATTATAAAGCAATTTAACTTAAATTTCACTACCTAAGTCATACATAAATTGTCATATCCTTCAGGTAGAGTCACGCCCGTCTATCAAATTCCATACAAAAATATTTATCTAAGGATGAACTACCATGTGTTTTACAATTGGGAAAGTCAAATGTGCCCCACCGCCAGAAGGGCCCAACCCTACCCTACCTTTTTCATCCATTGTTTTCCAAAA
This sequence comes from Philhelius pedissequus, assembly GCA_910595825.1. NCBI lineage: Eukaryota > Metazoa > Arthropoda > Insecta > Diptera > Syrphidae > Philhelius > Philhelius pedissequus. The sequence goes on from OU343160.1 coordinate 153,219,807, forward strand.
TATTTAATGAATTCCTGAAAAGCTTGACTTGCATTTTGTGACCAAGGTTGGTCATGAACTTCAGACTAAATAAGTTCAAAACCAATGGCAATTGTTGTGATAAGGAATTCAAAAAAAGACTGAGTTTCCGCAACGTTATAAATATTATTTTTTAATACAGGTAGACTTCACTCAACGCGGCAGTTACGTTCCGGACTAATGGCGTGTTAAACGAAATCGTGTTAAACGATACAAGAAACCAGTGCAAAAAGGGTTGTTACATTCCATGATTTGTTGCGGCTACGCAAGGACTAGCCTTAATATTGTTCGAATTGGATGGTGGGCTCTTGAACAATCGCGCGATTGTTTACGATTCAGATAAGTGGTTGGCGAAGGGAGGTTGTCTCGTCTTTGGCCTGTTTTTTTTATTATTCTAAAGATAACATTTTTCTCGAGGAAAATTAAGTTTTATTTACAAAAACATTCGTACGCTTCTCTTGGAGAGAGTACTTTTTTTTTGTTAATAAACTTACGAGTAAGTTCTAGATAATTTCGGGACTTAAAACTTAATTGCCCATAGTAAAAATAAAAAAAATATATATCTAATGCTTGTAAACAATATATAGACAAAAAAAGAGAGGCTCACTATTTTTAAACACAAAGGATGAAATCTTAGTTTCCTTTACAAATCACACTTTTTTTAGATAAAACATTTTTTTCCTTACTTCACTATAAAAATTTAAAAAAAAATACCAAATTAATTCTAATTTGTTCTGGGAAATTTAAAATATAAATTACCTTTTGGATCTTAAACCAAATAGATGTTAAGGGAGATTAAAAATTTCATATAGTGCATTGAACAATGTCAAGAATAAAATTTACATAGGGAATGATTTTTTTTTCAGGCGACAAACATCTTAAATATAATTATAATTTATAATAAATGTAGAAGTTTTTTTTTGTATTAAAAAAGGAAAAATAAAAATATGAATGCATTTACTTTATTACCGACATCCGCAATCTAGTTTATTAACGCTTCGTTGTCTGTTCTCGAGATTCCTTAGAGCTGCTCCACCATATTGAATACCGCTTCCAATGCGTTCTGGATCTAATTCCCCAGTTTCGATTTTGGCCAAAATTGTTTTGGAGCACTTAGGGAAGGCCTCTTCGACATTTTCGCCTGGTTTGGCGCTGGTCTCAAGGAAAATTAATTCATTTTCTTGTGCAAAGGAACTCGCTTCCAAGAATGTCACATCTCTAGCTTCTTCTAAATCCTTTTTGTTACCAACCAGTAGTATAACAATATTTGGACTGGCCAAGGTACGGGCATCATTTAGCCAATTTGTAAGAACATTAAAGGAATCTCTCGAAGTTGTGTCATATACTAAAAGAGCACCAGCTGCTCCTCTGTAGTAGGAGCGTGTAACTGAACGAAAACGTTCTTGTCCAGCTGTATCCCATATTTGTAGTTTAACTGCTTTTCCACCAACATTAACAATACGTGAACCAAATTCAACTCCAATAGGGTGGGAGCTATCGTCCTTAAATTTTGCTTCTGTAAAATGATGCAGCAGACAACTTTTTCCGCTGCCAGCACTGCCTACGATTAAAAATTTAAACAAATAATCGTATGTTTCCGACATGTTTGTTTTCTAGTTTTTTGTTTTTTCGACCGAATCTTTTTTAACAGCGTGGCGAATTGGTACTTGTTTATGGATATATTTCGCTAGCATAACAATGTTATTTTTGAAATATTTTTCTTCTTGTTTGAATAAATTTTTTTGCACGTATTAAATTATCTCTGACCGGCGGCGCGCAACACGTGAATTACTTAAATAATAAATAGAAGGCAGAAAAGAGCGAGTGAAAGAGATATTTATGCAGGAGTTTTATTAGAAGAGCCGCCGATAGGGATTCAAGGGGTTAAAGTAAGGTAGGCATATTAAAAGTTTAAATAAAAATTTATTAGAAAAGGAAGGTATCCTATGAATAAAACAAGGGAGAGGAAGTGAAAGGAAACTACATATGTAATTTATTGGAAGCTAGGGGAATAAGGTTTGAGCATAATATTATAAAGGTTTTGGTATAGGATATTTCAATTCAATTTTCAATTTCAATTTATTTTGCATTCATTTCACTTAAATCTAATTAACAAATATATAATTATATAATTAAAAGATGGAAAAAGAATACAATAAAATCAATCTATAACTATAAAGTTAGTGTTGATTGATCTAACATATAATTTTTAACTGAGAATAACTGACATGGGGTACTATCAGCTTTTCATAAGTTTTTTTTTTATTTTTTTTATTTTTATTCAGTAATGAAAAATAATTTAGTATTTAGAGAAGAATCTTTGTTGTGTTTGTATGTTTTATTTATTTATATGTATATGTATATTATTAGGTTCTAGGAAGTAACTCTAAACAGTAACTCAACATCATTAAGGTCAATAGTAAAAAGCCATGATCTGACTTTTTTAAGAAATTGGTTAAAATTGCTATTAGTTCTGATAAATAAGGGAAGCTTATTGAACAGTTTGGCGGAGGTGGTTAGATAAAAGTTTGTGAAAAGTGATCTACGTGCAAACGGAACATTGAAGAATGCTAAATTATTTACTCGTAAGTTAAATACGGACGAATTTCTAGATGGTACATTGCCGCTTTGTATAAAGAATTCTCTCAAAACTTTGAAAACATAAAGATGTATAAGAGGCAGGATGCGCAGATCACAAAAAAGAGGCCAGCTATGAGTGAATCAATTTCTACCGCATATGATTCGTACGATATGTTTTTGAGCAACCAAGAGGGACTCAAAAGTGTTCATGTAAACGCCTCCCCAATTAACTATACCGTATTGCAGTTTTGAGTTAACAAGTCCGTAATAAATCATTGACAAAACACTACGTGAACAGTAAGGTTTTAAAAGATACATCTTCCGAGTTACTAAATTCAAGTAGATTCTCACTGTTTCAATATGACACTTCCAGTTCAGTTTTTTGTCGATGTGTACCCCTAAATATTTAAAAGAATCAACAGAATTAATTTTAAAACAGGTTTTCGAGCAAAGATTAGAACCTTTGAAATTGTCTCTTCCACAAATATGTAGCGGTAAACTAAATTTTTTACAATCATATGAATGATAGAAAACTTCGTAGTCATTAGAAGTGACTGATGTCTGATGTCTCAAAATGCATCATTTTAGTTTTTTCACTCATTATTAGTTTGTGAGCTGAAAACCAGATTCTGAGCATTTGAAGGTCCTCATTCATCCTAACTATGCATTCGAAAGGTGTTTTTTCCGCATAAGTGAAAGCGATATCATCAGCAAAAGCTATTTGATTACCGTTAAACCTTTGTTGAAATAGGGAGTTCATATAAATAAGAAATAATAATGGCCCAAGAACAGATCCCTGTGGAACTCCATTCTTTATACGAACCGATGTACTAAAAACTCCATTTACACTAACCTTTTGCTCTCTGCCATCCAAATAAGATTTAAACCACTCATAAGTGGAACCCCTAAACCCCGCATTATAAAGTTTGACTAATAGCAAATCATGGTCAACCATGTCGAACGCTTTGGTCATATCAATGAAAAGTGACATATTTGATTGATTTTGTTTAACACCATTGTATAAGTTACATCATACTTTTAGAATAGCATCTTCAGTCGATTTACCGGATCTAAATCCAAACTGGTCGGATGAAAAATGGCAATTTTTTTCTAAAAATGAAAGCATTCGCACTTTTATTAATTTTTCAAAAAGCTTTGAAAAGGTAGGAAGTAACGAAATTGGCCTGTAGTCACTAATATTTTTTCTATTACCTTTTTTAAATAGTGGAATTACTTCAGCACATTTTAACAATTTCGGAAATATACCACTCTCAACGCTAATATTAAAAATAAAACTCAAAATATCCACAATTTCCCATGCAATTTCTTTCTTCTTTTACAAATTTGTATTTTTCAGGCTACTTATCATTTTAAAAACCTCTGCGGGCGTAATAGCTTGGAAACAGAAGCTATTAACTTGCATTCTATCTTCTTTTAAGTTTGATAAAATATTACAATTGCAACTGTTATTAATTGGAAAAGATGGTTTTAAGCTATCCGAAATATTAACAAAAAAATCGTTAAGACTATTAGCTATTTCGCTGGAATCATTAACTATATTGTTGTTTATTAAAACATTGTTAATTTCATTGCTTTTTGGCTGTTTACCTAGTAAGCTATTGACAACTTCCCATTCCATCTTGATATTACCCTTGAAACGATTAAAACGGTTAGTAAAAAAGGAATTACGGACTTCATCTACCATTCTTTTAGTGTGTTTGCATAGTTTTTTGTAATACTTTTTAAGCCTATATTTTGTGGATGCTTACTACATTTGATAGCAAGTTTTTTCTTCTTATCTATTAGTTTTAATAAATGAGGTGTCATCCAGACTTTTAACATTTTTTGTGTGTCTAAAAGAAACAATTTGAGAAGAATCTTTGATGTGTTTAAAACTGAGTTAAATAAATAAAAAGCTTTAGTAGGATCACATTCAATGTAAACTTCTTCCCAAAATTCATACCTTAACTTTTCCCGAAGTATACAAAAGTCCGTCTGAACTTTTTCTTTCCTTGTTATAAGGATTTGATTATCAGAGCTATGTTTGCACATATATAAAGCACAAAAATGGTGGTCCGTTATTTTGTAATCGAATACATAACATTTAAAAACAGATTTATTATTTTTATGGAAACGCACAAACATATGGTCAATACAACTAGCACTATTATCTGTTATACGGGTAGGTTCATTTATAACACTTTTGAGACCAAATAACGCCATTAAGAGCGAATAATTTTCCGCATATTTATCACTTTTATCCAAAAGATCAATATTAATATCTCCTAGTACTATAAGGTTTTTATCTTTTTTTACTTTCAGTATGTTTTCAAGTTCATCGAGAAAAATATTTTTAGTTATAAATTGCAATCGGTAAATGCAAATTAAAGTATACCAATTATTATTTAAGAGTAAATGTATACTTAAAATATCTGCATTCGTAGATTCAATTTTGTTGCAATCACACAAAAGATCACTTTTCACAAAAACTACTATACCGCCGGCAGAATATGATTCATTACAATTGCCATACAAGGTGTAACCATTTATATTATAATTACTCAATTCATTCTCATATAACCAAACTTCACTTAAAATTATAACTAGCGGCAATTTCACTAATGACTCAATGTGCACTAAAAAATTATCAAAATTTTTCCTAAGACTACGAATATTCTGATGAACACAAAAAGATTCTTCTAAAAAAAATTCATTCATATCACTATCATAATCGAAATAAAATTCATTTACATTATTAAGTTCATTTTCATTAGGGCATAAAGGATTGTTTACATGGCTGTTTACAATGTTAATTGTACTCATAGTTTATTTAAGTCAGAAGTGCAAGTTATTTTTATAAAATTATCACCTTCTTTTTCCTCATGTAAACAATCCCATTTCTTACCCATAAAAAATTGTATTTCTTTGAATCTTTGATTGCTGCTGCTGCCTTCAATAATTGACGCGAGCCATATGTCAGGCTTTCGTTTATGAACATCTTCTCTTCTGGTCCAGCGGTGATCATTGATGTTTTAAGCTGCACTTTGTTTTTGTAACTCGCTCTCATTACCTCTTCTTTTACGATGCGTGATGCAAATTTTATATGCAAAACATTTTTTGTTGCATTGCCATTAGCTGGTTGTTTGGCCAGTTTAATTTTTTTTACATAGCACTGGTCTAAGTCTCTCTCTGTGACATTTACCTTCAAGCCATCACAAAGAATTTTAAGTGCGAGATCGGTGTTGTTCATAGTTGGAATGGTGATTGGAACGTTGAATACATCAATGCTGTTGCCTAGTAGCTGTTGTTCTAGGTTGTTGACCTTTCTCTCTAGTGAATTGATTTTTTTCTCATATTCTACATTTTTTGCAGTAAGAGCATCAATTTGTGTTTTTAAAATCTGTTGAATCACTAGAATATCTGCATGAACCATTTCCAAAGTAAGAGCTGAATTAATATTGGGTGTTGTGAGTTTGGAATGTATATCTGAGTTTTGGACTATGGATATTGATGTTGGGCTGCTGGTAGTGGTAGTGGCAGTGGGTGCATATGTGGTGACGGTAGAAGGTGGGGCAGATTGTGAGGTCGGTGCTAAAGAGTTTGTTGGTGGTGTGGCGGACGATGGAGAGTGTTTTGTACAAGGCAATGGTAAATTACCAGACATAGAGGCACGACGCTGAGTGTAACAGGAATTGCACCTATATGCTTTATTTTCTTTTTTCATGAAATCGATTTCATTTATTGTTAATTTTATGCATTTAGCATGAAAAAACTTATTGCAGTCACTGCACTCCACTTTCAATTCCGAACCAGTGGATTTTTTTCGACAAACTCTGCACGACATTGTATGATAGGTTGAAATTATTGTTAACGATTGACTTGCATAAAAATAAGAAAATACTTGTAGAAAACTCTCGACGTGAGTGTACCCCACAGCGTCACGATGAGAACTGATAGGATAGTAGTGGATACTACCTTTTTGACCAGGGTGCGGGCCATCATTTAGATGTACTTTATTAAGCCGTTGAATTTGAGGTAGCCGTTTGTTAATAAAGTAGAGCTTCTGTGTAACAAAGACAATTTGCCACGGTAAGCTCGGATGGAACCGCAAGGCAGATTCGTCTCGACGGTTGTTAGTTGTATTTGAATAGAAGACGTTGAAGTAGTTAGTTGATAGTGCGGGCAAATTCAAGTACAATAATATTTAAAAGGCGACAATATTTGAAAAAAAGATAGTGAACAATTTTGGAATTGAAGGAAAGCCAATAAGAAAAATAAAACTTTTATAAGGTTGAGTTTTAGAAAAATTGAATGTCCATTCTTAGTGTTAAGAGGTTTTTTTTATATATAGTGAGGGTGGATTTTGCGGTTGGCCAACGAAACAGCAGACGGCTAGTCGGCGCAGCCCGATTTTTGGTTTTAATTGCTGTTCGCCAGCGTAAGCGAGAAAGTGTTAATGCTCCGGTGTGGAGCAACCATCATTGACTTAAGTGGCAGTTTAAAAGGTTTTACAAGTCCGTGCCAGACCCGGACTAGCAAGTAAAGTGTACCGCGTGGTGATTATTGGTACATATATAAAAACAATACCTACCTCATTATATAAAATTTTATTACGTGTATCGACATTATACCAACATTTGCTTGGTGGCGACTTCATAATCACCCTCACCTTTTGTAATTTAAATTGCCTACAAGAAGTACCCTAGCGTTAGCCTACCTCGAATTATCGACAGTGGGTTCATATTGTCAGTAGAGGCGGAGCCGTGCGGAAGGCGCACAACGCGGCTGTCTTGGCCCCGTTTTCACCAAGCGGGACCATATACATACATATATATATTTGGCGTGATATTGATCTTTTTTATCTATATAATTTGTTTTTCTTTATTACTTTATATTTTTATTATATCTAATTTTATTCACTGGTGATTGAATGCCTGAATATTTGGGCAAAAGTGTTGGGAAATAGCTTGGGTAAGGCTACCTTTTTTTTGATAATCACGCTGGTCTACCGTGAGTTAGGTTCCCACAAACAGCCCGTAGACGCCCGCGAGATTTCGCCCGTCCTTAGTTACCCACATAGAGCTCTTTGTAGGTAGAAAAAAAGGCGGCATAAGAATCCCTTTATAAAAAAGAAGGGGGATTCATCGAAGTGCCGGTTGGAAACGGGAACTTAAGCCCCGGTTCGGCAGTGAACAGGCCGCAAACTTTTGGCCGTTATAAATTAAATTAAATTAGACACTTTTCTCCAATTTTAATATATTCATGTACCTAAATAAATTAAAACGTTCTGAGTGTGTCGTTGATCCAACAGGTTAAAATTCCAACGCTAAAGTGAATTTCAAATGATTGTAGGTTTTATGTCTTATTATTTTTAATGTTAAATGTAAGTTTTTTTGATATTAAATAAAATCTGTGAATCACGCCAGGTTGATGAAACGAAACATTATATTTCTTATCTATTGAGCTTTTCAGGAATTTTAATGGCCTGTTAAATTAATTTTCAGGGGGTGCGGTAAGGTTGGCTGAGGCTTTCCGGTAAATGAATAGGGTTCTTCCGCCGTTCTAAGTCTTTGGCATTTTCAGGTCAGGGGAATTCGAAGAAAAGGGCCGTACGAATTCCAGGTTGGGTGGGACTAGGCCCAACTGCAACAACAGCCGCAGTGATTTCCCAAAGTGTGTCGTGGTTTCGTGGTGGCTAAGTGGATTTAGTTTTTGGCATGTTTTCCCCCCTACATCCGACGAGAGATTGCTGTACAGAAGGCTTTTTACTCGCGACGTAACGATTGGGGATTTGGGAAGAAATTACTTGGAGTTGAAATAAATAATATAAAGAAAAATTTTATAGTCAATTTTCGGTAACATCGCGGACGGAATCCCATCGTAGCGTATGTCTTAAACGGATTGCGTGGAATAAGGCTCGTTTAATTGCGACGGTATAGTGGGAGGGGATAAGCGATGGCATCGAAAATGTGGTATGCTACTATCTTTGTTATCGGTGATAGAGTTTCTGTAAGTCTTTTTAGGAAGGTTTCAACGGACCAAAGAAATTGCGACAGGATCTTCTGGATCGGGCTTCTGGGATAGTAGGAGAAATCAACTCGGATGTTTCATCTTCCAGATTCAGATCAATTCGTAAGTCTTGGAGGGGATTGCTCATCAGAAAGCCCAAACAAATGCGACGAGGCGATCTGGATGTGGCATTGGAAGCAAATGGGTGGAGTTTTTGTATTCGTAATTGGTGTCCCTGTTTATTTCCTCGTGTTTTATGTTTAGCCACACTTTGGGAAGAGTAAGATAGTGAACATCGAGTAAATGCAAAGACTGGGCACAATTTTTAGAAAACACCCCAGAGATGTCTCTATTACAGCATTCTCCGATAATGAAAACAGCTCCTCAGTCGGAAAATAAATCCAAGGGGGCCCCTCCGGACGAGACAGTAGTAAGAGGAGATTCCGGTGGGATAGTACTAGAGGATGAACTAATCCAACCTGCAGGTACTAGTAAGTCTGGGTTGGCTGACAGGATACCACCAGATAATTCAAGGGTTCATCTGGACGGGGGAAGAGATCCTACCGAGTCCAGCGGCCCGGGAAGCGAGTCAAGAACTGTATCGGCCCCGGCGTATAGTGACATCACAATAACGGGGCAAGCAATTTCGGCGAATAGCAATTCTGGGGATCAGGGAGCGATTGTTACTGCCGAAATAAGGGCAGCAATTGAGCAGGCTGTGGGAAAGGCCTACGAGGCAAATAACAACTCGCTAGGTAGGCAGATATCGGAGTGGCTAAAAGACGAGATTCAAAGGCAGTTCCAAGACCTTTTGAAAGAGGGAGATTCTACTCGTCGTCGAACACCTCCGTTTGAGACTAGATTTCAAAATCCGTCGAGCATTGATTTTAATCCAGGGCCTGCTCGGCAACCTCCTCCCGAATCTTCAGGTCATTATCAGCTGGATCCTAGGTCCATAGGTGGGAATTCGGGGAATAATGTTCAAGATTTGAATTGGGAATATAGAATGCCTCCACCTCGGCGACACCAGCAACCATACTATAATGTATCCCCAGTGTATTCACACTTCGGCGGAAAAATGCCCATTAAAATGGATAAGTGGGGCTTGAAATTTGATGGTAAAGCTGGGTCTCTGAGCGTAGAGGAATTTGTATTTAGAGTGGAAACTCTGCAAAGCCAATACGATTACTCTTGGGTTGAGATCATGAGGGATTTCCATCTCTTGCTCTCGGGTGCTGCAAGCGAGTGGTACTGGTGGTACCATAGATCCAATGGACGACCGGACTGGCCAATGCTTCGAGACGCATTAATGCCCCAGTTCCGTAGTTCAAAATCAGATTTTGAGGTCATAAGAGAAATAATGCAACGCAAGCAGAGCACCGGGGAGTCAAGTGATGATTATTTTGCGGCCATAACCCTCGGATGCAAATCCCAGAAATTGAACTGGTTCGAATGCTGAAGAGGAATTTGAATGAGCGGTTAGAAAATTTAGTATACCCACAAGCCGTATATACCATGAACCAGCTGAGGATGGCTTGTAAGGAAGCAGAGTACGCGTTTCCGAGGAGAGACAGAGATGGGCCTAAGCAGTTTAGGGCACCAGCTCGTTTAGTGGCCAATGAGCTGGAACTAGACACTGTTCCGGAAATGAGGACGATGCGCGATGAGCAGGTGAATGCCTTTCAGCATATGGGTGCTCGTCCAAAGTCATCAGGCGAGCAAGGTGAGAGCAGACCAGGAGTTTGCTGGAACTGCCGCGCTCAGGGTCATTCGTTCGTGGATTGCCCATCCACGAAAGGAACATATTTTGCTATAGATGTGGGCAGGAAGGGGTTATTACGCCGAAATGCCCACGCTGCAACCCGGAAAACCGCAATCGGAACGCGACGGCTTCGGGGGAGTCGCGTTCGACTCAAACTCCCCAAAACGAAATTTAGAGATCCCTGAGCCACCAACCTCTTCCAATAACAATAAAGTCAATATATTAGCGAGAGAGCATGGTAATGAGAATTTAGAAAGCAAGCCAGAACGCAGATTGTTTGAGTTAAAACCATTGCATATAAGGTTAAGAGATTATAATTTAGCTAGAGATAGGATATTTAATGCAAACGTAAGCGAAGTATCTAATAGAATAAGTTAAACGAGATTTAGGTATAAGGCTAGAAAAGAAACAAGGATGAAAATTTCTTCAACCGTCATAGATACCTATGCTGACCCCAGACCTTATGCGAAGATCAGAATTGCTGATGGGGAAATGAATGGTTTATTAGATAGCGGGGCCAGTGTAAGTATACTAGGGAAAAACTGTTTAGATTTTTTAACACAGATCGGAATGGATTTTAAGCCCTTCAAATCTGGTGTTAAAATGGCTGATGGAAGAAACCAGGCTATAATAGGTAAAGTTAGGATAACGGTTAGGTATAAAGATAACGATCAGGTAATATCCTTTTATTTAGCGCCCAATCTGGAGCAGGAGTTGTATTTAGGGGTAGACTTTTGGAAGGCGTTCCCAATAGCACCAAACGTTGTGAGTTCCTTGTCGATTCCAGAAGAAGACGCAGATTTAGTAAATGCACATGAACTTTCATTCGTACAGCGATCTAGATTGGATGCGGTTAAGCAGAAGTTTCTCGATTTTGAACGATTCGGGCTCGGAAAGACGACTCTTATGGAGCACATCATCGATACCGGAGATGCGGTGCCGGTTAAGCAGAGACACTACCCTGTTTCTCCAGCGGTGCAGGCCATTTTATACCAAGAGCTGGACAGAATGCTCAAACCTGGCGTTATAGAGGAAAGTGAGAGTCCTTGGTGTTCACCGGTTGTCCTTATTAAAAAGCCAGGTCCAAACAATACTATTAAGTATCGGTTTTGCCTGGACTCACGTAGGGTCAATTCGGTGAGTAAGAAGGACACAAACCCTCTGCCGCATATCGAAGGGGTTATCAGCCGCCTTCCGGATACATACTTCATTAGTAGCGTTGACCTAAAGGAAGCATTTTGGCAGATACCGCTGGAGAAAGAGAGTAGGGAAAAAACTGCGTTTGCGGTACCGGGGAGACCCTTATACCAGTTCACAGTCATGCCTTTTGGATTGTGTAACGAAGCCCAAAGGTTATGCCGTCTAATAGACAAGGTGATCCCTGCACGAATCCGGGATCGTGTTTTCGTGTACTTGGATGATTTGCTCATAATAGCGCCCGACTTCGAGACGCATATCGCTCTGCTAGACGAAGTGGTCGAATGCCTTAGGAAAGCGAATCTCACCATCAACATTAAGAAATCCAAATTCTGCTTTAAGTAGCTAAAGTATTTGGGTTTCATCGTTGGTGGTGGGAAATTGAAGACCGACCCGGCCAAGGTCGAAGCTGTAAGGGACTTCCCCATGCCTAAAAATCCGAGACAGGTCCGAAGGTTTCTTGGTCTGGCGGGGTGGTATAGACGTTTCAATAAAGATTTTTCAAGCTTAACTGCTGCTTTAACGGACACCCTAAAGAAGAAAAACGAGAAATTTCTGATGACAGATGAGGCGAAAACCGCTTTCGAGAATTTAAAAGGGGCTCTGACGACAGCTCCGGTGCTCACCCATCCTGATTTTTCGAAGCGATTTTTCATACAGTGCGATGCGTCTGATTCTGGAATCGGAGCGGTGCTCTTTCAAAGGAGCGAAACAGGAGAAGAGAGTCCGATTTCATACTTCTCCCAAAAACTTAATTCGACTCAGAGAAACTATAGCGTGACCGAGAAGGAGTGTATGGCTGCGGTTATGGCAGTAAAAAAGTTCAGGCCCTATGTCGAGGGCATGGATTTCACCATCATAACCGATCACTCTAGCCTAAAATGGTTCATGACGATGAAAGACCTTAGTGGCAGGCTGACTAGGTGGTCACTGGAATTTCAGTCTTATGCCTTCGACATAGAGCACCGTAAAGGTTCGCTGAACGTCGTGCCGGACACTCTTTCTCGGGCGCACTTGGATGATTTGGACTTGGAAGAAGTAGTACCGTTGATAGACTTAGAATCCCCAGAATTTCACGCCGAGGAGTATAAAAACCTGATAAGTACCATTCAAGGTCATCAAGGAGAATTGCCGGACTTGAAGATCGAGGATTCCTTTGTATACAAACGTGCACTCCCTCTGAGCGGAGATGAGTCATTATTGGAAAATACCTGGCGACTGTGGATACCATCCGGGTTGACGGAAAGTTTAATCGCCAAGGCCCATTATCCTCCTCAGGCCGCTCATGGAGGAGTGGCGAAAACTATGCACCGTATACGGCGGTATTTTTACTGGCCAAATATGACCGTCCAAATAAGACAATATGTACTTCAGTGTGAAATATGTAAACAGTCCAAGGCTTCATGTTAAGTTCAACGTCCGCCTGTATCTAATAGTTTCGTCGTCGACCGTCCGTTCCAAAAACTCTACGTTGATTTTATTGGTCCCTATCCGAGATCCAAATCCGGAAATTCGTTTGTGTTTGTTGTCTTAGACCACTTTTCAAAATTTGTGTTTTTAAAACCGCTACGATCCTCTAACTCTAGCAGCATTATAGAATTTTTAAAAAATGAAATTTACAATTCGTTCGGAGTACCTCAAATTCTGCATTCCGACAATGGAAAGCAATTTATATCGAAAGATTTTCAAAGCTTTTTGGAAAAATACGGGATACGTCATTTTAGAACTGCGAATTACGCCCCGCAATCGAACGCGTCCGAGAGAGTCAATAGAACGTTGATAGCCGCGATACGTTCGTATTTAAAAGAAGATCAACGACATTGGGATGTTCACTTAAGTGACATCGCATGTGCGTTGAGAAGTTCAGTGCATTCTGCTATTGGTGTCTCACCATATTTTGCCCTATTCGGGGCAAATATGATCACGCACGGCAGCAGTTATGCACTGGCTAAGAAACTAAACATGGTGGAAGACGGTGAACTGTTGACGCTCCCGAGACAAGAACGATTGCAGATTATACGATCCAAAATAAAAGAGAGTATATCCAATGCAAAAGAAAAAAGTGAAAAAACATATAACACCCGTTCCCGAAATGTTCGTTACGTGCCCGGTCAAGAGATTTATAAGCGCAACTTTATTCTCAGTGACTCTTCCAAACGCCTATCTTCAAAATTATGCCCAAAATACATTAAGTGCAGAGTAGTTAAGTCCGTAGGGAAAAGTATGTATGAGCTCGAAAATTTAGCTGGAAAAAAAATTGGTGTTTTCCATGCTAAAGATTTAAAACAGTAAGAATTATCAGCCATATAAATATGAATTTATTATGAAATCATCACAGTTGTCCATATCAGCGATCCACCGTTAGCAGGATCCAAAATAGTACAATGATCACTGGATGGTATTTTTTTAGATTACCTAGAGATAATCTCAAGATACAAATCGTTATTGTCTACAAAAAAATTATGGTTATATAGGCGCAATTCGTAAGCACCCGTTATAGTCCTCATCGCGCGAAGTCTTGAGAAAGAGGTTACGAAAATATACCAGCGATAGTCGATATCAATAACTCTATGTACCTGAACAACTGTGATATATTTTTTTTTAATTATCTGTGATATTTTTATTCTGGCCGTAGTTTGTAAGAAATTCAATTTTTTTTTGTAACATGTAATATATGCTACATCTGTGATATGAATTCAAAGCCCGGCTAGCTCAGTCGGTAGAGCATGAGACTCTTAATCTCAGGGTCGTGGGTTCTTCCCCACTGGGGTAGGGGAATTATAGTAGTAATATGGCATCCGAGTTTCACCGTCCCCTTCGTTTCGAACGAAACATCTGAAGCCGGAGGTTTGTTGCGGCTACCCAAGGACTAGCCTTAATATTGTTCGAATTGGATGGTGGGCTCTTGAACAATCGCGCGATTGTTTACGATTCAGATAAGTGGTTGGCGAAGGGAGGTTGTCTCGTCTTTGGCCTGTTTTTTATTATTCTAAAGATAACATTTTTCTGGAGGAAAATTAAGTTTTATTTACAAAAACATTCGTACGCTTCTCTTGGAGAGAGTACTTTTTTTTTGTTAATAAACTTACGAGTAAGTTCTAGATAATGTCGGGACTTAAAACTTAATTGCCCATAGTAAAAATAAAAAAAAATATATCTAATGCTATATATTGTAAACAATATATAGACAAAAAAAGAGAGGCTCACTATTTTTAAACACAAAGGATGAAATCTTAGTTTCCTTTACATATCACACTTTTTTTAGATAAAACATTTTTTTCCTTACTTCACTATAAAAATTTAAAAAAAAAATACCAAATTAGTTCTAATTTGTTCTGGGAAATTTAAAATATAAATTACCTTTTGGATTTTAAACCAAATAGATGTTAAGGGAGATTAAAAATTTCATATAGTGCATTGAACAATGTCAAGAATAAAATTTACATAGGGAATGATTTTTTTTTCAGGCGACAAACATCTTAAATATAATTATAATTTATAATAAATGTAAATTTTTTTTTGTATTAAAAAAGGAAAAATAAAAATATGAATGCATTTACTTTATTACCGACATCCGCAATCTGGTTTATTAACGCTTCGTTGTCTGTTCTCGAGATTCCTTACAGCTGCTCCACCATATTGAATACCGCTTCCAATGCGTTCTGGATCTAATTCCCCAGTTTCGATTTTGGCCAAAATTGTTTTGGAGCACTTAGGGAAGGCCTCTTCGACATTTTCGCCTGGTTTGGCGCTGGTCTCAAGAAAAATTAATTCATTTTCTTGTGCAAAGGAACTCGCTTCCAAGAATGTCACATCTCTAGCTTCTTCTAAATCCTTTTTGTTACCAACCAGTAGTATAACAATATTTGGACTGGCCAAGGTACGGGCATCATTTAGCCAATTTGTAAGAACATTAAAGGAATCTCTCGAAGTTGTGTCATATACTAAAAGAGCACCAGCTGCTCCTCTGTAGTAGGAGCGTGTAACTGAACGAAAACGTTCTTGTCCAGCTGTATCCCATATTTGTAGTTTAACTGCTTTTCCACCAACATTAACAATACGTGAACCAAATTCAACTCCAATAGGGTGGGAGCTATCGTCCTTAAATTTTGCTTCTGTAAAATGATGCAGCAGACAACTTTTTCCGCTGCCAGCACTGCCTATGATTAAAAATTTAAACAAGTAATCGTATGTTTCCGACATGTTTGTTTTCTAGTTTTTTGTTTTTTCGACCGAATCTTTTTTAACAGCGTGGCGAATTGGTACTTGTTTATGGATATATTTCGCTAGCATAACAATGTTATTTTTGAAATATTTTTCTTCTTGTTTGAATAAATTTTTTTGCACGAATTAAATTATCTCTGACCGGCGGCGCGCAACACGTGAATTACTTAAATAATAAATAGAAGGCAGAAAAGAGCGAGTGAAAGAGATATTTATGCAGGAGTTTTATTAGAAGAGCCGCCGATAGGGATTCAAGGGGTTAAAGTAAGGTAGGCATATTAAAAGTTTAAATAAAAATTTATTAGAAAAGGAAGGTATCCTATGAATAAAACAAGGGAGAGGAAGTGAAAGGAAACTACATATGTAATTTATTGGAAGCTAGGGGAATAAGGTTTGAGCATAATATTATAAAGGTTTTGGTATAGGATATTTCAATTCAATTTTCAATTTCAATTTATTTTGCATTCATCTTTTTTATCTATATAATTTGTTTTTCTTTATTACTTTATATTTTTATTATATTTAATTTTATTCACTGGTGATTGAATGCCTGAATTTTTGGGCAAAAGTGTTGGGAAATAGCTTGGGTAAGGCTACCTTTTTTTTGATAATCACGCTGGTCTACCGTGAGTTAGGTTCCCACAAATAGCCCGTAGACGCCCGCGAGATTGCGAGATTTCGCCCGTCCTTAGTTACCCACACAGAGCTCTTTGTAGGTAGAAAAAAAGGCGGCATAAGAATCCCTTTATAAAAAAGAAGGGGGATTCATCGAAGTGCCGGTTGGAAACGGGAACTTAAGCCCCGGTTCGGCAGTGAAGAGGCCGCAAACTTTTGGCCGTTATAAATTAAATTAAATTAGACACTTTTACCCAATTTTCGGGGTTATTACCTTTAACAGTTCAATTATTAACGGTGTTTTAAATATTTCCGTAATATATTCATGTACCTAAATAAATTAAAACGTTCTGAGTGTGTCGTTGATCCAACAGGTTAAAATTCCAACGCTAAAGTGAATTTCAAATGATTGTAGGTTTTATGTCTAATTATTTTTAATGTTAAATGTAATTTTTTTTGATATTAAATAAAATCTGTGAATCACGCCAGGTTGATGAAACGAAACATTATATTTCTTATCTATTGAGCTTTTCAGGAATTTTAATGGCCTGTTAAATTAATTTTCAGGGGGTGCGGTAAGGTTGGCTGAGGCCTTCCGGTAAATGAATAGGGTTCGTCCGCCGTTCTAAGTCTTTGGCATTTTCAGGTCAGGGGAATTCGAAGAAAAGGGCCGTACGAATTCCAGGTTGGGTGGGACTAGGCCCAACTGCAACAACAGCCGCAGTGATTTCCCAAAGTGTGTCGTGGTTTCGTGGTGGCTAAGTGGATTTAGTTTTTGGCATGTTTTATGTTTTTTTGAAATAGGTGAGGTCTAGCTGCGGGGCAAGATCCCCCCCTACATCCGACGAGCTGAGCTGAGCATCGCGAGCATGCCATCGCCTTCGTAGCAGACATTCTTTCCCTACCCTAACCCCTCTCATCAAAACCTATAGCCCGACCCAATCCTACCTCCTACCGATCCTAACCTATCCAAATATCCCTTTCTTTTCCCATATCATAATCCCGTCCACTCCTTTTACCTCATTTCAGATTTCAAAAACACACAAAAATATTTTTTTTTTTGAATTTTATTTATCGAAGTGGGAACCATACATGAAATGAACAAACAAAAACACAAAAAATATAAGCCATTGTTGCTTCTTCCTGCAATATAAAATTCATAAAACTTTTAAAAAAGAAAGAAAAAAAATACTTTTAAACTGAACAAAAGAACATCACAGATCAATTTTCATCACTGATTAAATAAACCATACGTGGCCGTTTTGGCAATACATCACATTCAATGTTGTTTTTTTTTGCTAAAAAAGTCCGATATTCCGCGTTATTACATACAATTATGGGGTTTTCGTTTGGTAACAAAATTATTTTTTTTAT
The DNA here is from genome assembly GCA_910595825.1 of Philhelius pedissequus. Lineage (NCBI taxonomy): Eukaryota > Metazoa > Arthropoda > Insecta > Diptera > Syrphidae > Philhelius > Philhelius pedissequus. The sequence continues at coordinate 153,237,586 of OU343160.1, forward strand.
TTAGATCTGTCAAAAAACTGGTTTTGATATTTATTGCCTTCGATTGGCCGAAAAAAATGGATTCATTTTTTGAATTTAAGTAAATTTTTAGGTGGTTGGGTGTGTATGAAAAGGGCAGGCCCTGATCGGCGTCAACCAGGCGATGCCCAGTGTTGTAAGAATCTCGTACACATCAATTGTGCTTATTTTACCTCCTTGCGGTAACCACCGGGTACTGGCTTGTCCATCCGAACATTCCTGCTAAACTTATAAGCGCGAGTGTTGAACACAGAAGAGAAAGCAAAAATATAATGCTCTGTTTTAATGACTGTTCTGATCGACTCGCAGAAGTCTTGCATGAACTCCTCAGAGGTTGTGCGTGGGGTTAACAACCCTGCCATGTAAAAGAAGATAAGTTGCGAAGCGACGAATAGCCTCGGAAAAGGACGGATTAACTGTTGACGACCCGGCAAAATGCATTAAGGACAACGACCTTCCGATCTGCACGTGGAATGTTAGAACTCTTAACAGACCACGTGCAGCCGAATAAATAGCGGAGGCCCTACACTTCTACAGAGCAGGAATTACTGCCATCCAGGAAGCGCGATGGGATGGGCCGGGCAAAAGGAAGCTGAAAAACTGTGACGTATACTACGGTGATTGTGAAAGAAGACCACAGTGTCTATTTGGGTGCGGATTCATCATAAGCGGCAGACTTAGGCAAGAAGTCTTGGGCTTTCGACACGTGAGTGAGCGACTTGTAACCATCCGTATCAAGGCTAAATTCGCCAACATTAGTCTAATATGTGCTCACGCCCCCACAGAAGACAAGGCTGATGCCACCAAGGATGACTTCTACGAGCTCCTCGACAAAACCTATGGGCTGTGTCGTAAATATGACGTTAAGATCGTACTATGCGATTTTAACGCCAAAATAGGTAAAGAGGAAATCTTTGGTAGGACTGTCGGAAAACATAGCCTACACGACACAACGTCTGAAAACGGACTTAGGCTAATTGACTTTGCGGCGGCACGTAACGTCACCATTGCAAGCACATGGTTTCCTCATCTGGACATACACATTGACTTTGCGGCAGCACGTAACGTCACCATTGCAAGCACACGGTTTCCTCATCTCGACATACGGACCTCCACCACGAAACCGCTGGTTCGATGAAGAATGCAGGCAGGCACATGCAGCTAAACAAATATCATATAATGCGGCGCTGCAAAGAAGGACGAGAACTGCTCGCGAGTTCTACGAGCAGAAAAGACGGGAAGAACACCGGCTTCTCCAGAAGAAAAAGAGATAGCATGAGAAGCGTGCAATCAAAGATATTGAGAGATACTACTCCAGGAACAATGTGCGGGAGTTTTACCAACAGGTAAAAAGAACGTGTCAATGCAAAAAACCCGAACAGAAGCCTGTAAAGATAGGAATGGAAACCCCGTAGTAGAGTCACAGTCGGTGCTGAGTATATGGAAGGACCATTTCTGCAGACTGTTAAATGACGATGAAGACCAAAATCCCGCTGTCAGGTAGAATGAACCATTAAACATGGACGATGGTACACAAGACTTCCGTCCACCTGAACAAAATGAAGTAAGGATAGCAATATCCAAACTAAAGAACAGCAAAGCTGCTGGTCCCGACGGACTACCCGCCGAACTCTTTAAAGCAGCCGGAGATGAACTAGTACAGTGCATACACCAACTCATCTCTAAAGTCTGGTCAGAAGAAAGTATGCCTGATGAATCGAACCTCAGCATCGTTTGCCCGATCCACAAAAAAGGAGACCCTCTAAACTGCGCCAACTGTAGAGGAATAAGTCTCCTGAATATCGCGTACAAGATCCTTTCTGCTGTATTATGTGAACGTCTGAAAGCATTTGTCAGCAATCTGATTGGACCCTATCAGTGCAGTTTCAGGATAGGAAAGTCCACAATCGATCAAATGTTCAGGCTACGGCAGATCCTGGAAACTACCCAAGAACTCCAAATCGATACGCCCCATCTCTTTATCGATTTTAAAGCCGCGTACGATACCATTTATAGAAACGAGCTATACAGAGCCATGTCTGGTTTTGGCATCCCCACAAAACTCATCCGCCTGTAAAGGATGACGATGGATATAAGACTCTGATCATCCCAGTCCTGCTCTATGGCGCGGAGACATGGACTCTATCAAAAGCGGATAAAGATATCCTTAGTCGTTTCGAACGTAAGGTTCTTCGTAAGATTGTCGGCCCTATCTGCGTTAACGGGCTTTGGAGGAGAAGGTTCAACCACGAACTATACGCGCTGTACAGACCGAGCTAGCTAGGGAGGCATGTTGGTTGAGGCACCGGTTCGCCCCGAACTGTAGCGCCGCCTAAGTAAATAAGTAGGTAAATAAATTTTGCAGATCTGGATTTTTCAAATCTACCCCTCTTCTACTAACACCAATATGCATCATAATTGCCAGCCATCATTTTGACAAGGTCTTGTTTGATAATAATTTATTTCGGTAGCAAGAAAGAATTAAAATAGTTTTAGTTCAAATAGAAGCAGTTTTAAGTGAATTAATTTAATCTTCCAGCTCTTTTGCGGACTTAGAAACTGGAAATTAAAAACAACGTTCGAGTCAATATTAGGTAACTGATACCACTAGCTGGTTCACAGACACAAATATGCACCAAACCAGCAAATAAAAATCAATCTGAAAACGTTTTCGATTCCTTACGATAAAAGCCAATTTATAGATCAAAATATAAATTTACCAAACGAAAACCCCATTAATAATGGCGAAGTCCCTATTTCAGTTCATTCATATTAAAAAAAAAACGGTATTCATGAATATGACATGAATAACTTGCATGAATTTGAAAACAAATACAGATGCAATATATCTACAAACAAAATATGTATGTACATAGTATATAACATAAGGAGAACTAATTTTTTTTGTTTCCGCTACCGCGTTAGAACGAGGCTTTTAAACGTGTTAAACGAAAATTTTTGGCAAAATGTGAAACGTATTAGAGCGATGCCGTGTTAAAAGATGTACGCGTTAAGTGAGGCTACATGTATGTTCTTTTATCAAGACAATTCGACAAATTATTTTACACGACCGTATGGTTTGGTGGTTGCTATAGAAAGGAAGCTTAAAGAAAAAATATTCCCTAAGTTAAGCCACAATTTTGCACACGTTACCAATGATCTGCATTGAACATTGCGGTAATCTCTTGCGACGGCTCTTTTATTATATTATCCATTACGAGTGTCAATGCAGATCATGATAACGATGGCCAAAAGCAAAAAATAATTTACTCATTTACAATTGTACATAGATGAAAAAGATAACAAACTCATTATAGGGTAAATCAAAAAATGTTTGGCAAATCTTGAAATAAACATTATGAAACAAAAATTAATTAACAAACGAAAATTAAAAATGTTCGTTTTAAACAATATTTAAATTAAAGCACAAAGTTATTAAAACATTGAACTAAATAATAATTGCGTTCCCCAACATGCCGCCCCGCTGAAGGAATTTCAGGACATGGAAAAAGGGCAAGTAAGGTTATGGGTCGCATAAAAGTGCCTCGTTTTGTGCCCACTGTGACCACTCGAACATGTCAACCTCAACCTTGATGAACTTGGGTGATTCTTCTTCAGAACCTTAATGACGGCGGTAGATTAGGTTTCATTAGTATAACCACATCATCAACTTTAAAATCCCTGGTAGCTTCTCTCCGTTTTGGACGGTGCTGCAGCGATGTTAAATAGTCGGTTTTCCACCTTCGCCAGAAACCTTGCATCATATTCTCTATCAATTCCCATCTTGCCAAACAGTTTATAGATGTTTCCAAGTAACTTGGCTCGGGGATTGTCATGTATGGTCTACCTATGAAAAACTGAGAAGGTGTTAATAGGTCAAGGTTTGAATCCGAAGAAACACAAAGGGACCTAGAATTTAAGAGGGCTTCGATCTGGGCTAAGAAGATACACATTTCTTCAATTGTTAGAACACCATCACCAATGACGCGCCGAAGATGTTGCTTTACCAATCTAACCCCCGCTTCCCAAAGCGCACCAAAGTGAGGGCTGTGAGGAGGTTTAAATTGCCAATCATTGTTTTCACCTGCCAACATTTCTGCAACCTTTGTGTGGTAAGTCGGAGATTGAATCAATTTATACATGTCCGATAGAACGTGCGCTGCTCCTTGGAAACTTGTACCATTATCGTAGTACATAACGCTGAACTTACCACGTCTGGCGATACAAATTTTAAAGGCAGCCAAAAACGCTTCAGTGGCCAAGTTCGAAACCAATTACAAGTGCAGCGCCTTGGAAGTCATGCAGACAAACAGCGAAATGTGTCCTTTTGTGATGATAGGCTTTATTCCTCTGGACGAACGACGAGTAATGGTGCCAGCGTAGTCACATCCTGTATGGGCGAAAGCAAAAGATTTTTTTTTTTTATAATCTACACGCGCTCAAGGGATTATGAATACACTTTAAATGATTCAACACAGCGCGGGCGTGAGGGTGAGGTTTAGGAAGAGAAAGAATGATATGAAAGTTGTGTGGCGCGATATTCGGAGACTGTAGGTGGTTGTTGTCTCAGATTTTATCTCCCGGGTTGGCGGCTGAACTAATGCGGAGAAATTTCCGCGTCTTATTTATCTATGTCCCTTATAATCCGCATTAATTTTTTTGTTCTTTGTCATGTTATATTTTATCGGTATACTAGTTTTACTCAATCACATGTTGTTAGTTCTCTTAGTTCAATTAGTTTTGTGGTATGCAAATACCAAGATGTGGAAAGCAAAAGATGAGTTCACACGATACGATGGTAAATTTCCCATAAGATGCGTAGAGGTACACCTTCGTTGGCGAAAACAAGTAACGCAATCATCATTCTCAAGTATGAGTGATAGCAAGTAGACGTGCGTTAGTAAGCAGCTAGTAAAAGTGAATTTCTTAGCATATAATTACGTGCCAATCAATAGAAGTTGTTAAGACTTAACTCATTTGAACTTAATCTATATCGAAATACATTGCAGTGAACTTTTAAGTACTTTTACATTGATATTTTGTTTTATTTTTTTTTTTTTAATTTTGTTGTGCTTGAAATCAAATTTGAGTCTTATATTCCTTTGTTGCTCTTGACAGTCCTAAGTTGAGTGAAATTTATAATATTTGCCCCTTCGCACCAACAAAATACTAATATGTCAAGACGTACCGGTAAAGTGGCAAATACACCTGCATCTTCAAGCACACCATCAAGCAGTAAGCCTTATCAGTCACCATCACTTAAGCCAACACATGAGGACAATACAGGGGATATATGGACCAGATTGGAGAAGGCACTTCTTAAGCAAAGTGAGTCGATTACATCTTCTCTTAGCTTAAAAATTTCGGAGTCCGAACAGAGGTTATCCAAAAAAATTAATGACGAAATCGCCACTCTTAAATACTCAATCGATGACATGATCAAGAGAGTTGAAATAATTGAAACACAGTTGAGTGCCATAGACACTATAAAACGCGAGAATGACCAATTAAAACAACAATTGAACCAACACAGCGAAACCATTAATAAAATTTTAACACGCTTGGAACAAACTGAAGAAAAATACCAACAAAAAGAAATAAGTAGCGACGCGCTGCTTCAAGGTGTTCCTTGTTTACCCAACGAAAATTTAAAATTGATGTTTAATCACATGTGTGTACATGTTGCTGGTTTTCAACCGCCTTCGCTCAAAAGCATTTTCCGTTTAAAAACACAAAACAACAAATATCCACATGCACCAATTGTAATAAAATTCTTGTCACCGACTGACAAAAGCACGGTTCTCCGATCAATTGCTAATTACCGAATGTCATCGCAACAACCACTGCGACTTCGAGATCTCGGGTTCGATGACAATGACAACGCCTGTGTGGTTTTCATTCATGAATGTTTAACGGTAAAAAATCGCTCTCTATTACAAAGTGCAATCAAATTCAAAAGAGAACACAAATTATTTTCCGTTTATACAATGCGTGGACTTGTTCATATAAAAAAAAAAATAAAAATGAGAAACCAATTTTAATTACTAATGCTGAGGATTTGGCTGCTGCTGCTGCTGGTCTGACGACAACAAATGAAGCTGATTGCGAAGAATAAGTAGAGAAAACGATAATCATCATTTGTCAATCTTCAACAAGTACTTCTTTTCAATTCTTTTCAAAACTTTTTAAATCCTTTTTTGCATTTAAATTTTTCTTTTTATATTTTCTGTTTATATTATTTAATTTATTAATAATTTGCTTTACTTTTCTTATAAATTATTGTAATGCATTTAATAACGAAACTTAACTTTGTATTTTTTAAGCTTTTTTTTCTGAATCATGTACAATTTGCCTTTTATTTTTATTTATCTTTGAGTTCGAGCCTTCGTTTTTTGTCAGGTCGAGTTTTTCTATCGATGATGATACATTCTGTCACTTGTGTGAAGGGATGCTTTATTAGCAGCAAATTCTTTTTAGTTTCTATTAATGGTTGGCCCTAATATAGTAAGCAATAAGGGGAACTCCACAACTGCTGGTAATAATGATATCTCACGTAGTATGATTAATATTTTATGTAGTCAGCGTACTGGTCTTCAGGTGTGTTGTATTAATGCTCAGAGCTTACTTCCGAAAATCGATGAATTTAGGTATTTGTTTGCAGATTCTAAGGTCGATGTTGTGTATGTGACTGAAACATGGTTTCGGCCAGAAATAAATGACGCTTTGTATGACTTAAGAGGTTTCAAACTGTTTAGACGGGACAGAGTTGGTAGAATTGGGGGTGGAGTAGCTATTTATGTACGCTGTGGACTAAAGCCAGAATTCTTGTGTGAATCTCTACCTAGTGATGATGTCAATTTTGTCTTTGCTAAAATTACTTGCAAGGACAACAAAATTGTATTAGGCTGCGCTTACAGACCTAACAAACATGTAAATATTACATCATTATTTACTAAGTTAGATGAGTTGACAAATGTATCACCATATATTATACTAGGAGGGGACTTCAATAGCAATCTGATTTTAGAATCTACACTCGCTGATGACTTGAAAGCTCTCAGCTTGTATCCAGTGAATACAGCAACTCCAACACACTTTACCAAGGAATCAAGTACCCTGCTTGATGTATTTTTTGTAAGTCACTTAAATAAAGTTCTTCAGTTTGATCAACTATCTCCACCGTGTTTCTCACATCACGATCTGTTGCAAATTACTTTTGAGTGTGAGCCTATAGTTTCTAGTAACCATTACAGCTTTAGGGATTTTAAAAACATTAATTACAATCGCTTAGAACATGATCTACAATCAATTGATTTTTCTCAAGTCTCAAGAATGCTATCTGTTGATAACCAAGTTGAATTCATTCAGGATAATTTAAATTTTCTTTTTGATGTTCACGTTCCTATCAAAACAAAACTTTTTAGGTACAAGGACCATCCATGGTTTACTAACAATATAAAAATGTTGATTAATCAACGCAATATGGCGTATAAAACATGGAAACGTTTTAGACTGCAAATATTTTGGAAAACTTATACCGACCTAAGAAATAAAGCTGTCTTTGAGATCAGAGAATCAAAAAAACGCTATTACTCTTCTCGATTAAATCCCTCTCTTGCTGGTCATAAGCTTTGGAAAAATCTAAGGGATATAGGTGTTGGAAAACATATTAATAATTCAGATAATAATGTTAACTGTGATCAACTGAATGAAAAGTTTATATCTCTCTCATCGTTCGAACAAAACCATAGCTCTATCTTCTTAAATTTGGAAACTAACAGCGTATCTTCTAATGGTTTTAGTTTTTCCAACGTGACTGAAGAGGATGTTCTTAGGTTCTGCCTATCTATAAAATCTAATTCAGTGGGTTTTGATGAAATTCATCCGGTTTTTTTAAAGGCAACACTTCCCTACACTTTGAAACCCATTACCCACCTCTTCAATACTGTTTTAATGACTGGAGTGTTTCCTGCAAATTGGAAACGAGCTAAAATCATTCCAATACCAAAAAATCGTAATGAGTACCGACCAATAGCTATCTTACCTTATTTATCCAAAGTTCTTGAGAAAATCATAAACAGACAGATTAGACTTTACTTAGATCAAAATGACATGCTATGTCCAAATCAATCTGGATTTCGCCCAGGTCACAGCTGCACGACAGCTCTTATAAACGTTGTCGAAGAAATAAGAGAGAGTGTGGACAACAACTGCGTTACTTTCCTCACACTCCTAGACTTCTCGAAGGCATTTGACACCGTCGACCACCATATCTTATGCACTAAATTAAGGGATACATTCCAGTTTGCTTCATCTTCAGTAAAACTTATTTCTTCGTATTTATCCTCAAGGTATCAAGCAGTGGTTGCTAACAATCAAACGTCATCCTACCTTCCACTAGGCCGTGGTGTCCCTCAGGGATCAATTTTAGGACCTCTTCTATTTTCAATGTATATAAATGAGCTCCCGTCTCTAGGTTTCAATTCGTCCTTTCATATGTATGCTGACGACGTTCAGCTTCGATATAGTTGTCCTCTTGGTTTAATTGAAAATGGAGCTTGGGAGATAAATGAAGACTTAACTAAGGTTCAACTTTGGTCACAATTAAATGGACTATGCTTAAATCCAAGCAAGACCAAATGCTTGATTATTTCCAGAAATCCATTAGATACAGTTTATTTTCCTTCATTACTGCTCAACAACATTCCCATCCAGTTTGTCGAATCAGCAAAAAACCTAGGAGTAGTGTTTAACAGAACCCTTACCTGGACAAACCATATAAATATGATAATTGGAAGATTGTATGGGCTTAAGAATGTTATGGACCACTCAAAAAATTACACCAATTAAAACAAGAATGATACTAGCCAAATCACTTCTCATTCCCCTATTACTATATGGTTGTGAAATTTTTAGTAATTGTGATTTCAGGGACAAAAGGAAGCTTAACGTTGTCTATAATAGTGTGGCAAGGTATGTTTTCGGTCTGCGCAGGTATGGCCATATTTCCGCATACTCTAAAATTATACATGGTGTCTCTCTTGATAATTTATTCGCTTTAAGAACTCTAATAATGCTTAATAGTATTTTGCAAACAAGAAAACCACAATATCTTTACAACAAAATTCATTTTCCGTGCTCAACTAGAACCTTCGATCTAACTCCATTACGCTACTCTTACCTTGTTTCTAGTCGTCAATTTTTTGTACACGCGATTCGGTTGTGGAATTCCTTACCCCTGGTCATAAGGATGATGGGATGTAGCACTCGGTTCAAGACGAGACTAAGGCAATATTTTGAGGCTCTTCGATGATTCTTTTAGCTTACTTGATTATTTTTGATCTTTAAATCTTCTTTATTAAATGCAACTATTTTCTTTCCTTTCTTATTTTTCTTTTCCTTTAAAATCGGTACAAAATCTTTCAATTTCTTATTCTTTTTTTTTAATTATCAGCTTTTTTTGTTTTAACTTTTTATCATTCAATTTTATATAAATACATAGTATACTATTACTGAACTTTGCACTAGTTTAAAAGATGTTGTATCTTAATGTGTAAGGAATTGCTATAAATAAATGAAATGAAATGAAAATCATAGACCAGTTTCCGAATAAGATTTCTGCTCCTGAGGATCCAATACGCCTGACGAATTATCGCGAATAGTGCAGAGGGCATCCAACAGAATCAGCTATGTAATACGATGATTTTTGGGCAGAATAATAGGATGTCTCATACCGAATGGAATATTCATGGCATTCGAAATTCTACCAACGACACGCAGCAAACCAACGTCATCAGTAAAAGGTGAAACCGAACATTGGATATCTTGGAAACACAACGATCAGCTTTAAGAGCATTTATTTCATTAATGAACTCATTTTGAGACCACTTGAGACAGGACATTTTAGCAAGGCGACTAAATATATAAAGCGATCATAGCCAAATATTCTCACAAGTTTTCTTCAACTAGAAATTCTAAGCGAAATATTTTCAAGGAAATACTTAACTGTAACCGAAACGTGAACAGTGGCGCCCTTTTTTCTCTCCTCAGGAATCTCTTCTATTTCAATTTCACGATTATTTGAACAATTATCAGAGTCCTGACCCGAATTGGGTTAACATCCAGACGAGGAATCGACAGCTATTTTACTGAATCTACGCGAGTTTTAGCTGCAACCAACTGAACTTCAACCACATCTCCTAAGCTACTACGACAATAGACTTCAGCTGAGTAAGCCTTTTCGGAAGCATCAGAGAATCGTATTAGCTCAACGCTTTTAGAATTTTGGATAAACCTTCGACAAATCCTGAAATTTTCAAAATAGGTCAAATTCTCCCGATACAGCTTCCATGTTTCCGCTATTTCCAAAGGCAAGGGGTTACTCCAATCTATTTTCGTCCTTGCGATCCACAGCTCCTGAAACAGTATTTTCAGCAAAATAGTGGAAGGAGCTAAAACTCCCAGCACAAGAAACATTTTTAGCTGTATACAAGCATTTATAGTCCTCCAAGAGCTAAATTTGAAAGCTGTTTATTTAGCAAGGAGCTCTATATGTGGATTTGGAGCAAAAATCAATTTTAATTCATTGAGTCTTAGAGCTCTTTTTTGCTCTTATTCATCCTGTTATCAGTGGCAAAAGTGACTTGAATCTCTGTAGTACATGGGTTTCAAACTATTAAAACACCACTTTTGACATCTTACTGTTTGTATTGGTTTGTGTAGTACAAAAGAAAAATATATGAAATTCTCATACTATTTAAGAATAAATGAATCGTTTCATAGTATGTAAAATAGAAATAACGAAGTTGACAATAACCAAATTAAAAAATATCTTTAAGAAAATAAATAGGAAAAGAAATAAAGATTTTCGTTTGTTTGATAGTGAATTTCAAATACGCATTTAATATTTTCAGAAATGTAGTGAGGATACTTCCTTAAATTACAGCACGCCTACATAATTCTGTGTATAAGGTCATAAAAAATAATTTAAAATAAAATGCACGACTGGATCGCAAGAACTTGCTCTTATGTTCGATCACATCGAATGCAAAATATTTCTGTTAAAAATCTAAATATATATTTAAAGCAGTTTATACTTAATTTTTTATATATAAAAAATATCTTTAATTTTTTTCAAAAAAAAAATTGGTATGACAGTCTCAAATATTATATTATAAGCTTAAAAACAAAATATTGAATCACCTTAAAATAATTCAAAATTCTGAAATAAATACTTAAACTAATTTAAGCTCAAAAAGAGTACGTCATTTTATTTGTTAGACAAATTTGAATTTATGAGAAAAAAATTTTAAAAATCTGTAGAGCGGTTTTTGAGAAAAAATTTTTTTTTTAAACTTTCTGAAAACATTTTTCAAAAAAAATTCAAAGACGCCAATTCATAGGTATTCAATAAATACATATAAATATAATTTTTGAAAAAAAAAATGTTTCCAATGATTTTAAAAATAAAGATATTGTGGCTAGAACAGTTTCCGAGAAAAATAGGTTTGAACCTAACGGTTATATGGCAGGTACCGTTATTTTTTGAGCTAAAAAAAAATTCAATTTCCCCTTTGTACAACACCTAAAAAACTCTATATACCAAGTTTAAAGGAATTTGGCCCGTTTGGGCTGTAGGTGTCTATACATACATACAGACAGACTGACAGTTTGACAGACAGACATACAGACGGACAGAATTTTTAGACCATCTTTTTTCGTCTTCGCTATCATCGTAATGTCATGTTTGATTGTCAAAACTTTTTTTTTTCGACGAATGCATAACTTGCTTTATAGTATCTATAATCGCAAGTAAAAATAGTAAGCTAATAAAAATATTTAAAAATTAATTTTCCAGAGCTGAAATAAAATTATTTTTCAAAAATAATAATAATTTTGTGTTTTCCTTAATTACACTCCGAAGATGATTCTTTTTTAAAATGAAAAAAAGAATAATTGAATTAATTTTATATCTCGTCGCCATTTTTATTGCCAGGCAAAATTAAAATTAAATTCCAATTAAGCTGCAATACTATCTGTTATGGAGCTGCAATATTAATTTCTGGTGATATAGAGTTCTTATGTCGCTTTAAAATTCATTGTACATTTTCTAGAGCTAATTCCAACAAGATGGCATTTTCGTCTTTTTAACTTCATGCTATTTATAAGATAGGGTGCTTTAGAAATTATAAGTCAAGGAAAGCAAATAATAAATAAAATGTATTTTATAGGAATGATTTTTTTTAAAAGAATATTACCTGAAGTGTATTTAAAGCCTAAGTTGCAATTTTTAAAAATAAGAGTTTCATAACATTTTTTTAATAAAGCTGCTTAGATTCACTGTAATACAGAACATTGGTATCCTCAATGTGTAACCAAATCTATCTTCTCTAAGGGAATTAAAGTATGATAATTTTTTTTGTGCGTACGTTATAAGAATTTTTTTTTTAAATACTATGAAAAAACCTATTTATGTACATTACTATGCAAAACGAGAAATTATCAAATTTCTTCCGCATTGTTTAACAGAGTAAATTTATAGTTCCAATCTGAACATTGATAACATACACTAAATATTGAATAGTTACATACATTCATTTATTTTTTATGCAAATACTTTTTTTTCTTGATAAAATAAATATTTTGGATTTATTTTGGGCAACACCCTATTATAATATGAGTTCATGAGTAGAATGTGTTGAAGATATTAATACTCAGCTCTAAAACCGATTTGAAGTTGGTCTTTTAATGCTATATTTTGACATTTCGAAATGCGCATGCGTTAGTATTTTACTTCTAAAGCCAAAACTACTGTTTAGAGCTCTTGTCGCGTCTTTTATTGCATTTGTGTAGTTGAAAGCTGTACAACGGCTATTCAGATGAGGGAAATTCAAGAAGCTCGTTCATAGATCGCATAAAAGGTATTATGGAGCTACTTTGAAAAACTAAACGTTGAACGAGCTGACAGTGCTGTTAAGCTTCACTATAGAGCATGATTTAAAATAAAAGTACATTGAGCTGTGAAATTAAACCTTATAAAGCCATAGCTTTCAATTTCACTTGTTTGGACCTGCAGAAGAAACGTTTTGCTTCTAATAGCTGTGACGATGTTACTTGGGAGGGGATCGAAAATATTCGCATCCTCGGAAAGCAGTTTTCGTTTCGTAGGCAGAAATTCTGCAGGCAAACTAATATTGTAGATGAAATTATCATGGTACGCCTTCCTTACAGTTGATCTCGCGCAATATACCCCAACAATTAGAGCTCCACTTGCTGACCAGACCTCCACCTGAAAGCATCTGGACGATCTGCTTTTTCAGCTCTAATGTTTTTGACAACGAAGCAGCCCCAGTTATAAGGTCATCAACATACATATCATGCAAAATAGCATGCGACGCTAAGGGGAACTGGTGTTTGTAATCAAACGCTATTTGACGGAAAACTTTCATCGACAAATACGTAGCTGGAGAAGTACCATATGTTACAGTAGACAAACGAAAATGCGAAATAGGTCTATCAGTGGATTCTCGCCAAACAATCCTCTGAAAATGACGATGTTTATGATGCACCCAAATGTTACGAAAAATTTTGACAATGTCGGCACAAAACACGAAGCAATGAAGACGAATACACACGTTGATCAAGTTACGTTGAAGAGGAGTTCCAACATGTAGCATTTCATCAAGACTTTGATTTTGGGTATCCTTATGAGAACCATCGAACACAACGCGTATTTTGCTGGTGATAATAGCGTGGTGAGGAAAAAAAAACATTTCCCGAAGTAGGATCTATTTCATCATCTGGAATACGCTCGACATGTCCAAGATCTAAGTAGGTCTGCATGAATTGGCAATATTTTATTTGTAGGTCTTTCTTACGCGCAAAACGACGTTCCATTGCGAAAAGCCTAGACAAAGCTCCAGAGATGGTATTATCAAACTTGACATTTGTTTGTCGAAACGGAAGTTCAATAATGTTGTTGTTATCCAAGGTACGAATAAGAGTTTTCAAAAACAAAATCAAACAACTTGACAACAGCTGTAGGCAATATTACTGAGAAACGAGAATCATTTTGTATATGGTTGCTCACAACAGATGATGAGCTCGGAGAAGCGTTAGCGATAATTGGTGAACTAGAAGAGTAATCAACGTTATCTCAATGTACTAAGCTATGATGACGAGATTTACAAAACGTACAACGTGCTTTAACTGGACATCGCATCGAAGAATGCATAGTACCGAGGCAATTATAACACAATCGCTGATCTAAATTCTGGGCACTGCGGAAGATGGTGTTCATTTCTGCACTTGGGACATGAAGAATTTCACACGGTTAGGCTTTTAATAATGGTAGGGTGAGACGGACGAGTGTTCTTAACGCGAGTTATCTTTTGGTCACTAGCACATGAACGTTCTTCTAAGAATTCTAAAAGTTCGTGTATAGATTTCTGAATTTTTGTTTTTTAGAGCCCAAGCTTTACGAGTGTCCGAGTCTGTTTTACTTATCAGCACGTACACAAGCCATGGATCCCTACCGACAGACTTAAGGGCTTCTAGACCACGGACGAGCTCATCAGCTTTATCCACCAGCTTACGTAAGTTAGATCCATCTGCCGAACCGACACTTGGCATTAAAGATATTGTTCAATAAGCGCATCAATAATGTAAAGGGGCATTATATCGTTATTCTAACTTCTCTCTAGCGAGCTGATAATTGGATTCCGAAACGCTTATACCGCTTAACAAAGTGGATGCGTTATCGCGTCAGACAGATTTCAAGTACCGAAATTTTTGAAAGTTTAGGATTGCAGTCCACCGTTTGACAAAATACATCACGAAAACCTGGCCATTCACGATAGTCACCGGAAAATGGCGGGATGTGCATAGGTTGAAGTTTTATATTCAATGATTCATTATCGGTAGAAGGAGCTGCCTGCCCTAACCTAGCTAATAATTCCATCTGAGAAGCAACTAATTCCCTTAGCAAAACATCCTTACTTTTATCGTCAACCGGAGTAATATCCTTAATTGGTTTCAAAATAGTGTAATTTGAGTTCTATATTTTCGATTCTAGGATTTCCAACTCGGGTTCGGGATCAACGTATTCGTCTTCAGCACTAAATTCAAACAGAGCCGATTGAGAATCGCATATATCTTTAAATGCCTTTTCCAACCGATCTAACCGCACACTAAATTCTAAGGCATTAGCATTTTTGGGAATATTCTGTGTCTATGTAAAAACCCTTGTAATTGAACCTTTATAATGTCCACACCCTTGCTTTACCGTTTCCATTATTAAAAAATCAAAGTACCGTTTGCAGTTCCGTTAACAATAACTCGTTTTTAACAGTCTAACAATTCGCACAATTCACAAAATTTCAAATTTTCTACTTTCTGCCAAAGGATTCCACCAACAACTCAACCTACTGGTTAACACCAGCAGAGCCCAAAAAAAATCATCCATATACAACACAGAGGAGCAAGAACCACTCAATTTTAGCTTTCTGCTTAATACTTATCTGGGTTGGAATCCAATGTCTAGCAACCCACCAACCAAGAAACGTAAAGCCGATTCTAAACAAAAAAATCCCGACTTCGAAGGACCAAAATATGATAAGGAATTCAAAAAGAAAAAGACCAAGTTTCCACAACGTTATAAATATTATTTATTAATATGTACACTTATTAAGACAATTCGCCAAATTATTTAACACGACCGTATGGTTTGGTGGCTGCTACAAAAAGAAAGCTTAAAGAAAAAATATTTCCTAAGCCAAGCCATAATTTTGCACACGTTACCAATGATCTGTATTGAACATTGCGGTTATCTCTTTCAAAGGCTCTTTTATTATATTATCCATTACAAGTGCCAATGTATATCATAATAACGTTGCCAAAAATAAAAAAAAAATAATTTCCTCATATGTACGTAGATGAAAAGGATAATAAGCTCATTATAGGGTAAATCAAAAAAAATTTTTGGCAAATCTTGAAATAAATATTATGAAACAAAAATTAATTAACAAACGAAAATAAAACATGTACGTTTTAAACAATATTTAAATTAATGCACAAAGTTATTAAAACATTAAATTAAATAATAATTGCGTTTCTCAACAGGTTGACTGACTCATGAGGGAGGAGCCTACATTTTTTTAGAGATACGTTGCACATCTTTGTTCTTGGGCATGATTTGAAGCAAATTTGGTATTTTACGAGCTTTTCTTCTCTACGCTTGAGAAAAATGAAACCGGCATGTATTAAATGAAGTAATTGGAAAGACCTCTCTTTAGCCATTACGAATTGCAGTTTCAAAATCCATGGTGAATCCTTTGGGTTTAAATTTGAAATAGTTGGATTCAATAAATTGAAATACATGAGTGTATATTGCCTCCGATATTTTTGTCTTGAGCACATAAATGATAGGATAAGCCTAAAAGTATATATTATTATGATTGATCTTAAATTAACATACATGTTCATTGTATGCGAAATGGATCATGAGGAGCTGCTTGTAGCCACAAGCCGGGGCAACACGAAATATACCATCTAAAAGGTATTCCCCGGAGTGGAAAGAGGCATTTCCTCTACTATTTGGGCAACGTTTGGTGATAAGAAAACAGTGTACGAAAAGGTGTCTCCGACAACCGTCCCCTTATAAAACATTTCACTTTTTTCATATCTTGAACATTTCACTTTTTTCATATCTTGAACATTTCACTTTTTCCATATCTTGAATATTCAAATTTTTCAATTACATTTGTGTCTTTAAAAATTTGAATAATATCTCTGCTGTCTTTTGGACATTTTGGGAATGCACTATTTCTAATGTTGATGAGTTGCATTCGCATTTTACCAAACTGCAATTGAAGTGCACTTTCTTCGTCTAGGGCACATTCAGCATTAAACACTTGACGAACACCACTTCTCATCAAAGTTGAGTTAGTACATTTTCTTTTGATATAGTTTTTAAAGTCAAATATTTGTTTCAAACTCTCATGTGAGGGTTATAAATGCGAAATATTATTTGGTACACGGCAAAATTGCGATCCGTCAAAGTCTATAACTATGCTTGCCTTGAATCATATTCATGGAAAATATATCTTTTTATGCCGCCGGCCGGCGCGGCGTTGGATTTAAATTTATATAATGCCTTTAGTAAAGGGACATACATTAATTTACTCCCTTTCCTTAGTCATTCACAAGGCTCAAATTCAAAACCTCTCTTAACTGTGCCACTTATTTTATACAAATTAATTTCAATCCTAGACTGCACTTCACAATAAACCGCACACTAATAATTTAATAAATGCTTACAGCACGATCAAGAAAACAACATAATAATAACGGTTTGACTGTTAGAGAATAAATAAGAACAGTAAATTTTCTTCTTCTTTAAACGCAAGAACATTATTTTGCATAAGCAAATTTCAAATAGATACAAAATTATGATCAATTTGGCCTAATTTCCATTATCAAAGTGAAATACGAGTAAAACCGAAAAAAACTAAAATAGTGCTAAAAATATTTTTTTTTTCAATTGGGTCTTGTTTCCATTTCATTTTTGGTATTATTTCATTATGAATAACGAAATAAAGCCAAATTGCTGTTTGAAAAAAAAATAAGACCAAACACCAAATTTGGTTTTATTTCGTTTTTCGTTATTACGCCAAAGAAGGTAATAAGATACATAATAATTTTCGTCAAAAAATATTTTATTTGCTCTACCACTTTCTTGTAAATTCACTTTTGATTTTTCAATGATGTCAGTATGTACATTACCTTCAATGGTAAGAGTTCTGAGCAAACAAAACTTTGGTCTTCGAGTTTGTTATTTTAATGCACAAAGCTTGTACCCTAAATTGATGAAATTCGCGATTTATTTGTAGGATCAGATGTAGATGTAATTTGTGTTTCTGAAACCTGGTTCCAAGATGAATTGTGTGACGTGACTTATGGCTTAGTACCGTGTATTTTGTTCAGACGGCAAGGGTCGTGTTGGGGGTGGAGTAGCAATCTATATCAAGGCAACTTTTAGGTGTAAGTACAAGCTTTCATCCGTTGCTGGAAGTAGCACTGAGTTTCTGTTCGTTGAAGTAGTAGGAAGTGAGAACACTCTCCTTATAGGTGCAATATATATACCTGATAGAAATATTGACCTATCACCCTTGACTACCGTGTTAGAGGAAATATCGCTGTCTTCGCCAAACATTATGTTAGCCGGAGCTTTTAGTTGCAACCTCCTGTCTGTCATCAAATCTGCTGTCAAAATTTGCTCACATTTAATTTGAGACCTGTTAATACTATTTCTCCTACCCACTTCTTTGGACTTGATGCCACACTCTTACTCTTCTTAGTTGCCAGTAATACAAGCAAGGTTTTCTTGTACGATTAACTCTCTGCACCCGCGTTTTCGAAATATGACTTGATTTTCTTAACAATAAACTTGAACGTTGAGCACTTAAGCAAAACGATTATTTTTCGTGATTTCCTCTGTATTGATCATGAGACTTTAGCAGAGCAAGAGGTATAAGCTGGAATAATAATGGGTTATTCATTTTGCGGTTCAAAAGTAAAAGTAAATAGAACACATATAAAATATTTTTTTTCATGATATTTCTTATGTATCTTATATTCATTATGTGTGAAACACTACATCATTTAAATGACCACCACGCGAATTGTTGCAAGCATTGATTCTTTTGAGGTCATTTTCGACCACTTTTTGACACATATTGGGTGGTATCTCAGCCATAACTTGACGAATGTTGGTTTTCAAGTGCTCAGGAGTTAAAGGTTTATCTGCATAAACATTGCTCCGAATTGAAGGTGATAGTCGTTTCATCGTGGTTTTCCAAGAAGTAAAGTCCCATCACACCTCACGACCAAGGAGTGCCCCAAACAGTGATTTTTTGTAGATGTAATGGCCTCTCTTCAATTACCTGAGGATTCTTAGAACCCCAAATATGACAATTTTGTTTATTAACATACCCACCGAGTGAGCAATGTGCTTCGTCGCTGAAGAAAATATTGTTCGAAAAATCGCCGTCCACCGCCTGTTGTTCAAGCACCCATTCGACGTATCTACGACGTTGTGAATGGTCAGCTGGCTTCAGTAGTTGTGTGAGCTAGACCTTATATGGATGTAGGTGTAGATCCAAATGCAAAATACGCCATAATGTGCCGTAAGACAGTCCTGTTCCTAAGAACGACGAGAAATCGACACATTCGGGTCTGCGGCAACACTTACGCTTACAACAGCGATATTTTTAGTGGTTTGAGCGAAACGATGATGCACAGGCCTTACAATATCTGTAACCAATCCAGTCTCTTCAAATTTCTTCTCAATTTTGCCAATTGCTTGCGTAGTTGGACGGCTATGTAAACCATAATCTCCTCTTAAAGCACGATATATTGCTGTGGCAGAATTACCATTTTTGTATTAGGTTTTAACAATTTGTATGCGGTGTGCGATAGTTAAGCGATCTATTTTAGTAAATCTCAGACTTTCAACTGAAAAAAAAATTGGTTTAACAACTTAGTTTGACAGATGTCGAATTCCAGCCCTATACTTTTGAAACCGCAAAATGGATAACCCTTTATTTCTTATTTGCCTTCGTCTAATGAACAGTTGAAGTTTTAAACTGATAATATTAATACCTTGTTTAACACGCATGTACCTCTAAAACAAAGCTGATTAAAACGAGCGAAAAGCCTTGGTTTACTCGCCATATACTGTAACTAATGCACTTACTTGACGAAGCATATAACCTTTGGAAACACTATCGGTTAGTTGCACTTAGAAGGAGGTACTGCTCCCTTCAGAATCAAGTGGTAGCGGAAATTTGCATGGTCAAATCTAACAATTACTCTCACCAATTTTGTTCAGCTTTAAGTGTGCGTCAACTATGGAAAAACCTACGAAGAATAGGTATTGGAAAGTCAAGAACTCTACCAACTGAGAATGGTGATGGCAATATTCTTAACAAACAATTTGTGTCCTCGCCATTGCCGCGCTCGTCGATCGCAGAAGCCTTACCCTCGTTTTCGAATCAGTTAGGTGGCCCTGATGTTCTTGGCTTACGAGCGGTGGATAGCGCTGAGATTTTTGAAAGCATGCTTTCTATAAGGTCTAATGCTCTAGGTCTGGATGAAATTCACCCCACCTTCCTAAAAAAATATTTTACCGACCATTATTCCTTACATTACATTCGCGTTTAATACATGATGTCTGGAGAGTTCCCCAAACTATGGAAATTGGCTAAAATTATTCATATCCCTAAGAATGCAAAAGGTGGCAATGGTGCAGTGGATAAAGTGCTTGATTTCTAGCTTAGACGTGTGGGTTCGATCCCCACGCTAGGGGCATTCTTTTATATACCTCCAATTTTGTTTGGATGCGGCCCATGGGCTAGGATAACTACGACTAACTAATTAAACCTCAATGAATACATAAAACCATAAATAGCTACATAAAAGTTGTTAGCTACAAGAGTAAGTTCGTACGATCCAGTCGTACATTTTATTTTTTACGAATACATAACTTGCCTTAGCGTACCTATAATTGCAAGTAAAAAACTATATTTACTTAATTTCTTATTTATAGGTAATATAAATATTAAATAAGATCACTAAAACTAATGGCGCAAAATTTTAAACTACCTGTTATTGCATTAACACGATACTAGTTACCAAATTACTATAACCATAGTAGTCTACTAACTTTTCATAAATTTGAAACCTTTTGTTAACTAGCAAAATGCTTATTAACCAGATAGGAAAGCATTTGCAGGGTTTGAATTTTGATGAATACAATTATTGCGTTTATGGTTTGTAAATGAATTATAATATTGATGAAAACCCAACGTGTGCCCTAAATAAGCATTCGATGTTTATATTTTAATCATTTAACTTCATTATTTACAAAAAAAAATGTACACCAGCAGGATTCGAACGTGGGCCCTGCAAGGCTGAAATACTATCAGATGACATTATGGATTTTGTACGATACTAAAAAATTAAAGTAACCATTACGTGATTTTAACTTTAGTAAAATGTGAAGATAATACGATACTAAATTTGTTAAAAATTACCAAAATCCTCTTTTTAACCTAGTATCATACTAAAAATGATTTAATACGAGTATATTACTAAATCGTTTAAAATTTTGCGCCATTATTTTTTATATAATGATTAATGAATCCATAGATTATCTTCTGACTAGGAAGTTGTTGGTTAAACAATGCAAAATAAATAAATAAAATTTAAATAATTAAATATGCAGGCTTGAAATGTTTGCAATTATTTGGCTTAATTCATTATATACCATAATTGCATTTAATGTTTGGTTTTATTAAATGATTTAATAATGTTATTAAGCCTAGAAAAAACTCGGCCGGCCGACGCGCTTCCATGAGGCAAAGTAAGGAGGGTCAACATACATTTTATAATATTATCGAACATTCGTTCATCAATATTGTTCCTTAGCTTATATAGCTTAATCCAAAACGTTTTTGAATCTTCTAGAAAAACATTATCAGTATGGGCACTGCCATAATTCTTTTCAGGGGGGGGGGGGGTGCATAAAGTGCATTTACATCTGCGACTACCCATTATACTATTTATTAATGCGAAATACAAAACCATACACAATGTGTATTATGTAGTCAAATGTAATGCCAAATTCAAATCGCGCGGGTAGGTATTTGATTAAATAAGTATAAGCTAAAAGTAATCAGCTGCAAGCCGAATTTTTAAAC
Source organism: Philhelius pedissequus (assembly GCA_910595825.1). Classification (NCBI taxonomy): domain Eukaryota; kingdom Metazoa; phylum Arthropoda; class Insecta; order Diptera; family Syrphidae; genus Philhelius; species Philhelius pedissequus. Next base: position 153,259,362 of record OU343160.1, read on the forward strand.
ATACCTCCCTTTGCACTTGATAATTCATTTGGTCAGCTTACCTAGCCAGTTTTCCACCAGTCCAGCGAGAACTATAGGTAAATAAAAAAAATACCATTCAAATTACATAAAGTTTCGCGTTAAATGTTAAATATTTTTAATTTCTTTTTCTTTTTCCCTACGTTTAGAAGAAAATTCAAACTTCGTGGTCACGGGATGAGACTGGCAATTGATGGATGTTGTTTTAGTTATTATTTTTTAGCTCTCGCTCTCAAACAGTACCGGTGCGTGGATGATGTTGCAATTGCATTGCGTGTGGGTGGTGTACTCGTTCTAGGTTGTTCTTGCGTTGAGTCGATATATTCTTGTACACATGCAAAGCTTACGATATCTGCTACAGGTTTTTTGATTGGCTTTACTTTTGTTTTTTCTTATGAGAGGATCCAACGTTTTCGATAATTTAAAGCTAGAATCTCTATTGAAATTTGTATGTTTTTTAATTTCAATTGCTTCTCTGACAATTCCTGGTACATAAAATCTTTCATTTGCTATTGATCTGGCCAAATGTTCACATATTGCCGATTTTGTGACAGCGTTGTTTTGGATAGCTTTAATATGTTCGTTTAATCGCGTTTTTATACCTCTTTTCGTTTCACCAATATAAGAAGACACACAACTGCAGGGAACAGAGTACACACCAGGATTTTGAAGTGGAATTTTGTCCTTAGGCGATCTTAAAAATTGGCGAACCTTGGTTGGCGGCTTAAAGATGGTTTTTATAGCATATTTTCGTAAGATTCGCCCAATTCCATCCGTTATGCCTTTGATATAGGGCAAAAACGCCCTTTTTTCTAATGCTGGAGGTAGCGAATGTTTCTGTGAGCTGGGTTTGGGTCTTAATGTTCTTTGCTTGTAGCTGTAGCCATTCTTTTCAAGTGCAATATCTATATGCTTCAACTCTTGTTTAAGGTGTTCGGGGTCACAAATTTTGTGAGCACGGTTCACAAGAGCAGATACAACCGATGTTAAGTTGGCTGGGTGATGGGTGATCTTAGTTCCTATTACTTCCCCAGCTACCCGGATAGATTTCATGTGTGGTAGAAGTATTTTCTTGGTTAATTGTATGATCGTGGTTTTCGTAGGGTTGATATTTAGTCCTACAGAAAGACACCATTTCCTTGTAATTGTTAATCCTCGTTGGATTATATCACATAAAGTTTCTTCAAACTGCCCTAGGGTTGTAATAACTATATCATCGGCAAAGCCAATACAGTGTGTACCTCGTGAGTTCAGATTTTCTAGGAGTTCGTCCACTACAAGACTCCACAGCACGGGTGGTAATGCCCGCCCCCCCCCCCCCGCCCCGGAGGACATCCTCTTGTGGTGGTTATGCTCGGAACCGTAGATCCTGCTGTTGACTCCGCTGTTCTACTGACTAACATTTCTCTAATCCATCTAGTTATGGTGTTGGGTACACACTTCCTAACATGGGCTTTATTGACTGCATCATGAAAGGTATTGTCGAAAGCACCTTCTATATCTAGGAAGACAGCTAATGCCGTTTCCTTTGCATTTAAAGCTTTTTGTGAGGTGTTAGTGAGCACATATGGGGCGGTTTCTGTATATCTACCCGCTCTAAAGGCATTATGTTGTTGATTGAGAGGACGTTTAACTAAAACTTCAGATCTTATGAAGTTGCCTATTATTGTCTCTAAAGTTTTCAGTATGAAGGATAAAAAGCTTATTGGCCTGAAAGACTTTGGATGGGTTGTATCCTTTTTCCCAATTTTTGGAATAAAGATTACTTTATCTCTACTCCACAGGCATGGTATATACCCAAGAGCAATGCTACTTCTGAGAATACTAATAAGGTAGGGCATTAGATCTTCTTTGCCCTTTTGCAAAATCGCCCACTCAATCCTTTTTCCTGAGTATATGGTTCCTGCAGTCTTCCAGTCTTCTTTGTTTGGTTTGAGAGGTATTCTCTCTATTGAGTTTTCTAACATTGGTAGGCTGCCTGGAAAATGCGTGTTGAGCAGCAGAATCGCCCTCTGCTCTTCATTTTCTGTGAAGCTCCCATCATTATAGCGAAGCGCTAATGAAGTTACTCTCTTCTCTTTTGCAAACATTTTGTGTAGTCTTGCCGCAGCAGGGGTTGAGAAAATTCCCTCACAGAAAGACATGAAACTGTTTCTTTTAGCTTTCCCTATTTCTTTGTTATAATTAGTCAGTTCTGTGGAGTAATTATCCCACTCCCGAATACACATACATTCGTTCCGAATGTTATGTCTAACACTTCTTTTCTTGTTCTAGTATCAAAGGTAGGTGTATTCCCTACATTAAATATTTCTAGATTTTTTACCAATATATAGTCTAAAAGGTACTCAACCCTTAGGTTTATGTCGGTGATTCCTCATGCTGGATGGTGGGCGTGCGTCATTTCCGACCAGCAATGGAAGCTTTTTCTGGCTGTAGTTGTCCACTAGCCTTTGTACCCGGTTGGTGGAATGTTGGCCTCGTCACCGTCAAAGTAGGCTGCTGCTACAACCATTGTCCGATACTTTCCCTGGATTTTAATTTGGGCCTGTATCGGGACCAAATCCCTCGTCATAAATTCTGAAAACATATAAAATTGATGTTATTTGTTATTTTTATGCAAGTTCTGGGTGAGTCATTTCTCATGTCCCATATTAGTTTAGAGTCACTACTTGTCAACCCTCTTACGTGACCCTTGTATATCCAAGGTTCTTGGATCAGTGCTAGCCCTAAATTGTCCGCAGTGAACTTCCTCGCCAAGACAGCTGATGCTGCTTTTGCGTGATGGACCTTCACTTGGGCTAGCTTTGTGCTAATTTCGCGTCCAGTCATCCTGTTCTGCTTAGCAGATTGGGGCGAATGCCACATCATCCGGTTGGAGTGGACGGGAGTTGATGGTGTCAGCTAATAAAGGTGCTTTCAGGCCTCCATCGGTTGGGACTTTTCTTTTATCACGGCTTCTTTGTTTTAAGGGTTGCTATGGGCGGATTCAAGCTTTTTGTCTCACTGGTAAGTGAATTTTTCCTCGCACCCACCTTACTCGTGTCTTCCTGCGGGGCATCCCCTCGGCAAGGAACCGGTGATACCATTTTGCCCCGGCTCCACTTAGCTTTTTTCTTTACGGGTCATCCAGGGCACCTGGTGCACCCACTTCCGGAAGGGGGTAAGTTCATCGGTACCGCGGCTTCTTTGGTGGAATTGTGGTCTTTGATGATGGTAACTTCCCATCATTTGCCCCTTTTGTGGCACTTGGAGGTACAGTATTCACTTGCACGGGAGGTATTCTCCCATTGCTGGAAGCTGTAGTTGAAGTGGCGCTTGCCTCTTGTCTAGGAGATGTTTTGCCTTGACCAGAGGTCGACGTTTCTTCTACTGCCCGGTTTCGTGAGTTCCCGTAAGGCATCCTCTTCAGGTACTTACTACTTTCCGGTCTCAGATCGTCTCCACAGAGATCTCTCTCAATTCGATCTGCATATTCACTTGCGGTAACATCCCGCGGAGTGTTGAACTTTTTGTAATTTTTGTTATTTTTTCCTTTTTGTTGTTTTGGAATGAATTTTGTTCCCACGAGTAGCCAGAGAAATAATGGGGTCCGCTATATCAGAGCTACGCATGATATGGTAGGGTCTAGTTACTCTGTTTCAAAGAGTCACCGTTATAATACAGTCGATATACCCCCGGATTATAAAAACCCAATGATTAGTGAAGGATTCCTCGGATATGTAACCTTAAAAGAATTGAACGCAAAAGCTATTTCGGAAATTAGTATTTGCTTCTTGCAAGATTGCAATTTAAATTTAAATAAACTTGTTGGCCAAGGATACGATTGATGTGTTTCAGAAAATTATTAACCATAAATATTCCTCAGCACTATTTTTTCACTGAGCAAGCCATGTATTGAATCTTGTTGTTAATGACCTAAATACTGTCAGTGAAGTGAGAAATACTGCTCGATTAAACCGTTCAACAATTGATGCTTTGAGTTGAGTAAAGGTCGAATAATGATTAATTTGATATTTTTGAATCAAGTTTTGAACGGATTCTCTTCCGTCATCTGTTTGAAGATTGTTTGGACTGCGACCTATATTGAATATGGATTGCATTGTTGTTGTGACTTTTGCACCTGTTTTATCGGAAGAGTCCATGCAAATTTTGAAAATTATCAATAAAGCCTAGTACGCTGCTGATGCGAAACGAAAAATCCCATACAAAAATGACACGACGAAATCATAAACGAAAAATTTAGCTCTACTTTTCGATTTCCAGTACGCTGCTGAACGACGAAATGTGTAATTTTAGTGGATAGCTGTACTATATTTCTTAGTAGAATTCTCAACTCTTTTCGTTCTCAATTTAATTGAACGGCACATTAATTGCTTGCGAAATTTTGACATTTCATTTTGTTTATTTTCTCTGTGCAGTGTTCAGTTCGTTCAAATGAAAGTTCAAATCTTATTAAAAATGGATACGTCTAATAAAACATATAAAAAAATAATTTATCGCGGAAAAGTACAATTTCAGATTCTTTAAATTTCGGCCATAGGTCCCATTTCAACATCGACTAAACTAAATGTGCAAAATGAAAATGGGAAAATGGAAAGAATCACACCCTTCACATATATTTGTTTTTAAAAATCACTGAGTTAGATGATCCGCGAGATCGAATTGTTCAAGTTACAAGATGGTATTTGAGTGCTTATCAAGCCGGACAAAAGAGGTCCGTTGCCAAAAAGCCGTACAATCCGATTTTGGGAGAAGTGTTCCAGTGCCATTGGGAGATTACTGGAGAAAAACCGGATAATGAGGAGATCAAAGATGGGCCTATTCCTTGGCGCAAACGTAATCAATTAACCATCCTTGCCGAACAGGTCTCACGTCATCCTCCAATTTCAGCTTTTTATACGGAGCACTACAATAGAAAAATCACATTTGCCGCCCATTTACGGACAAAATCAAAATCACTTGCTTTATCTATTGGTGTACACAATAAGTCGAGGGAATCGTAACACTATGTGACTTAACAAAGAATACATTCCAATATTTACCAAATGTACCGTGGATCGAATTAGGTGGTTCGGTTGCAATCAAATGCCCACAAAATGGTTACTACCATTCAGATATAATTTTTGTACAAAACTATTTTATGGTAGAAAACGTAACAAATGTACTGCAAAGCTAAACGCGCCCAACGAAAACAAAACCTTTTGTCTCGATTGCTGGCGAATTGAGTGGTCTATGGTCTAGGTAGTTCTCGAGGTAGTTAGTGTGATTCGTTGTGTGTTAATTTTTTCGCGAACTCTAAAATTGGTTGTAGATAATTCAAATAAATTCTCAATCGTCTGCCCAATCAATTGCAAATGATAAACTAAACTTGAATTATTGAAAAAAGTATATTAGCACAAGCGTGTGTGCTTCGAAGCAGTGGGAAATAACACTCCCATCTCTCAAATTCAAGTTAGCAGCGTTGCGCGCTGCCCAATCCGACTACGAAGATGTCGCTCAGGATGATGTTGCCGCCAATGTCGAAGGTCGTGGTGGCTACATAGATGATTTCTTCAATCAGGTCGAAGAAATCCGTTAAATGATCGATAAAGTCCAAGAAAATATCGAAGAAGTAAAAAAACACCGTTCTGTCAGCGCGACAATCGGACGAACAAAACAAACGAACTCGAAGATCTGATGGCCACTAACAAGAAGAACGCCAACAGAGTTCGTGGCAAGCTCATGGGCATCGAACAAAACATCGAATTGGAAGAGTAGGCCAAAAAATCAGTGCTGATCTGCGCATTCACAAAACCCAACACTCCACCTTGTCCAGGAAGTTCTTCGAGGTCATGACCGAGTAAAATCGCACTCGGACCGACTACAGAGATCGCTGCGAGGGCAGAATATAGCGTCAGCTTGAGATCACCGGCCGGGCAACTACCAACAATGCCATGCTGGAGCAAGGTAATCTGGCCGTCACTAAAGGTATTATCATGGAAAGCAGCAGGCTAAACAGACACTAGTCGATATCAAAGCTCGACACGCTGACATCAAGAAGCTGGAGACGTCCGTTAAGGAATTGCACGAAATGTTTATGGACATATCCATGAGAGCCATGGCAAATTATTGCACAGTCCTTAAAAAGAATTTGAACACATTGTTGTTATTTCAAGGTCATTACATAAATGTATTTATTTAAGTTTCTAAAGGAGTAAATGGGTTATTTGCATTTTCCTTTAGAAGGTACAATCATTTATTTTATTTTCTCGAAGCTATCCAGTTTTCTTTAATTACTAACAGGGTTTATACAGTATGACAGTATTTTTCTTATATGTAATTATCTTATCGGCAAACAAGATTTAGTCTATTAGGGACAATTTTTAGAGTTGATAACATTGGAGGGTCTAATCTTTCTCAGCGATCGGTTTTTTAAAAAAATCACATCTTATGTGTTTCCATTTCGTTTAGTGGAAAGATTTTTGCACTTAACTACACTGAGAAGTTTGCCATGAACGGTTGGGATGTATTATGATATAGATTGGGAGTACCCAACGAGCTTTGGAGATAGTATCTTAAGTGAATGCTAATTACGCTGTAAGTGATAGTTATCCAGCAATTTGGTTCCCTCGTTCGCTTTAGATGATTTTTTGAATAATTCTTGGATTTAACAATTATTCTGGTTACACATAGAGGGCTTAAAATAAAAGTCAGAACCGTTTAAATGATCAAAATTAAGAAATGACTTTTGGATTTATAAACTTGTTTATCTGCCGATTTGATGAAATTTCTATCAATTTTAAGAAAATCAATGAAATAGGGAGGTAAACAACTCTCTAATTCGAAAACTAAGTTTTATTTTATATCCTCTATGTGTAACCAGAACCATTTTTAAATCCGAGAATTATTTAAAAAAAAATTAAGTAAGTAAAAGTAATTTGGTGACCAAAAAAATTCCATCGAAAAATAATTTGGTGTCAAAGCTACTTTTGGATGTAATTGTTTTTAAATAATTCTCGGCCTTGAAAATGGTATACGAAAATAGTAAGAACCCATAAATTAGAATTTAGAGCCGTTTACACCATCCCAATGAAGCACGCAGTTTTCGATTTATAGAGTGGTTTACATCCCAATTTCATTGATTTTATTAAAATTTATAGAAATTTCATCAAATCGGCAGATAAGCCAGTTTATAAATCCCAAAGAAATTGCGTAATTTCGATCATTTAAACGGTTCTAAGTTTTATTTTAAATATTCTATGTGTAACCAGAACAATTTTTAAATCCAAGAATTATTTAAAAAAAAGTACGTCTAAAAGTAATTTGGCGACAAAAAATTTTCCATCTAAAAATAATAATTTGGTGACAGAATTACTTTCTTTTTTATAACTTGCCAATTGTTTTTGACAGCTTACAGAACTCTCCGCAAATATTTTTCCGCTGTGGTTTTCGTTAGTATTTCGCTCTTCTAGTGGAGACCACCGAAAAATTTCGTTTCGCCTCAGCAGCGTACTAGGCTTAACTGTGAATAGATATCGATAATCATTGTTCTCATCTGAACATGGAAGCATTTCTACAAGATCAGCTTGCCATTAATCACCAAGGCCCTTGATGATAACTCGCCTTTTCGGGTTATTCTTACGTGAATCTTTGTGTAGTTCTTCCGCAACTTCTCTTTTACCAATTTTTATATTAAATGATAAAGAAAACAATGTTTGGTGTTTTTATGTAGTATATAAATTTCTATTATTTTAAATGTATTTTATTTTTTATTTGTTTATTATTTAAGTCTTTTACACAAAAACATTAATTTCTTTGCTCTTATTAATCTATGTTCAAGCATGTAGCATGCACATGTATCTGGTCAATTGGTCCATTCTTTTGAAGCCCAGCAACAATTAGGAAAATGATAGCCGTTAAAAGAGTTGCTGTTGGTGACATTTTCAAAGCTTTGAATGAATCTTATAAGACTTAAAAACTCCTCCTAGTGTTCATCAAGAATTATTTCTTTATTTTCTTTAAGAATTGCCAAGATATCCTCGATAATTAATTTATAATTTATGTTGGACATGCTCAACACGTTACCATAAAGTTGGTTCTCATTCGCAAGAATCAAATTTAATAAAACGAATGTACAAATAGTAAAGTTAAAGAAGTATTTTTTTTATTAAAAATATTAAATTCTAATTAAGCTATATAAGACATTATTCAAAAGGTTACCATTTTGAGGAGCGCAATTTTTCCCATGATGTTCACATTTATTCTGATTTGGATAGTTTTGTCTGAGTTGTTTCAAGTTGGGGCAGCTGTAAATATCTTCAATATTGATGACTTCTACATTTTGATTGCAAAGTATTTGTCCAAGCCTTTTCTATTCCCTTGAGGTAAACAATTCCAAATTGTATTTTTTCGTACAGAAATTTCTTTACTTCGGAGAAATTTGTAAATCCGCCATTCCAGGTTAATCGGTGAAAGTTTGGATATATCCAGTGAGCTGCTTAGTGAGTCTTATGAAATGGTGGAGTAACAGTGAAATGATGATGGTGTTCATTATGAAAAACAGCAATTTCTTTCAAAATGAAATTTTGGTTTAAATGTCCGAAACTTTTAAAATCAAATATAAATGTGTTCATGATGTTCGTAAAACTATCTCTGTCAAATTTACTCTGTATACTGATTCTTTCAGTAGAAGATTATTCGATTTTATGCTTTTGTGAAAGTTTTTGAACTTCGCAGGTTATGGAATTATATTCAATTAATCGATAATGGAGAATCAGACAACATAGACTAGCGGAATGTGGAATTCTATCTGGTGGTTTTAATTTAATTTGACATCTATAGGTCCTGATTTAACTACTTCATTTTGACGTGAGCAATCAATTACGATAATGAGCAATATCTTTAAAATCTTCTCGTGATAGCAGCGGTTGAGATTGTTTACCATAGTACGATTATTGAAACTTACAATACATTTTATTGAGAACAGCATATCGATCTGGCTTGTATTAAAAATTTTGATCTCCACCAGGATAAGATTTGGAGTTTAAATGCACCTATTGGTTATATCACAATGATAAAATTTTCTTGCATCTTTATTACGTTGATTTTTTCTATTGGTTTGTAGAGCAGGAATTACAAATCTTGGTTTTTCACGTTGAGTTGAAATTTTAACTGCCTATGCAAGGTCAGTGGTTGCTGGTAACGTTCAATATTCATATACCTCCCAATTTCGAAAATAAATTTGAAAAGGTTTTGATTGCATTTGCTTCAATAGCGTAAGTTCACTTGAATTTTAAAAAGTTACAGATGTAATTCTTCGTTTTCTTTTGGACCAGACCAATAAATATTCTTATTAGTCAAAGCTCGAATTAGAATCAATTCGTGTTTAGCGTTTGTTATAATTTTTCTATAGTCTTCAGCGAAACCCTGCAGTGATTTCAGAGATATGCAAAAATTAAAAACAACTGATGTAGGAATGGCAGCATTTTCTGGACATGATGCATTTTCTAATCGTTTATTTTCATTGATTAAAGATATATAATTTTTCAGTATTGATGTTATGCCAACAATTTTATTGTTTTATTTTCAATTTCTATTCCAATGAGTTCATAATATATTTCTTCAAACAAATATGCCATAGCATTATTTGTTAATGGTGTTGTAGTAGAAAATGTCTTATCAGTTTTTGTGAGACTACCTTCAATATAGATATAGCTTTCGCTAAGTAAAATACACAATTCTTCATTCTATCGCAATGTGTATTTCATCACTCGGATTAAATGACTGAACAAACGGTGAATAACTATGGTGTTCGAATTTTGTTATACTATTGTCATGGACAGGTCCATGAGAAATATCTAATATATCGTTCATTTTAACTCAAATCCTAAGGTTTTAAGAGAAGTTCTATTTTCAGCTGTTAATGTTGGTCTTAAAGGTTTTACTGTCGGGGCAAAACTAATCGAGTAATTACTTCTGGTGTTCGTTTTATAATTATTATTATTATAGGTCAACATTATTCTGATTTTGTAATTAAATGCAGACGCACTGGAATACGTTCTCCTCTAACATTTATTCTGTCCCCGTCTTGGTCTACGAGTTTCAATGTAAGAGAACTTATTCGTTTTAAATTTTTCCGAACTTCTTTTATCTTATATTCATGTAAATTGTGTACAGGTGTATTATTTAGATATGACCCAGTTATTATATTACACTCAATCCTTATGTTGCTTACCTTATTTATATCCACAGGTAAATTTGAAGTGTGAATCTTTCCGGGAGAAAGAAAGTTTTACTGAAACCTGGTAAATTTTCAATGCTTCTCTCTTTATTGAAAAATATTTGTTCGGTAGTTTCGATAGAAGTTTGCTTTTATTTTTATTTTAAATTCAACAATGATTTAATGATAATATTGCTGCACTGTCAACAAGACAATATCTTCAATCTCGCACGATCCTACAGGAATTTCAACTTCATGCTCCCCTATGTAGAACATGTTTTTACGTTCGTCAACATTCGGTATTGAATTGTAAGTTTGAAAATCAATCAATCCAGAAACATAATCCTTAGTAAGATCCAGAAGTGGGAAATATTCTGTTGATAAATGAGAAGTTCTACCGCTTAAAGTACGTGTCATTGTCATGATGATGCTAGAAAACAGACTGAATGATATGCTCAATTTATTTCTTTATTTATTTATTGAAAATTACAATCGTAAATGAAATTTAAACATAAGTGACTACAATTGAATGAATTATAATTTTTATACTGAGTATAATTAAAGTTAATTTGTTCGCCTAAATAATTAATTACTTCTCTAAGAGGTTGTAAGTTGCCAAAACTATCAAAATATTCAATATGATTGCCTTTTTTATAATACGCTTCCCAATGTGTACCAGGTCCTATATCTGAATCTAGATTAACAATTCCGCACTCATTTTTAAAAGGTTTAGCCTTTGGTAGATTCTCTCGCATCAAGACTCACCGAAAATGAGGTATATATTTGTTTGCGAAACTGTGTATATCTATCTCATTCAATACACGATTAGGTAGCGATCTAAGAGTTTTTTGTATGTGGTACAAGCCACGTCTTTTTCTAAAAGGCTTAAGGTGTAAACCATGAACAAGAACAACTGATTCCATTTTTAAATTATGTCGTTTTTTCTCATCGATATCTTTTTTAGCATTGCTAACATCATTGACAGCTTTGATAACTCTGGCAGCACCTCCCGTCATAGCTCCAAGAGCCGAAAGTCCAGCAAATAATGATACATGGAACGGGACAGCCTCACCAACTTTTGGTACCGGAATAACTCTGGGGGCTCTTATGTTTCCTTTGTTCTTTTCTATGGTTTTAATTGCAGACTTTAAAGCTATTTTACTTGCTTTTTCTTGATTGAAAGGTTTATTCCGCTTGAGATTAGTTTCAATAAATTTCCGCAATTTATCAAATGTAGGCTCATTAATTTTCCTAGTGACAGTTTTTCTCTTAGACATTTTTATAGTTGAAATTACAGGGTTCTGGCTCAGTGGTGCAGATGGTGCAGTCTATATAGTAGTTGTATGGTGTTGGTCAAAGAGTAGTATCGCATGATTTAGCTTGAGAGTTAATTTCAAGGTTATTGCCATGCTGTTTAAAGAGCTAAGAGATAATAAATTTGTTTTATGTAGTAGGAATCATATACTATGGGGCTTAAGAATTATTTATATGGTGGTATTTTTTTTTTGTTTTAAATTGAAAAAATGTATTTACCATGCCTTGGTTGACGCGCACAGCATCGTTGTTGGTCTACGCTGTGCTGTGAGCTGCTTAGATGAGAGATGCGGGCGGGTGCGATGCGTGGTGGCGGCGCGGGCCGCGGTTGTGGCTTGATATATATATATATATAAGACAAAAGAACAATACACTCGAAAGAAAATGGAATCGTCGAAGAAGCGTTGTAATGAAAAAAAATTGATTTTCACTCTACGACCAACTATGTGCGATGATATCCGCAAATCAATCAATGAAATCACAAAAAACTTCTGGATCAAAACATTGATATAGAGGATGTAACTGCATTGCAATCTAAAGCAAGACAGCAACTTGTACTAGTGGAGACAAAGAACAAACACATTTCATATCAGCTGCTTAAGAGCTCAGGTAATCTCAAAGGAAGCTGTGTGTACGTGAGTCCTGATTACACCGGAGTAGAACTAAGAAGACGACAACAAATCTTGCAAGTTCGAAGACCGATCAAGACCAAACATTCATCAGCTTCTCCACAAATCCGAGGTCTGAAAACGGTTGTTAATGGAAAAACTTTTCATACAACACAAGAAGGAAAATTCTTTTCTGGCAATCGAGATGGATTTGAGGTGCTACACGAATTATTTGGTGGCATTCTAATAAAAAATGAAATGATCAACTTTTCACAATCGAAAACAAATAAATCACAACAGAACTTCATCGAAACGTTAACTATTAGCTGTGTTTTATTGGTAAATTTATCCGCCGTAAGTTTATCCGTCGTAGCATTTTACATACAATTCGCTACGGTCGATAAAAAGCTAAAGTAGAAGCTACTGTGGATGGCTAGATGACGTTTATTCGAGTCTCGAATTTGATTTTGTTAGTTTTGTTGGTACGGTTGATAATTGGGTTGAATCTCGATGGATGTGTTCATGGAGTGTTATAATTATTAATTTCATTCGTAAGACAAATCGATGTTTTTGATACTTTTTTTTTCTTTTTTTTATAGTTGGCCCGTTTATATTTCTAAGATCTTAGATAATTCCATGTTTTAATAAATTATAAGCTTTTCTTCTGAAAAGTTTTTGACTTTTACTATTAAAAATTATATTCTTTTCTCAATTATTTTCTGGAGTACGTCTAAAATTCCACCTATATCTGCAATTTTGCATACCCCTAATGTCAATTAATCAATTTTCACAAATTTCGATTTCCATTTTGAAAAAAAAATCAATATCTATGGAATGAATTCGGTTTTACTTTTATTTTTGACTAACTAAGACCAATATTCGTTTTGTGTTCAATTTTTATTGATAGTTAGAAATAAACGGAGTTTGGTGAAAAAAAACATCTTTTTATTTAGATCTACAAAAAAGAAATTTGTGAAGACAAATTGCATTGAGTGGAACTGCACTATAGAGGAACTGCTCGACACTGCGCCGCAAAATATTTATTCGTATGAAATTCTATGAGCTATAATGCCAGGCGCGCACATATGCAACTTACAGTTTTGCAACAGTTTGGTTGCTAAAGTGAATACCATGCAAAAACTATTCAGTCCGCGATTCGAGCAACTTAAAAGTTTGTGTTTTGGCACAAATCGAACAATCGCCCCAAATAAGTTCTTCAGTTTGAATCACACCGAACTATAATGTAACTGCGCGCACATTAAATCAATATGTTGTCTGTGTGTTGGTTTATCTCGTTGATTGATTTTTAAGTTGCTTATGTGCGCGATCGTCGTTCAATTAGTGATTAAACTATTTCGTTTCGGAAAAATTGCATGTGCGTGCCTAGCCTAAACGCACTAAGTGGCAACTGAACTTCACAAAATGTGCTTTTTCTTCACTGTTAAATGGACGTTGGCCATGGATGGTATTCGCAAAACTACATGGACATGGACTGGGCGTACATTTTTGTGATCCCATTGTTTTTTTTTCTGGACATGTGCATGGAAATGGCAAACCAAATGTTAACTATTTGTTCCTTACTCCGCGTATGTTACGTGCAGTCTGATGAGTGAATATTGAATTGAAAGCAAAACATACTCAGAAAATAAATTTGTAAATTGACTTGAAAAATAAAACTATAGCTATCGATCTACTCAGAAAATAAATAAAAGCATGAAATATAAAGGGGAAATTTAAGGGGAGTGAACAATTTAAACTACGTTGTAGAGTGCGTTCAAAGCCAAGAAACGTTAAAAGGAAACAAGCAAATCTCCGGCAATTTTGTTTGCTCGTGTGAAAGGCATAGACGATTTTTAAGGCAGTACAAAAGTTGTCCTGTGTAAAAAAAAACCTGATCATAGTCTATGAACAAACCCATTCACTTATCATTTCCTTTCTATTGGTGCAAAATGAATGTTCGAACTTAAAATTACAAATGGAGATAAAATGAAAACAAGAAATAGGTTTGAAAAATAAATTAAATATTGGTACGTTTTTCTACTTTCTATTTTATATGAATAAAAGCTAATTATTGTTCATAATTTTGATATTTACTTAATTTTACTTTGCAAAAGACTCTTTCATTACTTGTGACTGCTGTGCAGGGGTACCATTTTTACAAAAATAAATAGCTACGGTCGATGCGTTTTTTTGGGAATTACTTATGGTACAATGGATAGATTCCCAATAAAACACACCTAATATTGCCGATTTGGCAAACTAATTAAAGCTTATTTCTTTAAATATGTAAAAAAAACATGATATTTCATTTCTATTTGAAACATTTATATCAAATGAATATATTGAAAACTATAGCAAATACTTCAATGAATATAAATTATATTGGATATCGGCTAGTCGTGAACATAAATTTGGTAGAGCAATAAGAGGTTCTTTATTTGGTCTAACAAAATATGTAAATGGTAGTTTTAGTCAAATTACTAACCACGTTTATTTTATTTTAAATAGTTTAAATTCAAAATTTTATATCTTGCCAGCATACATTAACTGCAATTTCTGGGATGTCGAATTTTATGCTCTTTATGATCTTCCAGATCAAATACAATAGAATCTGAAAATATTCTGCTAATTAGGGATATCAAGGCCAGGACTGGTAAATAGCAGATAATACCATCTGAGAAGAGTTTTATTGGTATCGACATTTTAAATAAACGTATCTCAAAAGACAAAATCACGAATAAGAATGGTCGCCTTTTTCTAGAAATGTGCCAAAACTTCAATTTGTACATATTTAATCGGTGTAGCAAAGGTGATAGAAACGTTGAGTTTACTTTTGTTGGAGATTCAGGGAAGTCGGTTATAGATATTTGTGCAGCATCGGGCGAATGGAATAAAATCCTTTCTTGCTTTTAAGTAGGAACCGAAATTTTCTCAGATCACATGCCAATATCTGTTACGTTCGACTTCAAAATCAATACACAATACATTGTACTAAGCTTGCGACAAAAATTATGTGGAAAAAGAACCAAAAAGAATAATATGCTTTAAAATAATTGACCGAGATAGAGAGTACCTGCGCAACCACCAACATTTACCGTACCGCCGCAGAAAAGATAAGTTACCTAAGCAACTCCATTAAAAAAGTTGTTAGTATAAACTCTATTTCGAGCAAACAAAACTACCGGCAAATGTGGTTCGACCAGGAATGTTTCACATTTCCCATTTTTTAAGTAAAATGCTAGAAGCATTCAACTTCATTTATAGAACGGGTGAGGTACCAACCAAATTCAAGGACTCTATTGTGTATCCTGTATATAAAAAAGGGGACGTTAATGTACCAAATAATTATAGAGGAATATCGTTCATGAACTCAGTTGCTAAGATTTTCTGCTCTATCCTTCTAAGAAGAATCAACACCTGGGTAGAAAGAAACAATTTACTGAGTGAATATCAAGCGGGCTTCCGAAAAGGATACTCCACTGTTGACAACATATTCACACTAACAACAGTCGCCCAATTCTTCCTTAGACAAAAAAGAATTTTGTACGTGTTTTTTGTAGATTTTAAAGCTGCATTTGAGTCGATTGACCGCAATGCAGTTTTCTATAAATTATCTCAAAAAGGTATGTCAACGAAAATGCTGAAAGTCTTAAGAAATATGTACAATAACACACGTCAATGTGTATGGGACGGCAGAAATAAGTCTGAATGTTTTGAAACTAAGACCGGAGTTAAACAGGGTTGCCCACTTAGTGCAGTCCTCTTCGTTTTATTTATATTTAGATGAATTGCTCAAGAAATCATTAAGGTTTTACTTTACGCTGATGATATTGTATTACTGGCGGAATCCCCTCACAGCTTACAACTAATGATCAATAAAATGCACAACTTCTGTAAAACTTGGAACAAACGAAGCTGCGAGTGAATGAAAAATGGTATTTCGACGTTGAAGCAATAGAAGTTGTCACACAATATAATTACCTCGGCATAATTTTGGAACCCAATATGAAACTCACTCATCATTTTCAAAAAAAGCTATCATCATCTAAAAGCCTAATAAGCGCGTCATGGAAAAATATTATCAATAAAAATGGAATTCCAATCTCAGCAAAATACCGTGTTTCTGAAGCTGTCATGCGCTCAATTATGAGTTACAATTGCCAAACAGGGGTATTCAAGCAATACGAAGAAGTTGAAAAACTACTTCGGTTTTTTTCTCAAAAAACTTTTTTGCCTCCCTATGAACACTCCTAACTACGTCGTCGCCCTGGAGATAGGTCTCCCAAACCTATTTACGTCTACACTAAAATTACATTTCGATTATATAATGAAAGTGCTTAATTATCCGGCACATAGACTTCTACACGTTCTTACCAAATACACATTTCAAAATATATTGGAATGGGTTATTGATTTGATTTTTTGGCAGAAAAATGCGATACAACGTTTTTAAGCAGCAGTTTTATAAACTTTTGGAACTCTCTGACATTCACAGTCGCAATGACAATATAGTACAGGCAACATCCTCTATTAATAGACCAATATAATCAGAACTTAACTACGATCTGGGAAGTAAAAATTATTTTAATGATTGTCGTAGCCTTAGAACTATATCTTTGATATGCAGAGCCAGATGTGAAGTATTGAATTTAAACGGTTCGCCATTTAATAAAAATGATTCAAAGCTTTGTACAATATGTAGCTTTAAGGCAAAAGAAGATACATTTCACTTCACAATATGTCCAGTTTACAATAATAAAAGAGTTATTTATTTCGGAAATCGTTCATTGGCAATGGAAAAACGTAAAATATTCTTAACGGCGACAATTGGGATTCACTTCATAATTATATTGAAACTGCATTTACATATCGCAATAATATCATTTCGGAGTTCATGTAGTACAACCAAAAAAAAATAATGTTTTACTTTTGTAATAATATCATGTAAACATTACTTAATAACATAAATAAAATTATATCTATCTATCTATCTATATATATACTAGCAAACCCGACGAACTCCGTTTCGCCACCAGATGGCTTCGTTTTATATAACATTGCGTTTGGTTATTAAAAGATGAAGAAAAATTTTTTTTTTTTTTATATTTGAAAAGAAAAATTTTATTTCGTTTCACAACAGTAATGAATTAATTTCGATTACAAAAATGAAGTGCTATTTAGTTGAACTTCTTTAAGTAAATGAAAGTGAATCCAAAATAAATACTGAATCGAAGCGTTATACGTGTCCGCAAATTATCCGTTTCATTGAAGTGCTCTTTGGTAAGCCACATTTTATGTTTTTTGGTCTGACGTTAACACAAACAAAGCGGATGGTTTCCCAACTCGTGAACATGCAACGTATAACTGTCCATGTGAAAAACAATGATTTTCTAAATTTATCCCGCAAACACTAAGCGATTGGCCTTGCGACTTGTTAATTGTCATTGCGAACGCAAGGCGAACTGGAAATTGCAATCGTTTGAAATCAAAAGGAAGATCAGTCGGAATCATTGGTATTCGAGGAATACATACATTTTTACCTGCGTACTTTCCCTTAATAATGGTTGCCTCAATCAAATTCGGCATAAGTCTTTTTACCGAAAGTCGAGTACCGTTGCAAAGTCGCGGTGGATTCAAATTACGCAATATCATAATAACTGTACCAACTTTGAGTTGCAAGTTATGTGGTGGAAATCCAGGTAACTCCAGAGAGTTCAAAAACTCCGTTGGATAATTTACTACATCATCGGGATTTGTTATGGAATCAACGGATTTGTATGTCACCAAATCGCCAGCAATTTTTGATTGAATGGTGAAATTCAGTGCGTGTACATCATTATTCTTTGCGGTAAGAATTGTTCGTTGACTTAACCAAGCGCGTCACAGAAAAATATTATCAATAAAAATGGAATTCCAATCTCAGAAAATACCGTGTTTCTGAAGCTGTCATGCGCTCAATTATGAGTTACAATTGCCAAACAGGGGTATTCAAGCAATACGAAGAAGTTGAAAAACTACTTCGGTTTTTTTCTCAAAAAACTTTTTCGCCTCCCTATGAACACTCCTAACTACGTCCTCGCCCTGGAGATAGGTCTCCCAAACCTATTTACGTCTACACTAAAATTACATTTCGATTATATAATGAAAGTGCTTAATTATCCGGCACATAGACTTCTACACGTTCTTACCAAATACACATTTCAAAATATATTGGAATGGGTTACTGATTTGATTTTTTTGGCAGAAAAATGCGATACAACATTTTTAAGCAGCAGTTTTATAAACTTTTGGAACTGTCTGACATTCACAGTCGCAATGACAATATAGTACAGGCAACATCCTCTATTAATAGACCAATATAATCAGAACTTAACTACGATCTGGGAAGTAAAAATTATTTTAATGATTGTCGTAGCCTTAGAACTATATCTTTGATATGCAGAGCCAGATGTGAAGTATTGAATTCAAACGGTTCGCCATTTAATAAAAATGATTCAAGCCTTTGTACAATATGTAACTTTAAGGGAAAAGAAGATACATTTCACTTCACAATATGTCCAATTTACAATAATAAAAGAGTTATTTATTTCGGAAATCGTTCATTGGCAATGGAAAAACGTAAAATATTCTTAACGGCGACAATTGGGATTCACTTCATAATTATATTGAAACTGCATTTACATATCGCAATAATATCATTACGGAGTTCATGTAGTACAACCAAAAAAAAAAATAATGTTTTACTTTTGTAATAATATCATGTAAACATTACTTAATAACATAAATAAAATTATATCTATCTATCTATCTATATATATACTAGCAAACCCGACGAACTCCGTTTCGCCACCAGATGGCTTCGTTTTATATAACATTGCGTTTGGTGATTAAAAGATGAAAAAAATTTTGTTTTGTTTTATATTTGAAAAGAAAAATTTTATTTCATTTCACAACAGTAATGAATTAATTTCGATTACAAAAATGAAGTGCTATTTAGTTGAACTTCTTTAAGTAAATGAAAGTGAATCCAAAGTAAATACTGAATCGAAGCGTTATACGTGTCCTCTAATTATCCGTTTCATTGAAGTGCTCTTTGGTAAGCCACATTTTATGTTTTTTGGTCTGACGTTAACACAAACAAAGCGGATGGTTTCCCAACTCGTGAACACGCAACGTATAACTGTCCATGTGAAAAACAATGATTTTCTAAATTTATCCCGCAAACACTAAGCGATTGGCCTTGCGACTTGTTAATTGTCATTGCGAACGCAAGGCGAACTGGAAATTGCAATAGTTTGAAGTCAAACGGAAGATCAGTCGGAATCATTGGTATTCGAGGAATACATACATTTTCACTTGCGTACTTTCCGTTAATAATGGTTGCCTCAATCAAATTCGGCATAAGTCTTTTTACCGAAAGTCGAGTACTGTTGCAAAGTCGCGGTGGATGCAAATTACGCAATATCATAATAATTGTACCAACTTTGAGTTGCAAGTTATGTGGTGGAAATCCAGGTAACTCCAGAGAGTTCAAAAACTCCGTTGGATAATTTACTACATCATCGGGATTTGTTATGGAATCAACGGATTTGTATGTCACCAAATCGCCAGCAATTTTTGATTGAATGGTGAAATTCAGTGCGTGTACATCATTATTCTTTGCGGCAAGAATTGTTCGTTGACTTAACCAAGCATAATTCTGATAATTCTCACTAATATTTGGGAAAACATTTTCAACAAGAGCTAATTGAGAGTCTACATATCGGCAAAAGTCGTTGGTAAGAGTAATTAATCCAGATGTCGCATCAACTGGGACTTTTCCATTTCTAACAGCTAACAATTGTTTGGGAAATTGTGCAGCACTTTGATCATTTTGAAGTTGAACTCTCATATTAGTGGTTAGCGATAATGTTTTTACGTTATTCCATAAAGGCAAGCATTCAATTCATCTGCAATTCATCTGCAGGCGTTCCACGGGGAATTACAATGGCAACGTCTGCCTGAAATCGCCTGCCAACAATATCATCAAGCCGCCTAAGATGTTGTTATTTCGCCGAAGATCCTTCAGTGTGAAGTTAAGTGCTTCAAGTGATTTCTCATGTGCCATTGTGCACTGATCCCAAACAATGAGCCTGCATTGCATCAACAATTTTCCCATTGCACTGGATCGGGAAATATTGCATGTTGTAGCATCAATTGTGTTTAAATTGAGTGGCAACTAAAGCGCAGAATGTGCAGTACGACCGCCAACTAGAAGAGTCGCCGCAATTCCAGATGCTGCTAACGCCAAAGCTATGTCACATCTTGATCGAATAGTGTCCAACATCAATGAAATGACAAATGTTTTCCCTGTTCCTCCAGGTGCGTCCAGGAACAACAGACCACCAGTATTATTGTCCACCGCTTGCATTAATGTTTCGTATACTTGTTTTTGCTGTTCATTCAGCAACGGCACATTATTTCCAACGAATTCCTGCAATGTATCAACATTGTATTGCAGCTCTCGATTTAATTCTTGGTTGAATGCATCGTGCATGGATCGATTTGGCGCAATCATTCCTACTTCAATCAGTAGCTTGTTTGCAATAGTCAAGCATTGATCCTCAATCAGAATCAATCCTTCATTGTAGATTTCATCGGTTATTTGGATGTCAGGATTATTCGTTTGAATGCGCAAGCGATGCAAGATATCTTCACATATGTCGTCTTTGTATTTGTTCCATAACTGAATTGGTTGTGAAGGAAAACATGTGGTGATGATAATTGCGAACAGCGTTCGTATTTGGTACGTATTTGATGACACAACTGAATCCGCAAGTGTTAAATCCCAATGAGAATCGTTCTCCAGCAAACCCAATAGTTAACATGTTTCTCGATATGTTTGGCATTGTTGGCGATTCACAATTTTCAAATACGCAAATGATTTTGGTCCACGTACATTTACCAACAGCAGTCGCAAATAAAAACATTTATCAGTATACATGCGACCTAGTGCATCAGTGAAAAACACATGTGGCCAATCTGGAACTGGGGTTCCTTGTTTGCGACGTTGGAATTTCTTTGTTGATTGATTCCAAGTGTAATACTTGGGCATTTCAACGTACATCAGCGTCGCTGCGAATGGATCTGCTTCACACATTGCAAAGAAGCTAGTCAATGTTGTCGATGGTGGTATCTCAGCTCGTTGTGCCGCATTAGCCTCAGTGAAGTAAACACTTTGGCCATTTTGAGTTTTTGCTGAAATACTCTGGCGATTATGTCATGGCGATCTTGCGGTTTTTGGTCCGGTGCCAACTCACGTTCAATGTCCGTCCACTTCGGATTGCATGTGAACGTAATAAATAAATCCGGAGTTCCATAATTTCGCACGTACATCATAGCGTCTTGAGCGTATTCGTGCATGTGGCGTGGGCTTCCGATATAAGATGATGGGAGAATCGTCAGACGTCCAATATTCTGAACATCACCATCTGAATGAATAGCAGTAGGCAAGTGTATATAGTCCTCAGATCGTAGCTTTGCCTGATTGAATCGGATGAACGCTAAATGTTCGGTCTCGACTTTGACATACATGTCGACAGCGAATTGCTGGAATAGCCGACGGCACTTCAGAATGACATTCTCCTCATGTGTACGAATCATCATACGATACGCATAGTAATTGATTGCGCATAGATTTTTATTCGTTGATACGCCTGAAAATGCAAAATTAAATGAATTGTTAACGGAAACCAATAATAGTAATAATAGCAATAATTAGTGTGTGAATATTGTACCTGTAATTGGATCGACCATCTTCAACGTGATGTCGTATCCGTCTTGCCCTTGCCAATAAATGATTGGATATTGTAAAGCATCGTACAAACGATGTGTTTCGTTTACACGATGCATGATATTGCTTCTTCGCTGAACGACAATGTCTCGCGATTTAGTTGGATTGCCAACAATAATTGCAGCAACATCATTAACGGTGGGTGCATTGAATCTTCGCACATGTTCACCTGTTGGGGTACAATCCGCTCTTATGACAAATTTGTGCGTATCCGATGGCATTCGTTCCAATGCTGTTTTGAACATATTAACCACAGCATTATTAGCGTGAAAAAATGTTTGCAACTGTTCAATAATTCGT
Organism: Philhelius pedissequus; assembly: GCA_910595825.1. Classification (NCBI taxonomy): domain Eukaryota; kingdom Metazoa; phylum Arthropoda; class Insecta; order Diptera; family Syrphidae; genus Philhelius; species Philhelius pedissequus. The sequence goes on from OU343160.1 coordinate 153,281,632, forward strand.
CTCTTTAACTGTTGTGTTCCCTGTATATTGCACCGCACATTCAGCTGATCCACCATCGACGAAATGAAATATATTTGCAGAAATCGATGCGGTTCATCTGGTGTTGGCACCATTGAACCATGCAAATTATATATTTGTCCTTGCATCTGTAATTGCAAACAATCATTTGTTGAAGAATACGGTGTAACTTCTGATCGTGTGATGGTGTAGCGTGTGGTGTATATGTAGTTGTTATGTGTTGCAATTCATTGTGTTGGTGTGAGTGATTGGTTATGTGTGTTGTATCTTTTACCTTGCAAGTCGGCATGAAGCCGCCTTCTCGAATGATATTAGCTCCAAAGGAAGTCATGCGAAAGCAGTTATTGTATTCAAGGATGTGTTGAAGAAAATGGCTGGAATCGGGATCACTTCCATCGAACAATGGTTTCAGTGGCTGTGGTGGTGTAAGTAATGGATCCAGTTTGACTTTTTCACTTGCGCAGCACAATCCAGCCGTTTCTCTTTTGAACTTAAACGCATTACAATATCGGCATATAGTCGTCATTGGTCCTATATCTAAATTTTCATCATCACTGTAGTTCGCAGTGGGATCATATTGGAATGCCAAGCGATTGTATGATGCCAATGATCTTCGTGTGCTCACGAGTTGTCTCAATCGGTCATTTTCTCTTATTATATTTTGTCTTTCTTCTCTTAAGTTCTGTGAATACACTTGTTGCTGGCTTGCATGTCTTGTGCGGCGGCCGATGTTCGCACGTCGTCCTCTAGGCATTTTGGACTATGGACAGAGTGGTGAATTTAACCTCATATGCACGATCCACATAATTTACACAGTTCAACTTACCACCTTAAAGACAAATGCCTACTGTTGAAATTGAATAAAAATTTGCACAATACACGTGATTGATTTGATGGTTTCCAATTGAAATGTTAGGAAACGAATAACTTATTTTTCTTACTTTTTTCACAATTTCACAGTTAACACAATACCGGTTTGTCACATGAAATTAACTGAGCAGAGAACAATGAGTAGCTGTCAAACAATGTATCACGCACCGGCGCCGTCTACTTAAAATATTGGTCGGCGCCATCTACTTAAAATATTGGTTTGTAGTACATGCTATGTATCAGAGATGGCGCTGTATCTGAAAAATGATTTTTCCGCTTTTCTGTTGAAATTTTTCCTGAATTTTCTTTGCTATAAGCCTCACGGAGCCCGAGACCTTTCCAACGAATGCAAAACCGTGGAAGTCGGTTGGTGCGTTCTGGAGTTAGAGCGTCAGGAAGGAAAACCCGACTTATTTTTATATAGTAGAAGATATATATATATATATTTATTTATTTATTTATTCATCAATGGATTTGATTTAACAATCTGCTGATAACAAATAGGTATCTATTTACATTAATTTTAATTTAATTATTCTAGCTCAACTTCAATGAAATATATTTTGAACAAAATTCTTGAAATTATCCCTTCTCATGGACAGGTCGACTTCTCTGCAAATAGAGTTATACAATGATAAAGAACGAGTTACAGGATTATTTAAACCATAATTTGTACGATGAGTGGGAACATAAAACAGATAATTTCGTATTCTTAGATTTCTTTCTGGAACGTACCAAGAAACTTGCGGAAGTAATTCTTCAGAATTTATAGAATTAGTTGATATGTCTTTTATAAGAAGAACGCATTGGGCTTGTCTGCGGCCTTTAAGGGTTTTTAAATCTAATAACGCACATCTTAAAAAGTGTACAGGCATTCCGTCGGACCATCTTATATTTCGTAACGCGAAACGCGAGAACCTTTTTTGTATCTTTTCTATCCTTGTAATTGCATTTTCGTACAATGGTAACCAAACTACACAGCCATACTCTAATATGGACAACACTAATAAAACACAAATTGTCTTCAAAGTATACACATCTTTAAAAACGCGTGAAGTTCGTTTGAGGAAGCCTAGCATAGAATTAGCTTTCGATACAATAAAATCAATGTGGGAAGAAAATGTGAGCTTGGAATCAAAGATAACACCGATATCTTTTACCTGAGTGACCCTTAAAAGAGCTTCCATTCCAAATTTATAAGTAAAAGTTAACGGAGTTAACGTTCTGTACGCACTAAAAATTTGATGTATTTAGTTAAAGATGATTATATAAGCACCAAATTAAAAATAAATCAATATCGTTTTGAAAGCTTACACAGCCGATATCTGCGGATATTTGCCTGTCATCTGTAAACATCAAACAGTCTCAACAACTAAAAGTAGAAGTTGATCGGCCACTAATAAATCAATGTTGTTTTGGCGTTATTGATTCCTTGACTACGAAAAGTAGCCTCTGAGTCACCAACTTTTAAAATAACTTCGGTACAGCAGAATGTTTTGATATTGGTATGTAATTTTTAACGATGTGTTTAAGACCACTTTTGTAAATTGGGTTAAAAAACGATAACTCCAGTCATCAATAAAAACACCAGATGATGACGATTTATTAAAAATAATTTTAAGAGCGTAGCAGAGAGACGAGGCACATTTTCACAATAAGAGCGGGGGAATTTTATCCACTCCAGCTCAATTAAACCATCAAAAACGTCTTGTTTTGAAAAACACTAAATCGAAATCTGTATTGGGGGAGATGTTTGAATAAAACTCATTAATATTTGAAATAACATCTGTGTATTATAATTCGATTGCAAGTATTTAGCAAAAAGACTACAAGACGATTGAATATCGCTTGATTTTTCGTCATCAAGTTCCGTTGATGTTGGCAACAAGATGTTTTACGTTTAGAATTAAGAAAGACCCAAAAGGATTTACTATTCTTTTTTATATTGCTTTCAGCAGCATTTATGTACTGATGATGCAAAAATTTGTTCAGAAATCAAATTCTCTCCGAAGCTGCAGAAACCGAGCATGACCGTGAGATATTTTCGATATTTTTGAACGTTTTAATGCCTTATTTTTTACATTTTCTAAATGCTTTAACCTTTTGTTAAACCACGGGAGCTTAAAGAAGATTTTTTTAAAAACCAGGACAAACTGTTCAATGCCATTTAATACAATTTTTTTAAAAGTGACATACATATCGTTAACAGATATATTGCTTTGTCTATATTCCCAGCCAGTTTAAATAAAAAAATTATTTAATCCACCGAAATCGGCCTTTTAAAAGTTAAAGTTTAAACAATTATTTTCAGTTGAAAATTTTTGGCTAAATTCATAAATTTCAAAAATTACATAAACAGCTTTGTGATGAATTTGATTATTAACCAAAGGAAAGACCGATTCATATAAGAAGAATTTCATATCATTATTACAAAAAATAAGATCTAATGTTCTTTTTAATATATTTCTAGAATGATTTATTTGAAATAAACCCAGTGAGGCTAAAGAGTCAACAACTTCAGTTTCGATGTCAGTGGTGATATTAAATGGGACCAAGTATTGATCTTCAACCATAAAACGCCAATCAACATTATAGATGTTAAAGTCACCTAACACACAAGGAGACTGATCAATTGTCAACCCATTTCACCATTACGTTAATGTTTGAAATAAGTTGAGCATATAATTGGGAACTACTAATAGGTCTAATACAACTTACCATGAAACAAATTTCATTACATTTCGTTGTAACGTTAACACAAAGCTGTTCAAAAATGTTAATTGTGAAGTAAAATCGCACTGCCTGCTAGCCTGTGTAGAACGCGTATCAATTAAAACGACACCTCCTCGTTCCATGCCAGATTAAGTCGGACGATCCACACGATAGAAGATGTAAGATGAATCAAATAATTCAGATGATAGAAAGTTTGAATTTAACTAGGTCTCAGTTAGATTATCACATCATGTTCATGCAACGAAGAGTTTATAAAAAGCTCGTTAATTTTTGTGCTTAAACTACCAGCATTTTGATGATAAACATTCAATTGTGACGGACGAAGGGATGATGATGAAGCACAAATTACGTTTTTACTACCTCCTGCTGAACAAGAGAACTCTCGTTTTTTAGATAATTAAAGAATTTTTTATTTGAACACCAAAAGGCCAAATAGCTGGACTTAGTGCGTCACTGAAAACATGGGCCGGAATTGCAAGTTTAAAATTAATGTAATGTAGCGAAGAAACATCGGCATCATTGTTAACCAGTTTTTTGCATTGAAGCACATTTTCTGGAATGTATTATTATTTTCGCTTACACATTTGTCCAGAGGGAAGAGGTGCAATAAACGGAGTCTAGGAACTGATGGCAAGTTTGTGTTGGCAGTCATAATTACTGTACCAAACAGTTTTGATGTTCGTCGAAACTTCCGATTATCCTTTTGCAATACCTGGGCTGAGGTGATATTTAGAATATCGTCGGTGTTATGATGATCATTTCCTTCCTCGATTGTAAGCCATTGTTTTGATGACGTAGGTTCAGTAAGCGCATGTGAAATTAAATCATCTACGGTGGATATATCATCACCTTCCTCTTCGATTGTTTGGATTTGTTGCAGTGACAAAGGGGGAATCAGAATAGGTGCAACCTTATCATCTTCGGTGGTGTGATAATCTCTCTCTCGCACAATTTCAATTTGTTGTTTTGATGACGTTTGAGCTGTTTCTGCGTTTAAAGCATATTCGTTGGTTCGGTGGTCACTCTCTGTCTCGGTGTCAGTTTGTTTTTTGGACTTTGTGAGAGCAGTTGCAGTTAGCGCTTTTGCAATGGATTTCTTGAGAGGTTACGGGATATTCGATCGGCATAGGTTCTGGCAGTCTCTTGCGATTGCAGTCTTCCGGCGTCATAGTTCCACACAGAATTACTATGTTGTTGGCACGTTCGGGTTATTCGCATTCTTACCTTGGCTGCAACAAGGTAGTGATCCGAGTCGTTGTTAGCTGCTCGGAAGGTGCGAACATCTAGAATACTGGAGGTTCAATCCGATTGGCGGTTATTTGATCTGGATGCTGCCAATTCCCTTTGTGTATCTCGAGATGAGGAAACTGTGTGCTTGCATTGGTGACGTTACGTGCCACCGCAAAGTCAATTAGCTTAAGTCTGATTTGAGACGTTGTGTCGTGTAGGCTATGTTTTCCGACAGTCCTACCAAAGATTCCCTCTTTACGTATTTTGGCGTTAAAATCGCCTAGTACGATCTTAACGTCATGCTTACAGCACTGCTCATAGGTTTTGTCTAGGAGCTCATAGAAGTCATCCTTGGTAGCGTCATCCTTGTCTTCCGTATGGGCGTGAGCGCATTTTAGACTAATGTTGGTGAATTAAGCCTTGATACGTATTGTCACAAACCGCCCACTTACTTGTCGAAAGCCCAAGACTTCTTGCCTAAGTCTGCCTCTTATGACGAGTCCGCACCCAAATGGTCGCTTTGGTCTTCATTCACAATCACCGTAGTATACGTCACAGTTTTCCATCTTCCGGCCCATCCCATCGCATTTCCTAGATGGCAGTAATTCCTGCTCTGTAGCAGTCTACAGAAGTCCCCTGGTTGTTCGGCTGCACGTCGTTGTCCTTAATACATTTTACTGGGTCGTCAGCAATTAATCCGTTCTTTTCCCAGGTTATTGGTCGCTTCGCAACTTATATTTTTTTACATGGCGGGGTTGTTAACGCCACTCGCAACCCCCAACATGGAGGGCTGGGTCCTTTGTTGGACTCCTTGGGCGAAAGGAGCCGGAAAGTCCGGAGTGAGTAACCCGCAGGAATAATAGCGCTGCCGTTGGCCCATTTAGGGCTCATCCGCCAGCATCACTATTTCAATGCCCTGATTGGCATTGAATTGTGCCAATGACCTTATCTCCAAATACGTCGAAGTAACTCATTAGGGCATCTGCTTTGTTCACTATTGAAGCCGTTGGTCCAATTGTTTGGGCTCATTCGCCGTACTTCCTCTTTCAGAGGAGCTCATGCAAGAATTCTGCGAGTCGACCAGAACAGTAATTAAAGCAGAGCATTGCAGAACATGCCTTTTTTTCTGTGTTCAACACTTTTGTGTTCAACACTAAGCTTAGTAGGCTTGTCCGGATGGACAAGCCAGTACCCGGTGGTTACCGCAAGGAGGTAAAATAAGAACAATTGATGTGTACGAGATAGATACAACACTGGCCATCGCCTGGTTGAAGCCGATCAAGGCCTTCCCTATTCATACACACCCAACTTGCCAACGTCGAGCATCAGATTCCTCTGCTCTAGTGGTGCTGGTCTACTTTTTCATTTTAATTGAAAACCGCTTGTGCCTTCATCGTGTATTTAGTCATGACCAGCCGCTTAAAATAAACAACAACAAACTTGTGTGGCTAAAAAAAGCGCTAGTCGTTTCAGTGCAATTGATAAACAGAAAAAACCGGCATTAGGTTGAATCTGCTCATGGGTTGGCTACTAATCGGCTGGTAATGGTTCAATACACGATGAAGGCACAAGAAGTTTTTCAATTAAAATTAAACAGTAGCCCAGCACCACTAGAGCAAAGGAATCTGATGATCGACGTTGGCAAGTCGTGAAATAGCTATAATTCCAGGCAAAAATAATTGAGAAAAAACTTGGTGGTATCACACTCAAGTTGTTGTTGGGCATTCAAAGTCATTAAAAGTTAAGAATTTACACAATAGTACGAATTCATATAAAACATCATTTCAAAATTATGATTAAGTTCAGAACCCTAAATTAAAAATTATAAAAAAAAATACATCAGAGGGTGAGACAACAACAACAACAACAAAATCTATAAACAAAATGTTCGATGAGAAAACAGTAACCGTAGAGGAGGCAATCGAAAGCTTTAGGGAAGACTTAATTAAAAAAGAAACTGATATATCTGCTATTATTCAAAGTAAAGAAGTTTTTTATAGACATTTTAAGCTCGAGTTTGACGATGATAAGGCATTAACAATTCAATGTTCGTATGATAGCAATTATAATCTACGTACACTCAGTAGTAAATGTTATGAATATCATGAATATGAAACCGAGAGAGTGCTAAGTAATGGAGAAGTTGAGGTCTTTATGAAGGAAGATCTTGAATATAAATCTGATGTTGAATTACTGATTTTCAAAACAATGAAACAAACATACAAAATGAATATGTCTTAAGAAAAAGAAAATTTATAAAAATTTACTTATCAACAAAGTTTTATTTAAAAAAATTATAAAAGATGTGTTTTATATATTGTCTTTAGGAATAGGTATTCAAAAGTTGTCATCTGATGAGAAACCAAGCCATTTCACAAATATTTGATGTTTTTTTCTTAGAAGCACTTTCTCGATTAGATATATATCGGAGAACTTAGTTTTTTTAGGATGTCATTGATAGTCTTCCAATAGGTATGTTATTGGATTTGTATGTTGTACTTTGACTATCTTTAATATTTCAGTGGCTCAATTTGGCGTGTACCCCTTGTCAAATATATGTTTGTATTTACTAATTCTGACTGAGTCTCCAATTTTAAATTTTATAGTAATATGAGTTTTGATGTGATTATAAATTTTCGATAGAAATATTTTCTCGTTTGTAGTATTAACTTGGGGTGGTTTCATCTTTATTGTATGATGTTTGGAATTATTGTAGGTGTCTGTCAGCTGTTCTATAATATCAATCCAACGATATGAGCCATTCAAACTAAATTCTTTCCACATACGTGCTTTCAAAGTGCGATTAAACCGTTCAACAATCGAAGCTTTCAGAACACTAAATGTAGAATAGTGGCTGATTTTAAATTGTTTCATAAATTTTTGAAAAGATACATTGAAAAATTCTTTTCGATCATCTTATACATATTAAGTATATCCTCCATGGTTGTTGTCTCAGATTTTATCTCCAGGGATGGTGGCTGAACTAAGGCGGAGAAATTTCCATGTCTTATTTATCTATGTCACTTATAATTCGCATTCATTTTTATATTCATTGTTATATTTTATCGGTATACTAGTTTTACTCAATCACATGTTGTTAGTTCTATGCCTAAACAGCATGTAATGAGTAAACCAGCAACTCATTGTATGACATTTATTTTTAGAATTGGTTTTTAATGCAAAATAAGATGACATAGACTACGGCAGGGATCGTACCTGTGGCCATGAGGTTGACAGGCGAACACCAACTATCGCGCCACGGCCACCCCATCATCTTCAATATTTTCGATCGCGCGCTTCTCATGCCTTCTTTTTTTCTTCTGGAGAAGCCGGTGTTTTTCCGTATTTTCTGCTCGTAGAGCTCGCGAGCAGTTCTCGTACTTTTTGCAGCGTCGCTTTATATGCCATTTGTTCAGCTGCATGTGCATGACTACATTCTTCATCAAACCAGAGGTTTCGTGGTGGAGGTCTGGTGAAAACTAGCACATCAGTTGCGGCACGTCTGATGGCTTGTTGGAAACGTTGTCACTGGTCTTCGGCACTTGATGCTGGCGGCAATGGATTTCTTGAGAGGTTACGGGATATTCGATCGGCATAGTTTCTGGCAGTCTCTTGCGATTGCAGTCTTCCGGCGTCATAGTTCCTCACAGAATTACTCCGCTGTTGGCACGTTCGGGTTATTCGCATTCTAACCTTGGCTGCAACAAGGTACCCAAGCAACACATAAACTCTTTAAGATTTCTTTGAATAAATTTATCAGGTCTTAACAATCTCTTAAATCAATCTTCTTAATACCGTTGCACTTAATAACCTGTTTATTTGCTCTTTGAAAGTGTTGTTTGTTTCAACTATTAAAAAAATTCTATCTAACATCTTAAAAACCTCTTTGAAAAATATATTTATTATGTCTCTTTATAGGTCCTCTTTTAAACCTCTTTACATCAAGGAATTTCAGAGTGTATTTAGAGTATATCATTTATCTCTTTCAAACATTATATTGAAGCTATTTTATTAAAACATCTTTATAAACGCTTAACATCCCATCTTCTAGTAGTGTATATTTTATCTTTAAGGAAGGTTATTAAAAAAAAACTTTTTGTTTCGTCTTTGCCTTGTTTTGGTAAATTTGACTTTAAATCGATGAATACATGTGAAGTCAAACAACAATTATATGTGGTGTAATGAAATTACACACAGATGCAAGCCTATACAGCTGCCGAAATTTCACATCTTTGTCTTGCTCATGTGTGGCTATGAAAAGAGATTATATCAATGATGGCTTAATGACTTCTTAACGAACTCTTTAAGCAGTCGACATAAAAATGGAAAGTGTATTTATATGTCGAACACACAAACATTTATATAAAGGGTGACACTGTTAAATTAAATTTCAGATAATTATTTATAATTACCACAAATATTATTTTTTTGAAATATTTTAATACCTTAATATTTTACAATAAAACATTGTGTAGGTAAAATGTGTATTTTATGTTTTTATTAAATTTGAATAATATTGTTTATGTATGTACATATCTTAGATGTTCCTTCTTTTTAGAACTTTTAGCTTTTGTTCAAGGAAATTTTACAAATTTATGGCTATACAAACTAAATTTTAACAATTTTTTGTATATTCTGCTCTGAATGTTATCCAAAAGCCCGAGAAACGCATTTTCAGAGCAGAAAATAAAACCTAAAAAATTACGGAATTTTTAGCGGTTACATAAGTACATATATATATATGTACATACACATTTTAGTCCAAAAGTCCACTTCTCACTTATTACAAATTAAAATGATTCAAAACCCATAACACATTATGGAACAGTTCAATAATAAAAATGAGGCACCCTGTTGGAGTATTCGTGATGACGCCGTATTACTTGCAATTAATTTCAGTACAAATTATTATTTATGTGATTCAAATTACGATTGCATATGAATTTATAGCAATAGCACACTAACTTTCTACACAATGCTTCACTTTTAATTGTTAAAACCATTTTAGACTGTATTTTATACAGTTTCTGTCAACTCCGTGGGGAGTTTTTTTATTTTCTTATTAATGAATATATGCATTATGTTACTAAATTTGTGGCGCATTTATTTAACCGATGTAGAATGTGTGATTTCAAAATAAATCTTTTTTTGCACATCAAAACACAGATATACAACACCAGTAAAATGAGTTTAGTTTCTATTATAATGTGTAAAATAAATCAGGCATTGAATGTGATAAAAAAAGTCATCTTGATCTGGCATTTTATTTAAGTTAATTCTTTTTCGTTTCAATTGTATTAAATTTGCTTTTGTGTAAAAGAGATAGAGATTTGTCAATATTATTTTTTTTTCTTCCATAAATTATTCACTCAAACGAAAAACATCTTAAAAAACATCTTTAAAAGATCTATAATAAGAACTCTTCCTTCTATGGAGTTGGCTCCACCCCTTTGGTCCGTTTTGGGTCTTAATGACCTCTTGAAGATAGTGAAAAGAGTTAAAAGCTCTTCCGAAAGTAGACTTCAAGATATTTGAAAGAGTCGATTGTGTTGCTTGGGTAGTGATCCAAATCGTTGTTAGCTGCTCGGAAGGTGCGAACATCTAGAATACTGGAGGTTGAATCCGATTGGCGGTTATTTGATCTGGATGCCGGCAATTGCCTTTGTGTATCTCGAGATGAGGAAACTGTGTGCTTGCAATGGTGATGTTACGTGTCGCAGCAAAGTCAATTAGCCTAAGTCCGTTTTGAGACGGACATTGTGTCGTGTAGGCTATGTTTTCCGACAGTCCTACCAAAGATTTCCTCTTTACCTATTTTGGCGTTAAAATCGCCTAGTACGATCTTAACGTCATGCTTACAGCACTCCTCATAAGTTTTGTCGAGGAGCTCGTAGAAGTCATCCTTGGTGGCGTCATCCTTGTCTTCCGTATGGGCGGGAGCGCATATTAGACTAATGTTGGTGAATTAAGCCTTGATACGGGTTGTCACACACCGCTCACTTACTTGTCGAAAGCCCAAGACTTCTTGCCTAAGTCTGCCTCTTATGACGAGTCCGCACCCAAATGGTCGCTGTGGTCTTCGTTCACAATCCCCGTAGCATACGTCACAGTTTTCCATCATCCGGCCCATCCCATCACATTTCCTGGATGGCAGTATTTCCTGCTCTGTAGCAGTCTACGGCCTCCGCTGGTTGTTCGACTGCACGTGGTGTGTTAAGAGTTCTATCATTCCACGTGCAGATCCGAAGGTCGTTGTCCTTAATGCATTTTACCGGGTCGTCAACAGTTAATCCGTCCTTTTCCCAGGCTATTTCTCGCTGCGCAACTTATATTTTTTTACATGGCGGGGTTGTTAACCCCACGCACAACCCCTTACATGGAGGGCCGGATCCTTTGTTGGACTCCTTGGACGAAAGGAGCCAGAAAGTCCGGAGTCAGTAGCCCGCAGGGATATAAGCGCTGCCGGTGGCCCATTAAGGGCTCATCCGCCACCATCACTATTTCAATGCCCTGATTTGCATTGAATTGTGCCAATGACCTTATCTCCAAATATGTCGAAGTAGGACATTAGGGCATCTGCTTTGTTCACTGTTGATGCCGTTGGTCCAATTGTTTGGGCTCATTCGTCATACTTCCTCTTTCTGAGGAGCTCATGCAAGAATTCTGCGAGTCGACCAGAACAGTAATTAAGGCAGAGCATTGCAGAGCATGCTTTCTTTTCTGTGTTCAACACTAAGTTTAGTAGGCTTGTCCGGATGGAAAAACTGCGTTTGCCTTCATCGTGTATTTATTCATGACCAGCCGCTTAAAATAAACAATAACAAACTTGTGTGGCTAATAAAAGCGCTAGTCGTTTCAGTGCAATTGATAAACAGAAAAAATCGGCATTAGGTTGTATCTGCTCATGCGTTGGCTACTAATCGGCTGGTCATGGTTCAATACACGATGAAGGCACAAGAAGTTTTTCAATTAAAATGAAACAGTAGCCCAGCACCACTAGAGCAAAGGAATCTGATGATCGACGTTGGCAAGTCGTGAAATAGCTATAATTCCAGGCAAAACTAATTGCGAAAAAACTTGGTGGTATCACGCTCAAGTTGTTGTCGGGCATTCAAAGTCATTAAAAGGTAAGAATTTACACAATAGTACAAATTCAGATACAACATCATTTCAAAATTATGATTAAGTTCAGAACCGTAAATTAAAAATTATTAAAAAAAAATACATCAGAGGGTGAGACAACAACAAAATCTATAAACAAAATGTTCGATGTGAAAACAGTAACCGTAGAGGAGGCAATTGAAAGCTTTAGGGAAGACTTAATTAAAAAAGAAGCTGAAATATCTGGTATTATTCAAAGTAAAGAAGTTTTTTATAGACATTTTAAGCTCGAGTTTGACGATGATAAGGCATTAACAATTCGATGTTCGTATGATAGCAATTATAATCTACGTACACTCAGTATTAAATGTTATGAATATCATGAATATAAACCGAGAGAGTGCTAAGTAATGGAGAAGTTGAGGCCTTTATGAAGGAGGATCTTGAATATAAATCTGATGTTGAATTACTGATTTTCAGAAAAATGAAATAAACATACTAAATGAATATCTCTTAAGAAAAAGAAAATTTATATAAATTTACTTATGCATAAAGTTTTATTTAAAAAGTTTATAAAAGATGTGTTTTATATATTGTCTTTGGGAATAGGTATCCAAGAATTGTCATCTGATGAGAAACCAAGCCATTTCACAAATATTTAATGTTTTTTTCTTAGAAGCACTTTCTCGATTAGATATATATCGGAGAACTTAGTTTTTTGCAGTTCGAGGTCGTAAAATCCTCCTTTAATAGGATGCCATTGATAGTCTTCCAATAGGTATGTTATTGGAGTTGTATGTTGTACTTTGACTATCTTAAATATTTCGGTGGCCCAATTTGGCGTGTACCCCTTGTCAAATATATGTTTATATTTACTTATTCTGACTGAGTCTCCAATTTTAAATTTTATAGTAATATGAGTTTTGATGTGATTATAAATTTTCGATAGAAATATTTTCTCGTTTGTAAACTTGAGATGGTTTCATCTTTATTGTACGATGTTTGGAATTATTGTAGGTGTTTGTCAGCGGTTCTATAATATCAATCCAACGATATGAGCCATTCAAACTAAATTCTTTCCACATACGTGCTTTCAAAGTGCGATTAAACCGTTCAACAATCGAAGCTTTCAGAACACTAAATGTGGAATAGTGGGTGATTTTAAATTGTTTCATAAGTTTTTGAAAATTCTTTTCCATCACCTGTTTGTAAATTTTTTGGGTGACGACCTTTATTAAGTATATCCTCCATAGCCAGAGTGACATTCACTCCTGTTTTATTTTAAATAGGAACCGTCCAAACAAGTTTTCAAATGTATCAATAACTGTGAGAAGATGTCGATAATTATAATTTTCCGGTGAATATACAATCATCTCAACAAGATCAGCTTGCCATAAATTATCTAAACCCTTAATAATAACTCGCCTTTTTGGAAAATTCCTTCGAGCAGGTTTATGTAGTTCTTCTACAACGTTTCTTTGACTCATCTTTTTTATTGACCGATAAAAAATGTATTCTTTTTATGTATACATATGTTTATTTATTTACAATATTTGATATAATAATTACAAGGTTAACTTTCACTATTTTAATCTTTTGTATAGAACCACTAATTTTTTGATTTTTAACATTCTATTTTCAAGCATGTAACATACACACGTATCTGGGCCATCCTGGCATAGGTTTGAAGACCTTGAACAGTTCTAAAATGACAGCCATGTTTTGAGATTGTGGTGGATACATCCATGAATCTTTTCAAGAAGATTATACTATTTAAGATCGCCTCATAATGTTCTTCCAATATACTCGTATTATGTTGATTAGTTTTAAAAATTATAGAATTTCATCAAGAATCAATGTATAATCTATGTTAGACATAATGAATGAAAGAATGCGTTGCCACACTGTAGAGTTAAGTTAAAGACTGAAGCTTTGATAATGCTTGGTAACTTAAATATTGGTTCTCACCCTTCTCCAACAAGAGCTTATCAAATTTTTCAACAATTTCAATATTAATGTATTCTCCAATTCGTTCATATAATTCATCAACATATTTTTGGTGGTAGCGTCCCCTTCTTCTACCCGAATGTGAATATTGGTTATTCGTTTAAAGCTTATATCATAATCACCGCTTTCTGTTTTTAAAAAACCTCACCAGCTGATCCTGGTAAACCTCGCTCCCCCTGTATACCTATTGGACCAGGCTCCCCCTGTTTTCATCTGGGTCCTTTGAGTGGGGTTCTATTCGTGAAACGACCAAATTTATCAACATTCATCTTTTCTTTTTTTAAATTTCTTATTCGATAATATTACCTTCTTTAGTTCTTCAATGACTGAAATAATTTCGTTAGAGTGGTTATTATTTCCAGCTTGGTGTGAAGCAATTAGAAGTCTCATTCGATCTACAAGTTCATTGGGATTATCCAAAAATATATAGTCTTTTTTCAATTTTTATAGCTGTAATAAACCACTTCGGGTTGGTGTTTGTATGGGTGAAGATAATGAATTATTAGAAGTATATAGGGAAAGCCGCTCTTCCACCCGCTACACCCTCGAAGGCTTACGAATCCAGCAAAAACTAAAAACAACGATGAACCACCAAGAAGACATCGACTACATTACCTCGATTTACGGTGTTGCCATTAACTCATCTGTGATACAAAGTGATATTAGTTTTAAATTTTAATATTCTATTAGTGTTAAATGTTAATTTATTTGTATTTGATATTTTATTTAATTTTATTTTTTAATTGTCTATACTTTTAGCAAAATAAGATGTAATTCACATCAATTTTCAAAAAGTAAGTTCATTTTAGTTTAATGTCACATAACGTTTTTTTGTAAAAAATAGTTTCACATGCCTAGCTATGTATATATTAAGATTATTATATTTTGGTTCATGGAAAAATAAAAAAAAAAACCTGAAGAAGCCGGAAAAAACCCAGCGAAACTTAGGGTAAGCAAAGATGAATTAGTTTTTATTAATTGCATCCATTTTAATGATCATTTAAGCCCAAATAACTACCAGATAGAAGTATTTTTTGTTAGTCCAAATAATTTACTTATAATTTTCGTATACTTATATCCTCGATTACCATGTACTTGCTTTGTATATTATGATTAATTCTATGAGCATTGGTTATAGGTAAATTTTTCTAAATCTTCATAAGTGTAAATATCTTTATCAGGATTTTTCTTAAATAAAAGCTCATATAATCCATGTGTACCCTCGAAGATTTTATCTTTAATTTCTATATCTTTCCCAAGAATATTAAACTCAGCATAACCTATATACAACATTTTATCTTTTGAATGTACACTATATGTTTTGTCAAGAGTCTTGGAATTATTTATAAATAAATCCATATATTTTTTAGGTATGTGATGAAATTCTTCTTGTGGTAATTGCTCCGCAAAATTACGACGATGACTAAATTGATAGTTTGAGCATTTCTTTGTTCTGTTTTTCGATATATTTATACTATTATCATCACCAGTAAAATGTAGTGAATCACCAATAGAAGTCTTGGGGTGGTGAATTCATCAGGAAGCTGAAGTTGTTCCGAATTGATTTTTATTTTCTTTAAAGGAATTCCACTTGAATGATTATCCTGTTTGATATTTGATTTGTTCACCAGCTCGTTTAGAGCTTTTGTAAGTGGTTTAAAAGCTTCTTCAATTTTAGTTTCGTTAGCTCTTTTACCTGTCTTAAGAGCTTTATATTTCTTTCGTAGAGCATCTATAGTTCTAATTAGTTCTTTTGTTAGTTTTACATCTATATTCATCATAATGTAAAATTTATGTTTTCCTACAGAGGCAGGTGGTTAATAAATTTCGAAGTTGATGAAAGAAGCGTTCAAAAGGGCTTAAACTGTATTTGATATTGAGATAACTGACCATAACTGAAGAATACTGGCTCTCAAACTAAGCTGAACTGCTTTTTACTGCTTTTATCTGCTCATTAAACTGCTCTGTACTGTTCTTATAGAACATTACTATACATATGATATGAAGTCAAAAGTGTTATCTCCTTTATAACTTAAGAAAACAGTTAAACCCTTTTCTATAACGACCTTCATTCAAAGGACTGTCCTTATCTATTACCATAAATCCATAATTTGCATTCCAACATTCTGCACAGACCTTTTGGAATGTATTAAATATCATATCTGAGTTAAAATGATCATTATATATGTCTAAGATTTATATCATCCTGTTTGAAGACAATGAGGAAATTTGCGTTATCTCGAATTAAGTGTTTGGGTATTCTTGTATAAGTTTGACATAAGTAAGAACTATCGATGTGATGATGTCGACCCATGCTAAAGTATGCTCGAACTGTATCTTGTTTTTCACAGGCAATGTCATCAAAAATAAATATAGAATTTGGTTTAGCCTCTTCGGGTGGAATAACATCAATATGTGTCATAAAAACTAAATGATTTTCTATAAATTCAAAGTTTATATTCAAAAGTATCATTTTGCTTCAAACCATTCTAACGTAAAGATTATTATATAAAATGTTTGATTATTCGAAAAAATCTATCAGTCGATAAAACATTGTGAAAGGAGATGGATTATTAAATTCCTTAGTAAGCAAACTTCCTATTGAACAACATTTACCTGGCTATCAATATTGTAGACCAGGAACAAAACTCGAAAAACGTCTGGCTCGAAGTGGTCCGGGGGTTAATTTGCTTGATAAGGCATGCAAAGAACATGATATATCTTATTCCAAATTAAAAAATACAATTGATCGACACGCGGCTGATAAGATTTTAACTGAAAAAGCTTGGCAGCGAGTTAAATCCAAAGACGTTTGAGCGAGCAAATGCACTATTGGTCACCAATCTTATGAAGACAAAAACAAAATTTGGAATGGGTTGTTCTAAAAATGTAGATAAAAAGGCTAAACATAAGAAGATTAAAACATGTAATAAGACTAAACCGCTTTTTTTTAGAAAAGTAATGAAAGTTATTCAAAATAATGTTAAGCACAGAAAGCCTATTAATCTGGAAAAAGCTATTAAAATAGCCATATCCTCTGCTAAGAAAACAGTTAGAAAAAATACTAATAACATCAACACACTTAAGGTTATTTCTGTACCGAAAATTGGTGCTGTAATTCCATTTCTTGTGCCTTTGTGTGCTGGACTTTCAGCTCTTGGAGCCTACGTGCAGGGGCTGTTAATGACATTAGCATTGCTAAGAAAGATTTAGAGGAGAAAAAACGCCATAATTAACAAATAGAATCTAATGCAGTAGGTCATGGACTATACCTCAACTTTATAGAAAAGGGCTTGGACTTTATTTAAATCCACAGTCAAAAAATTTCTAAGTTCGCAATCACGCATTAAATGAAATAGATTTGACACATTTTGTAAAGAAATTAATTCCAAATTTTCGAGGGGTTTTCATGAGAGATATTTTACCAAAAAGAATACCTTGGAAAACTGAGTGTGGCATTGTAAATATTGATACATCAAACGGCATCGGTACACATTGCGTTGCGTACAATAAAAAAGATGATTATATTGATTATTTTGACAGCTTTGGAAACCTTCAACCTCCTGGGTGGCAATTGAGCAGTGGATAAAGTGCTTGATTGCTAACTAGGACGTGCGGATTCGATCCCCACGCTAGGCGCATTCTTTTCTATACCTCCAATTTTAATTGGATGCCGCCAATGGGTTAAAATGAGACAGTCAATACCTGGTTCTCAAATCCACTGTACCAAACTAGTGCCGTGCAATTCAGGTTGCATTTTAAAAGACCCTAGGTTTTACAGGCATATAGTTAAATTAAATATAAATAATAAATAATATTGAAATTATTAACTGTTTAGGTGAAAAAATTAATTATTATTATACATAATATAAAAACTATGACTCATTTAATTGTGGTCATTTATGTTTAAGATTTTTATATGATTGCTATTGTCAATAAATAAAGAGTTTTATATACATATGGTTTCATTTTTTTTATCATCATGGCGATGACACTTACACCAAGCGGTTGTACCTTTATTCCATCAGCTGAATAATTTCCACCTTTAAATTTAGATCAAGACTATGTTTGCGGATTGATTGATTTTCAGACTTGCAACTCCATACCAAATGTTGATGAGAATAATTATTTGTTTCATGTTGGAGAGTATGAAATCGAAATCCCTAAGGCTCGTATGAAATTGATGCAATTGCTTCATATATATCAGAAGTATTATTTACAAAAAAATTCCATCATTAATGCTACAATAGAAGCAAATAATAACACAATGGAATGTGAAATTTCATGTAGTGAGAAAATTTATTTCGATAAGGATAGAACTATTGGAAAATTATTAGGATTCCGTAAGCGCGTTCTCAACGCGCGCTGGGGAGACTCACTCATCTGAATTACCCATTTATATAAACAAGGTAGATGTAATACAAATCGAGTGTTACATCATTACTGGTTCTTATTTTAATAACACTCCTATGCAAACAATTCATGAATTTTTACCAGAAGCAGGATCAGGCTATAAAATCATAGTGTTTCCAAAAAATGTTATCTATTTACCAGTAAATGTTAAACGATTAAGTACTATAACGATAAAACTTGTGGACCAGGACGGTGATCTAATAAATTCTAGAGGAGAAAGAATAACAGCACGATTACATTTAACTCCAAATCGAGAGAATGTTAATAAATAATAATAATTATTTAACAGATATCAAAATAAGTCATTCAAGTAGTTCTACTCGAACATCAAAACTGACAACACCTAAGTTATCTTCTGAAAATAAATCTTATCTTCTTTCACTAGGACTTAAACTAAAATAAAAAAAACAATATGAATGATATATTGGATATTACTCATGGACCAAACTATGATAATAGTATATCTATATTTGAGTACCACAGATATTCACAATTTCTTCAGTCTTTCAATCCAAGTGATGAAATACGCATACCCATACAACAACAGGATTTATGTATTTTACCCTGTGAAAGATACATTTATATAGAAGAAGGTCTGACTAAAGCTAATGGAACTGTTTCAGCAGGAAAATTAAATAAAAATGCAATAGCTTTTCTATTTGAGGAAATACGCTATGAATTAAATGGAGTAGACATTGAAAACAATAAAAACATTGGAATCACATCCACGTTGAAAAATTATATATCTTTAAATGAGAATGAAAGTAAAAGCTTAGAAAACGGATCATGGAGTGGAAACAACAGTATTTCGCGTTGGGGATTTTTACATTTTGTTTACCATTGAAAAATCTATTGGGATTTGCTGAAGATTATAAAAAGACTATAGCAAATTCAAGACATGAACTGATTTTAATTCGCGCTCGATCTAATGAGAATGATTATTTTTCCAAAGATAGTGAAGAATTAAGCTATCAATTTTTAAATTGCAATGGAGAATTCCACACATCACTATGTGATTCGCATAAACCTAACTTATTGAAGCAAATTCAATTAAAACCCATTCAAATTCATTTTCGTAATTGGGAAATGTATGAATATCCAACAATTCCAACCACCACTGATCATATATGGACGGTGAAAACTTTAAGTCAACTTGAGAAGCCTAGATATATTATCATTGCTCTACAAACTGATAGAAAAAACCAACGAAATAAAGATGCTAGCAAATTTCATAACTGTGATGTTAGCAATGTAAAAGTTCATTTAGAATCTGAATCTTATCCCCGAGAGAATTTAAATAGTAAATATAAGCTCGATCGATATGCCGTTCTCTATGATATGTATAGTAAATTTCAACACTCATACATTTTATACTTTGAATTCTCTAATACACAAAAACCCAAGTATATACGCTTATTATAGACACAATACCTTTGTTTTAATTGAACAGCAGCCATAGTTTCGGAAAATTCTAAAATGTTATGAAAATTAGGTTTATCGGCAAGAGGACGACTACCGAGATGTCTGCCTCTACTTTCTACTGAATCAACAATTCGAACATCTTTTCGTTTGTCTACATTCTCCATAGTTTTTCCAAATACAGCATTATTACGGAGCTTACGCTGATCCTTTTCAAACTTTGTGGTTGCTTTTTTTCTAAGTTCATTGTTTAAATCAATATATTTGTTCAACCATTTGGATTGTTTAAATTGCATGACTCTATGAATTTTCTTAAGCACTAAACTATTATCAAAGCATTGAATTAAATTTTTGTAATGTATTATATAATCTGACTTATTATTTACATCGGCACTTAATTTTTTATCTGATTTATTAGACAATATTTGAGGGGCATAAACGAAGATCATTATGATCATTATGTATTTCTATAGGATATTCAAGATCAGCTTCTAAAGCATAACCAATGTTTATGTATGAAATCAGCCATTCTTTAATCTCATCTAAATTAGCTGGAGGTTCAACCCATTTGAAGTCTGAATGTGGGAGATAGTCAGACATAGCCCAACCATAGAAGTCATTAGCGTCCAAATACAATAAATAATCAGATGGTTTACTTGAATCATAATCAGACATATATTTACTATTATTTTTGTTTTAATTATGCGCGCACTCAAGGGGTTATGAATACACTTAAAATGTTTATACACATTGCGAGCGATTAGAAAAATGGGATAGAATTAGACAGGAGATACCGATGTACATTGGTTTTAAATGCCTGATTATCGCAATGGGAGGGAAAAATTCGGTCGGGTTAAGCATTCTACATTCGTGTTGTGCGACTAAAGAAAGAATCTCTATACTTGACAGTATGTCCTTAGTTGGGCTCAAGGGTAAACTGGTGGGCATTCCTAGAAGCGCGGGTGTTACGGTTGAATAGTTTAAGGGAAGAAATGCAACTGGCTATTTCACTAGAACACTATCTATAATAATACTGATAAAATAATGAAACGCACATTGCGACGGTGCGAGACAGGCTCCATTGTTTTAGTTATTACTTCACCACCTATGACAATTGCACCCAAGCTATGGACGAATGAAGGCTTTATAAATTACAGCCAGATCAGAAGGTGAGAAATATTTCTTGCATCGTCTCAGAAAACCAAAACATCTTGCAGCATTTTTGCGACGTCGAATATGTGTTCATTCCACAAAAGGTTGTCAGTGATGCACATACCGAGAACTGAAAGTTGTTCGGTTTCCTCGATGCAAGCGCCGCTAATGGACAACGGCATTTGGGGAGGGTGTCCCTTTAGCGACAAAAGACAGCATTGGGTTTTTTAAGCATTAAATTCTACGCGGTTTTTTATGCCCCATTGGACAATGCTGTCTAGATCAGAATTTAATGAGCTAATCATACGCTGCCGTTCAAGTTTCACATCCAAAGGACATGGATGAGAATCTAAAAACGAATATGAAAAGCTGAGGGTACTGTCGTCAGCAAAACAGTATATTTTATTAGAAGCTTCAGACAAGAGAGCATTGATGAAAATGAGAAAGAGAGTCAGAGACAGAACGGTGGGGCACACCAGCATTTATTTTATGAACATCAGTCTTGAAACCGTCCAACACAACTTTTATTGAGCGATCCGATAAGTAATTTCTAATCCAACGAAGAAGAGATTCTGCGATACCACATGCATGCATTTTCGATAAGAGAGCCTGATGCCAAACTCTATCAAATGCTTTTGAAATATCAAGCGCAATAATCTTACTTCCTCCAAAACGATGTAAAGATTTGTGCCACTGTTCGGTGAGATATACCATCAGATCACCAGTGGACCTATTGCTACGAAAGCCATACTGTCGGGCATTAAAAAGCTTTCGGTCTTCAAGATATTTCTTTAGCTGATAATTAACCAGCGTTTCCATGACCTTGGAAAGAAGGGACATAAGTGCAATTGGATAGTAGTTAGAGGGTGTAGAAGATTCGCCTTTTTTAGGGACGGGCAAATGCTGTTTTCCATCCACTCGGAAAGAGACCAGTAGTGTAGGACGGATTGAAAAGCTTACGCAGAGGTTTTGTTAATGTAGAAGAACACCTCTTTAGAACAACAGGGGAGATACTATCTGGACCAGCGGATTGGTGTATGTCAAGATCTTTAAGAACTCTAGCAATTGTACGAGTACGAAAGAAGGTACGTGCCCATGAAGCTGTTTATGCTCTCAAGGACAGGGGGAGTCATGACACTTTATGGAAGCGTAGAATTAGCAGCAAACTGAGCTGCTAGCAAATTAGCTTTTTCTTCTGCGGTTACCACAGGAGTGTTATTGGAAAAGAGCGTTGGAACCGACATGGATTTGGAATTACGTACGTTTTTTTACAAATGACCAACGATTTTTACTACATTTGGGACATTGTAGTATTTTTTGCCTTGATTTTTGCTCATGTAGAAATTTAGTTCTTTGAATATGACTATTACAGGTCTTGTTTGAACTTATTCCAGTTTTCCTCAGTTTGGTTGGCTTTATAACATCGGAAACTTACCTCTCTCAACCTGATAACCTCTTTACAGCTCAAATCGAGCCATAACGTTTCTTTTGGTTTGATGTTTTGGTTTTGTTCGGTATTATAGCTTTCATCCCCGTAAGAATTATATTTGTAATTATATCAGCGCTGGAGTCAACATCACTATCGAGGAAGCATAGTGACCAGTTAAAGATTCTGAAGAAATTATTCAGATAGTCCCATTTGGCTTTCTCGTATTACCATACGGTCGTCTTAGGAATAATTTCCTTAACTGAGAACTTTATGCACGAGAAATTGGCTGAAATGACACAATGGTTCGATGTGCCTAGAGGCGATAACACACTAATAGTATATTTAGCAGGTATATAGGTAAGAAGGAAGTCTACGGTGTTGGCGGCGTGACCTGCAATGTCAGGTATTCTTGTTGGCTCAGTAACCAGCTGAGTCAGATTATTTATTTTGTACATTGAAATCGCCCGAAAAAACGATTTCACTGTGCGGATATTGGGAAACAATTCTTTGAATAGAGTCGGACAGCGCATCGGATTCGTTAAAAGTCGAATTACTGTCCAAACTTGGCCTACGATAAATAAAACATGTGTGAATGATGTGGTTCTGGACGGTGAATTTGAAGTTAAAATTTGTATTCAAGCAACGGCCATATTGTGGTTGAAGCTGACAACCAAAATCTTTTCGCACATATACGGCGATATCATGATGTGAAAAAAAGAGTGGCACTAAGCTATTAAGCTATATCCTTGTAGGGTAAATTCTGAGGGATCAGAATCTTCACCTAATTGGGTTTCGCTCAGTGCAAAAACAGCTGGCCTGCTGTTTGCAGTATGAACATACGCAGCGTAGAAATTCTTCCTAAGCCCAAGTATGTTACAATACTCTAACTTGAATTCACTACCCATTACGAAAAAATAAACATAAATAAAATCAAATCAGACAGTTAACTATGCTAATATTAGGTTTGGGTACCAAATAGGACTTCACAATACAATTACTACTAGTGTTATGCCTCAGAAGCAATTGAATTGATCCGCACCTGTATTCCCAAAGCCAATAACAGCAATATATCTGATATTACTGTGACTTAATCATTACCTACATTGTGTGGGATGACCACACACTCCATGTAATGATTAAGTCAAAGCAAGCGCGAGTGACTAAGGAGGGGAAGGAAAGGAAATTTACCGCTCGCTTTGTGGTGTAGATGTTGAGGGTGAGTGCATCATATTGAGTTTTATTTTTTGTTTTTGTGCTTAATTTGTATTTGCTTTAGAATGTCGCAAGCTATACTGTGTTAAACCTCCTCTTATACCCTTAAGCCTAGTACGCTGCTGATGCGAAACGAAATTTTTCGGTGGTCTCCACTAAGAGAGCGAAATGCTAACGAAAACCACAGCGGAAAAATATTTGCGGAGAGTTCTGTAAGCTGTCAAAAACAAATGACAAGTTGTAAAAAAAAAGTAATTTTGTCACCAAATTATTTTTAGATAGAAAATTTTTTGTCGCCAAATTACTTTTAGATGTAATTTTCTTGAAATAATTCTTAGATTTAAAAATTGTTCTTGTTACACATAGAGGATTTAAAATAAAACTCAGAACCGTTTAAATGATGGGAATTAAGCAAATACTTTGGGACTTATTAACTGGTTTATCTGCCGATTTGATGAAATTTCTATCAATTTTAAGAAAATCAATGAAATAGGGAGGTAAACCACTCTATAATTCGAAAACTATGTCCTTCATTGGGATGGTGTAAACGGTTATGAGTTCTAATTTATGGTTTCTTACTAATTCCGGATACCATTTTCAAGTCCAAGAATTATTTCAAAAAAATTATACGTAAAGGAAATTTGGTGACAAAAAAATACATCTAAAAGTAATTTGGTGACAAAACTACTTTTGGTTTTGTTAATGCTTCCTTTGAAAGTATGAAGTGCTGATTCTAAAATGATATCGCTCGCGTTTATTGGACAACCCCTTCCAAAGATATAGTTCCAAAGCTATTCCCTGTTCACCTTGAAATACATAATCTGAAAATACTTTGAAGTGTATCTTTGGAACGGGTTACCCTAAAAACTTGGTTGATACCTTTTTGTAATCTACTCTTGATGCTCTCATATAGCTTTAGAATATATTTTTGGAACGGGTTGCATTTTCACTTGTTCATCAGTGAGTTTTCTTAGTGGGCTTGTACTTGACCGCTCTGCTACGCTTCGAATGCTCTTTGATCGATTCCCATTTTAACTATAGGTCTTGCTTCCTCAATTAATACCAAAATCGAATGAATAGTAAAAATGCATGGCCTTATATGTCAAATCCAATTGACAAGTGACCAGTTTGCAAGGAACTTGATTTGCTATCAAATCCACGAGCAGGGCATCTGCCATACGATGGTTCAATTACATTAAAAAACTTCGTCCAGAAAAGAAAAAGAAGGTAGCGATGGCAATGCAAGGTAAGTGATTTGTCATCATCTTCTTTCTATCAACACAACACAGGACTAGCGAGCTCATCACCTGAAATTGTAGACTAAATAACAATGTCCATCCCGTGCCGATTTTCACGAAGTAAACACTAAACAGATTATCTTAACTTGAGAAATAAGTTCTGGGGTATGGTATAAAATCGCCAATCAATGAGATCGGAAACAGGCTTTCTAAATAGAGGTGGGTATCGTTTAAGATGGCCTTTTTGCAACCAAACATTATTGTGGTAACGATGATTTCCTTAATTGTCGTCGGTGCAGCGGAAGGCCGCTTACCTTTGGCTTCCGGCCTGGATACATCTTGTCCCGACCAGATCGGAAATTGATATTCGTACTGCCAGTAGCTGGCGGTCGATTTGATTTTTTCTTTGTTGCAATTGAGTTAATTTATGTGTTGAAAGTATGTAGTTAGAAATGGTGAGTGTTTTTTGATATTTATATGGTGTCAAAGGTCTCATAGAATTTAAAATTCGGAGTAATAAATGGATTTTAAAAATCATGACATGGACAGTACATTGCAGAACAAACTTATTTAATAGGTAGTCACTTAAAATAAATTAATTTTAAAAGAAAATTTACAAAAATTAGAATTGAATTTATTTTGAAGAATTTAATACAGAAAATACACAGAAAAACCAGACACTAGAGAAACCCCAAAGTCAAAGAAAAATCAAATAAACAATACAAGAGCTTGACTTTTTTTTATAAAAAAAAATGAAATGTCAAAATTTCGCAAGCAATTAATGTGCAGGTCAATTAAATTGAGAACGAAAAGAGTGGAGAATTGTACTAAGAAATCTAGTACAGCTATCCACTAAAATTACACATTTCGTCGTTCAGCAGCGTACTGGAAAACGAAAAGTAGAACGAAATTTTGTATGGGATTTTTCGTTTCGCATCAGCAGCGTACTAGGCTTTAGCGAAAAAGTTATCCATGTTAATGTCTGTTAAAGTTCAAGTTTCACACCTGTTTCTTTCAGCATAGCATTACACGAAAAACCTGGTAATGTATAACAGTGACAAGGGTCTAGACCGTAAATTATTCTAAAATCAATTCTGAATTTTTCAAAAATGTCCACTAAAATTAAAACGTTTGTTTTCAAATAGAATTCCAAATATTCTCTTAAACTGTTACATTTAATTTGTGACCAAACTTTTACAGCGTGATTATAGTCATCTTGGCTATAATCCTCTTCAGTCAAAGAATTTCTGAAAGATTCTATCTGGCTCTGTCTCATTTAATTTTTCTATAGAATCTAAATAGTCATAGCAGAAAATACCCTTACGGGGTTGAAAAGAAACATTATCTTTGAAAAATTATGTTAAATTTTAAAATCTTTTTTCTTATCTAGGGTTTTTGCTAAACTATCAATACTGCAAAGTAGTAATCTAAATGAGTCTAAGAATCGTTATTCTACAAACTCTCCTTGCTCTCTATTTACTAAGATTTTTTTTTTTAAATTATATATATTTTCTTTGCTGAGAGTAATAATATTTATAGACCCATTGATATTACCCAACTCTTTTATAAATAAATGAAAGTCAAAGTCATCGAGTTAAATTATGGAAAAAATGGGGACAAATTTATCTATCTTATGGCTTAATTTACATTTAGCATGTGCGGCCGCTCTGAATTTTCCAGTTAAATGATCATGATCCCGAACGTTTACTCTGCCCCACAGCGGTTTTTTACAGATATGACAAGTTGTTGCCTGCTGAAGTTTGATTTCTTCAGTCTTCGAGCAAGTTCGCTATAAAAACTTGTGTACAAACTTTACCTAAAATAAAAACAAAAAATAATATAAAAATAATATTACATTGTCAGGCAATTTACATATCACATATGAAATAAAACTTTAAGAATAATTTTTACTTACCAGTGTATTTGAATTGTTTGTTTAAAGATGTATCAAATGAGCATTTAACAAAATAGGCCACAGCAATGGTAATATGTTTCTTAAAAGCTGTAGTCGCTGATTTTGATGGATCAGGTTGACAGCTGCTATCAATATTGACCAGCATACACTCAAAATCTGCATAGATAGCAAATGGCACTTCGAGCGATCTATATTGATGTTCAAACTGAAGTATATTATTCTCTACATCTGGTAGTGATGTTACAATTCTATTACACTCATTATCATGCTTCTCAAATGTTATCACTGTGTTGAATAATTGTAGGCATGAATTACACATTCTTACTGATCATTTGCGGTGATTCATTTGTGCTCTTATTAATCTGGACATATTTCTTGTCCAAACATAACGATTGCAATCACCTTCTTGAATCAGTAATAAATTAATATGTTGTTGTCTTTTGTGTTAAAAGTTGAAATATGTACCAACAACTCTATAACTTTCTCCAGATCCACTTTTTTCTACTCCGAAAACGTATATACTAATTGAGGGATTGAGTTCCTCAAAGATAGATATGTCTTTAAGTTTCAAAGGGAACCCTAAATTGGCAAAGTCGATTTGAATTAAACTCATTAAACTTATCACTTCGTGTTGAATGTTTTCAATCTGATAACTGTTTGGTCTATTTGTATTTATATCTATGGGATAAAGAGCTGTTATAACTGCCCATTTGAAACAGAATTCATCATTATTTTGCACATTAACACAAGCATGTTTTAGTTCAATACTTATTCATAGGCTTAAGTAGCTCGAACCACTGTAGTGTTTATACTCGTTACTATTAACTTTAATATGTCTTATACACAAAGGAGCCCACCCTGAATCTCTTTCCTCAAACTCCTTAACCCTAATTGTCTTAAACATATTTTCAAGTATGTCTTTCAAATCATCATTTTGTAGGGTTATTTTCATTGGACATTTAAAATATTTTAGGCTTATTTCACTTTTCCGATTCTCCTTGCGTTGATATAAACTTTATAAACTCAGCAAATAGTTCAATGCTGAATTTTACACCATCTTTTGTTTCAAACGAATATTCCAATAATTTCATGATATCAGTTTTACAGTTCTCCAAGAACTTAGTAATATCTATAATCCCATCATCTGTATTATCCAATGTATAGGTTTCCGCCTTACTGTCAAACAATGTCTTATTTTGTTAAAGCGAATATTATTGACTGCGACTTTAGTCTTTCTCTTATGTTCATTAGTTCTAATGCGACGACCCTATCCAGATACTACCACATCTATTTCGCAATTCTCACATCTACATTTTTTCGATGAGGTATGCGGTTGAGACAAGAAATCATTCATGTCTTTTGAAAGTTTTCTCTTGCTACTAGTTGGCATAACAATTACTCGCTCTTGAGAGGAGACGTTAATATGCTCCTTATGAAAGTGCTTCAACATCAAATCCTTTGGCGAATATGTTTTTTCACACTGGTGACATTTAATTTTATCACCATGAGGTGGGGGGTGGCCGTGGAGCCATAGTTGTGTGTTCGCCTGTCAACCTCATGGTCACAGGTTCGATCCCTGCCGTAGTCTTTGTCGTCTTATTTTACCATTAAAAACCAATGCTAAGAAATAAATGTCATAAAATGAGTTGCTGGTTTACTCATTACATGATGTTTAAGCATAGAACTAGCAACATGTGGTTGAGTAAAAATTGTATACCGATAAAATATGACAAAGAACAAAAAAATTAATGCGAATTATAAGGGACATAGATAAATAAGACAGGGAAATTTTTCCACATTAGTTCAGCCGCCATCCATGGAGATAAAACCTGATACAACAACCACCTACAGTCTGAGAACATCGCGCCACACATCTTTCCTATCATTCTTTCTCTTCCTTAACCTCACGCCCGCGCTGTGTTGAAACATTTAAAGGGTAGTATAATCCCTTGAGCGCGTGTAGATTATAAAAAAATGAGCAGCTCTTATATGTCTATTCAGACTGCTCCTTCGTGTAAACTTAGCACTGCATACGTTGCACACAAAACTGTCCATTTTTCAAATACTTGATTTAATTTTATAGATTGTAAAAAACACACTTTTCTGCTATATGAATATAATACACAAATATTTTTTTTTATAAAATCGTTTTCTGCTCACCAAGCTACTAGGCTAAGTACACAAAAAAATTTATAGAAGTTATGATTTGTTTTATGCTCAACAATTGTTATGTTTGAACTGAACAACTTATAAAATATAAGTCGACTTGAAACCTTTCATATAAAATCATTTTTTTCATAGAAGAGAAAACAAACAAAAACCATACACATTTTTTTCAAAGAAGAGGATATAAAGGAAAGCTATAAAATAAATGAAAAAAAAACAAGTTTAATGTGGAAATTATTTTATTACTCTTTTTTCTTTTCTCCGAGCTTAAAAGCATTGACGCTCTTGCGAGAAGACAGAAAATGTCATTCTCATCTTCCTTATCTTGTACAGTAATCGCAGCTTATTTTCTCTTACTCGAACATTTGGCGTGTTGTGGTGGAAGGAACTCAACTCTATCATCTTCCACCATAATCCGCATTTCCACAGGTCGAAGGACTCCATCATTTCCCTTCATAATTCCCATTCCCATCAATTTTTGGATTTCCTCCATAGTTAGATTCGTAATCCTTTCACTTAAGAATATTTTATAGTCCTCAATCTCTATGAGGACTCTTGGACTGAACTTCGTATTGCACAATTTAGCTTCCAAAATTGTTTCTGGCGTTGTCCCCAAGTCTTTCAAAGGGAGTAGAGGTTTTTCACTGATGTATTTATTAATTTTTTGTAAAAACGAATCCATTTATAAAATAGTTGGATACAACAAAATAAGTTTAAGTTTAAGTTGGGCTGGATAATACTAGATTAACAAACAAGATTATAATAAACAATTTAAAAAAAATACAATCTTTTTATACACATTCTGAGGTCTAACTTTCTTAAACTTTTATTATAGCTTATCAGTATAAATTTTATCTAAGTATATTAACACTAAGCAAAAAAAAAAGACATACAATTGTTCTAGTAACAATGGAAATGATATGGATTTCTTAAAGTTTCGCATTTTCGCATGTCTAACCACAAATTCTAATTATACATGACACAGTTATTATATCTTATGATTCTAGTTCTCTAATAAAAAAAACATTGAATTGAATTTTCTTAATCTAACCATATATACCATTTAGCCCTGACATATTTATTAATCGAAAAAAAAACCTAAATTCAACCAACTGCTATCAAATGGATTTCTTAAAGCGATAAGCAGTGTCCGAAAGAATAAAAAAAAACCACGAAAAACAATTTACATACTTCCAAACATTAAAAAAAGTCTAAATTCAACCAACTGATAAAGTAACACATTCCTTGTCATAAATACTATTTTCCCTAACACATTTTTAGACTTTATCATTCTAACTCGCGATAAAAAAAAAACATTGGAATAGTAACAATCGAAATAAAAAAAACCTAAATTCAATCAACTGACATGATATGAATTTCTTAAAGTATCACATTCCTAACCATACATATTATTTAGCCCTGACACAATTATTAGTCTTTATCATTCTCACAATTGAAACCAAAAAAAAACCTAAATTCAACCAACTAACATGATATGGAATCCTTAAAGTAATTTATCGGTGTCCGAAAGAATAAAAAACCCACGAAAAACAATCTTTTTTCCCACTGAACTTTAATCTCTTGTTGACTTAGGTAACCATCTCAAAAAGTATTTCCACCACACCAAAAACTTTTAAATATTGACCAGGATGGTCCATAATTAACACAACTTATTACACCTATTTATACGCACAGCCAAATTCACATATAAAAATTTGTCTTTGCTGCCTATACAATATTCTACTAGAGACTCTTCGAGCTCTAGAGCAAAAGTGGGTTTCTGCTGAATTAAGTAAGTAACATATCTTCTATTGAATTTTGTTTTTGTGCACCCAAATGTCTCAATATATAGGAATATCAATGGTGGGCCATATTACCAACATCAGGATTTTCCAATATTTTTCTTAAATTCCACACACTTAATAAACTTTCAAATAATATGATTTTACATAATTATTTAACAATATGAACACTACATATTTTTTAGAAAAATATTAAATCAAATTCAGAAAATTTTATACTTATTTAACCTTTCATATCACTCCAACCGCTAGCGCCACACTTTATCATCCAATTTTTTTTCTTAATTTACTTCCCACACTGAATACACCTTCAACCACAACCGCGGCCTGCGCCGCCTCCAGGCATCACACCTGCCTGCGTCGGGCACCTAAACAGCCCACAGCCCAGTCACCGCAATGGTGTGCGTCATCCAAGACATGATGAATACAGTTTTTCAATTTAAAACAAAAAAAAAATACCACCATATAAATAAATTTTAAGCCCCATAGTATATGATACATACTACATAAAACAAATTTTTTGTCTCTTAGCTCTTTAAACAGAATGACGATAACCTTGAAATTAATTCTCAAGCTAAATCATGACAATACTTTTTGAGCAACACCATACAACTAATATATAGGCTGCATCAACTGCACTACTGAGCCAGAACCCACTAATTTAAACTATTAATTTTATTCGTCCACTTATCTCTGCTTGCGTTAGAATTGGAGCACCCCATTCCAAATTTTAGTTTTGTTTACATAAGATTAGTAACTTGAAGTGCATTTGTTCGTTCAGATAACCTAGCGTCCTTAGATTTATCACGCTTCCAAACTTGTTCAGTCAAAACTCTATCGGCTTTGTGACGATCAGTTGTACTTTTGTTTTTGGAATTTAAAAAGTCATGGTCTTTGCACACTTGATCTAGAACATTAATTCCTGAATCTCCACGAACTATTCGTTCTTGGAGTTTTGTTTCAGGTCCACAATACTGATAACCAGGTAAATGTAATTCAAACGAAAGTTTGTTTATTAGAGAGTTTAATAGACCTTCTCCTTTCGCTACTTTTTGTTTACTGATCAAATTTTTGGAATGGGCAATCATTTTTATATGATAATCCTTGTTGTAGAGAGATTAAAAATGAAATGGGGTTCACATCAATAAATACACTTGATATATAAGATAATATTTTAGTATTTGCCACTATGTTGTATGACTAGTTGTCGTTTTGGTAGGATTCTACCAACCTTGGTAGGTTTTTTCAGCCCTGGTAGGTTGGTAGTTTTCAATTCAATTTGGTATGTTTTTTTCATAAAACAACCAAAACCATACTTTTTAACAATGAATTCATTAATCTCTACATAATTTCTCAATAGAAGTACAATAATTGTAACCAGAGACTAATTGAATTTTCAGGTGGCAGCATTTCCCTTCCGGCGCACACCAAAAACTTGTTTTTTTTTTAATATAACATGTTTTTCCCAACATAACTAAAAACAAAAAAATTCCCCACTCAGAAACATACATTTATTACATATTTTTGAAAAAAATGTACCCTCAATGTTTTCGACCATTTTTTAAAAAATCTATCAATTATACGATCTGTCTTAATCCTTTTTGTGTAGAATAACATGAACTACAATGTGCACTAACAACTTTTTTTTCAAAACAAAACTATGATTTTCGAGTAATTTGAAAAAAAAACTGAATTTTACATCATCACCCCCCCCCCTCTAAAATGTTTTGGTCAGTTCCAAATTTAGGGTCCTTTTCAGGAAATGCTTAAGACGTAAAAATAAAGCTCTCCGCCAAAATTCAGTTTTGTCGGAATTTTTTCGAAGTGAAGGCGTTGAATATGAAATGAAAATTTAAAAAATAAAGATTGTTATTAGAAAAAAACATAAAACCGACAACGAAATCCAGGTTGGTTCTGGAAAATCAAGAAAAAAATAAACTTGAAAAAGTTGTCCTTATAATGCATCCAACAGTTTTACCAGATCATGAAGATCCTTTGTAATCTTGGTATCCTATTTTCTAAAATTTTCTAAAAACCATTTGAGCGCTACGATGCAAATTAATCAGTTCTGTGCAAAAAATTCGCCAAGATCAAAACAGCAACCAGTTTTTATTTAGGAGGTCCTTCGAATTCTAAATAATAATGCATACCAAAATTTTCAAAAAATAGTATTTTCTAGATTTTTGCAAAAAAATCACTTTTTTTTGAAAATTCAAAATTTTGAAAACGAGTGCACGATTATTTTAAAAATTATTTTGGAATTTATAGTGTTAAATTTTATATAATTGCCATATAAATATTTTTAGTATGTATAAAACAAATTAGAGTTTTTGTAGGTATATATTTTTTTATATATTTCCTCGTACCTACTTATATACTCAAAACCTTGTGCTTACGATGTGATCGAACATACGATCAAGTTCGTCCGATGCAGTCTTGCAATTTATTTTTTAAATGCCTTGAATGCTCTATATTTTCAACAAAATAACTCAAATTAAGATTTGGTAGGTTTTTTGTTGGGCTGGCAGGTTTTTTTGGAAAGCTTTAAAGTTTTTTTTATTGACAGCGGCAACCGTGAGTATAAGAGGTCTGATTAATGGCCCCTCGAATTGTGGAAAAAGGAATGCTATGTAGCCTGCTATTGCATCCAAATGGATTAAAATTTGAAAATATATACACATAGTTATATACCTACTCGAAATCTCTACATCAGCCAAAATATGAGTTCTTAAGACAAGTAATTAAGCCTATAAAAAAATATGGGTTTCTTTATGTTTTCAAATAATAGTGACGTTATTTCACCAGAAGGGGCTATACGAAATTCTGTGTTTATTTTTGATAACATTGCCTGTGAAAAGCAAGACGCAATACGAAATTACTTTATTATGGGACGTCATCATCAATTACATAACAAAACACTTAATTCGAGACATAGCAAAATTAATGATCGTTTTTAAACAAAATGGTATTAATTTAAGGCACATTTACAATGCTCATGTTAATTCTGATATGACATTTAATACATTCCAAAATGTATGCGCCGAATGTTGGAGTACAAGTTACGGATTTTTAGTAGTTGATAAAGAAAGTCCTATGAATATAGGTCGTTATAGAAAAGGTTTTGACTGTTTTCTTAATTTATAAAACCAGCTACAATTTAAGCCTTAAACCATCTATTCTATAATGATTGACGAAAACATTACTGAGCAGTATAGTAATAAAGTGGTTCCTGTAAATACCAGTTCAGTCCAGTTAAGTTTGATTCTCGGTTTTCCATGGTTAAGACCAGTAACTCACAGTTCAGTTAAGCGCTTCCACCTGTACATAGCAGTAGTAGTAGTAGCAGTAGTAGCAGTTGCCATAGTAGAAGCAGTAGTAGAAGCAGTTGTAGCAGTAGCAGTTGGGTTCAAGTCAAGACACGATATTCTACCATAAGTACTAGTAACCTTAATCTTAAAATAAATTTAAATCCTATTGAAACATTTTTCAAACAAATTCGTTGTTTTTTCACCACATGCTTATGCAAGAAAAATTGAATTTCTCACAATATTATGAATTTAGATGTTAAATTCACAAAAGATCTTATTAAAACAACCGATGATCTTCGAAGAAAATTCACATATAATTTATATAATTTCAAACAAAATAAGGAAAAAGAAGAAGAAGAAGAGGACAGTGACTATTATTAATCTCATTAAACGAACTCAAAAAACGAAAAACAATTTAAACGATGAATTCATCACTTCCAGCATTTCAATCGACAATAATAATGTAATAAATAGTACCCCTAATAGGCCAAAAGGAGAAAAATCTACCGAAAGAATTAGGCGACGTCTTTTCACAGAATAATTATCAAATCTACAATTCGATGAAACACCCAAAAATTTTCTAGATATGTTCATAAATAATTCAAATAGTATTGAGAAGACATAAGGTATACATTCCAAAGATGGGAAGTTGTATATTTGCAATGGAGAGTTCAGCATTCATGGAAAATTTATAAGAATAAAAAATAAAACCTTTCAGAGGACAAAACGTCTTTATGAGTTGATATTTAAGAAGCATCCGAAAGAATCTATTTACACTAATGAAGACTTAAAAAATTACGATACCATTTTAAACGATACAAATGTATATAGGAAAGCATTTGATTCACAGAAACAAGTGAAAAGCAATCGGGGGTATAAATATACAAAATAATAAATTACACGTTCATTATTAGAAAAGACTTCATCTTCACCTTCTTCTTCAAATACAACACTAATAGGAAAAGGATTAATGCTATTATCAAACAAGAAAAAGGCTTTATACTTTGGGATGACCCGAATGAGCTTGTATACCGGTTAAGACTTTTAAATGGTTCACATCAAGCTGGGCATAATAATCACTCAAACGAAATTATTTCTATTATCGAAGAGCTTCAAGAGGCTAATATTATTAAATAGATATCAAATGCCTGTTGTTAAATTAGGTCGTTTTTCACATAGAGCTCCACCCGGGGGTCCACGCGTAGAGCGGGGAATACCAGGGCCACCTGGTGAGGGTTTTCTTAAAAATGAAATTATTGACTTTAATATAACCTGGAAACAAATAAAAAACATAAGCGAAACTCAAGAACCAAACGATGCTGCTACAAAAAATTATGTTGACAAGAAAATTCAACAAATTCAAAATTTTTTTGAAAGTGAAATTGAAAAATAGTCAAAACCATTAAATTTATCTCGAAAGAAGTACTCGAAGTAGAAGAGAAAGGAAACTAAAAAAAAATAATTTTTAATTTTAGTGTTTTTTTTAATTATAAATATAAATAATAACCATACAAACAATCTATTTACTTTTTAATCTTAGCAATAAACTGTATATTTTGGAGGATCTTAAATGATCAAAATAGAAAGTTTTAGAAAAGGAATCTTTTTATGCCTGATCGTAAAGGGAATTAGACTGAGGTTATAGTTAGGAAGAAATGTTCGGTGCTAAGGCCACACGAACGGCTTTATTTTAGACACCACATCGCTGAGTATTTCAATTCGCTAATATGTAGGATAGGGAAAAAGAAAAAAAAATTAAAATCACAATTTTCACATTCAAAAGGAAAATACAGTTCTTAAAAATTTGTCTATTTATTTTTAATTTTTATTTAATACAAGTTGTCATAAAATAAATATTTTTACTACTGTTTCAATAGTACTTTTTTAACACGTGAAAAAGAAAATGAACGACGATGGTAAAAAAGACCGAAAAACTAATTTGAGTTAAGATAAAAACATTTTTATTTAATATAATGAATTATAAAAAATATGTTTTCGTGTGTTTGGAATTTCATATTCTTCCAATTTTTTTGTAATAGTGGAATTATTTACTTCCACTTTTTCCTGCGATAGTTGTTCTTGTTGTTGTTGCGGCTGCTGTGGTGCTTGATATTGTTGTTGTTGTTATTCATCTTTTTCTTGTTGATGAAAATCCAGATTAAATGACTGGTTGTGCGGTTCTATTACCTCCAATGCTAAATTGGGTAATTCGTTGATGTCCTCATCGTCAAATTGCTCAACCCACCTTTTCGGTAGGTAGACCAAGATCTAGCAGAATTTGTTGGCAATAGCGCGTTGTGCACCGCTTTGCCTTGGAAATGTTATATATCTTTTTTGGATTTAAATTTTTAACTTAATATTGGCTTCGCTTCAGCGAAGGCGTTCGCGTTGGTACGATTTTTTTAAAAAAATTGATGACATCTTTTTTTTAGTTTTTTAACGAATTTTAAATCAAACCAATCGGATTTTGTGTTGGAATGCAACTTTATTAGAAAGCTAAGAACTGCATGATTGTACCGCTAGGTGTTTTCGTTCGCATGTGTCCTCATCATTCAAATGCTCAACACACAATTTATAATTTCAACCCTCAAACGCTATCAAATTCTAAGCGCAATAAGTAGAAATTTTTAAAACTATAAAAATTCAACGAACTAACGTATTACGGTTACGTATTTGCTAGAAAAATATCATGGTCATCCTATAAAAGGTGGATTCTATGAATTAGAGCTACAAAAAACCAAATATCCTGATACATTTCTTATTGAAAATCTAATCAAAAAAAAAAGATAAAATATTTGTAAGATCGTTAGGCTTCCCTCCACAACATAATTCTTGGATACATACTCGTATATCTGAAATAAAAAAAAAACAATAAATAAAGTTTATAATATTGATTTATCTATATATATTATGTATTGATCTTATATCAAACTAATCACACTTATAAGTATGTGTATGAACATAAACATATATACGGTGATCTCAAAATAACGTTATTTTTTCGAAAAAACGCTTGCTTCAAAAGATACAGCCCTTCAAAGTTTTTCAATACTTTTTCCAATTTCCACCACTGATAACAAAACTACATTCTTACTAAATAATTCCTCAATATATCAATATATCTGATGACACACATATATAATATAAATATCTATAGCTACAGCGACAAACAAAGCAATATGCAACAATCTATTTTTTGCTTTAAGAAATCCACTTGATCCATATTCTCTAATACCGATCCTCAATGACATTGAAATCAATATATCTGATGAAGCACATACATAATATACATATCTATAGCTACAGCGACAAAGACAGCAACAGACAACAGTTATCTTATTAGTTTCTGCGGATGATGAAATGTATTCGTATGTGAGCTTGGTATTTGGAGTGGATTGGATAGGCTTAGGTATAAAAGAGGATGGGGCATAACATCACATCAAGTGATCATCTTCTTCACAAAAAATGAAGTTTACAAAGCCACCCAACCACATGACGCTCACCAGCGCAACAAATACAAAACACACCTAATTTAAACACCATATACGTAGCTCATACCAATATAGAAACAAACACATATAACAACTATACTCACAGCTCATCATCACTCAAACGCCATTAAATACCAAAGGCACTAAAACGATGCCCTCTTCTGCGAAATCAATACATCTAATGACACACATACATAATATACATATCTATAGCTACAGCGACAAACACAGCAACAGGAAACAGTCTATTTTTTTCTTTAAGAAATCCACTTGATCCATATTGTCACCGCCAGCAAAAGATCCGCCATCTACCAGCGTATAATCAAAGTACTTAATGAAAATAATTGAACGCACTTTTCTGTAGTGCCAAAATCTGTTTGCACTTTCTGCCTTGTGCCTTTCCTTTTGAGCATGATTTCCGCAGATTTTACTTTCACTTTCATATTTCATTTCAACATCGAAAGACGAAGTTTTTTAAAGCTTATCATACAGTCATATCTATTAATTACGGCCGAAGTTTTCAAAATGCTTCCTCGCAAAGGGTTAATTAATTTTCTTTATATAATAAATGCCACTCTAAGGCTAAAGTACGTTCCGAGCCAATGGAAGGTTGCGGAAGTTATAATGATTCTCAAACCAGGAAAACCATCACATGATAAGAAATCTTATAGACCTATTTCACTTCTGCCCGTAATATCTAAGGTCTTTGAAAGAATATTACTTCTGCGCCTGCAGCCAATAATAGAAGAAAGGCGCCTAATACCTAAACATCAGTTCGGATTTAGAAGCAAGCATTCGACAATTGACCAAGTGCATAGGATCACTGACGTCATTGAGAAAACTCTTGAAGAAAAGAAAATTTGTTCGGCGGTCTTCCTAGACGTGTCGCAAGCTTTTGATAAGGTGTGGCACGAAGACCTAAATTTGAAATTAAGACAAATTCTGCCTAAAGCACTTTATACGCTTCTAAAAGCTTATCTAGAAAATAGGCTTTTTAGAGTAAGACATAGAAACGATTACTCGGATCTCAATGAAATAGTGGATGGGGTACCACAGGGTAGTGTTTTAGGTCCAATATTTTACCTATTATTTACACGTGATATACCTCAAACAGAAGACACTATCGTGGCCACGTTTGCTGTCGACACTGCAATACTAGCAGTGGGCCAAACGATAAATGATTCTACGACAAAATTACAAAAAGCTCTGAATAATGTCAATGATTGGACAAAAACAAGGCGGATATCGCTCAGTGAAGTAAAATCAGTCCATGTAGATCTTACGTATTAGAAAATTTATAGATATTTGTTAATACGGTTCAAGTTCCGTTTGCTAATGAAGCAAAATATCTCGGAATGACTCTAGACGCGAAATTAAAATGGAAACCGTATGTTAAAAAGAAATGCGAAGAGTTAAATAATAAAATCAGAGATATGTACTGGTGGCTCGGGAAACACTCTAAGCTATAATTTTGTACAGGCAGGTGCTTAAGCCTGTCTGGACTTACAGTATATAACTCTGGGGTTGTACGCGAGATTCTAATTTAAATGCCATACAAACATTTGAAAATAAACTCCTAAGAAACGAAGATCTCCACAGATATCTCGGGATTCCCACGGTTCGCGATGAAATAAAAAAATTTGCGCGAAATAATAGAAAACGGCTATTACAACACTGCAATAGTACTATAATCGAAATTATCGATGAGACGAATTTAGTACGCCGCCTGCGAAGGACAAAGCCTTCCGATCTGGTGCACTAAACGAGAATCCGCTTTAAAATCGCGATATAAGCAGGAACTATCACCGGATAGTTACCTGCAACACGTTAATTAAATTCGTTAAAAATAAATTGCTAGATAAGTTTCAACTTAGTTGCAATCGGGAGGAGGAGGTGTTTTTAGTACAGTAAGAATGTCACACCCCTATGAGCACTCGTTTTTCGGTCCTCATAGAGCCTTTTGAAGGTTTAACACCTACCCACGGGAAAAAATATCTATTAATATTCGTATTAATTAAATAAAAGAAGATTCGCTATTAAAAATTGTTTTTATTTAAATTTAAATTTGAAGTCTATTTTTTGAGAAGACATATTTTCTAATACCGGTCCTCAATCACATTAAAATTAATATATCTGTTGACGACAAACACAGCAACAGACAAGTCTATTTTTTTTCTTTAACAAATCCACTTGACCTAATAGCGATCCAGAATGACCATGTGTATTTTCATTTAAATGCTCACCACACGATTTATAATTTCAGCTATCAAACACCTTCAAATTCCAAGCGCACTAAGTCGTTGCCTTCTTCTCGGAAATCATTATATCTGATGACACAAATATAAATATAATATACATATTATCTATAGATACAGCGTCAAAGACAGCAGCATGCAACAGTTTGATCAATATTCTTTATCTTTAATACCGATCCTCAATGACATTGTGTAAACAAATATACATACAATAGCTCTTCAAAAGATCAATACAACCAGCCGCCAAACAAAATCATCAAAAACGACATAAAAAATAAAAACTGAACCGACTTGTGCGCCACGCGCCCCGACAAAGAAAAACAAACCAATTCAAAATCAATTAAAAAACAGCTTCCTTAAACAAAACATTAAAAAGGTCATACAAAAATTCACTTGCCAACGTCCCCCTATTCCTACTGCATTACTTTAAATAGCTTTAGAGCAGCTAATACCTGGTACCAATCTTTATTAAGGCTGGAACAGGCAACGTCCCTAGTTGACCATCTCGTATTTGATAAATTTTTTACAGTAACATCATCTGGTTTAGTCAAAAAGGATTGCAATAATTTTGCAATATAAATTCAATTCATTTATTGATAGAAATTTCTTACACAATAAGATACAACATCTTTTAAACTAGTGCAAGATTCAGTATTAGTATACTTTTATGTATATCAGATTTCATGATAACGAGTGAAAAAAAAGCTGACAAATTAAAGAAAAAAAACTTTCAAAGTTAAGTTTTTTTGATTCTTTAAATAAAAGGAAGGAAAAAAAAAGAAAGAAAGTTGCATTTAATAATAAAAATATTATAGTACAGAGTACACATAATATAATTAGTAAATTTAATAAAGTTTATCCTTAAAGAGCCTCAAAATATTGCCTAAGTTTCATCCTGAACCGAGTGTTGCACCCCATTATCCTTATGACCAGAGGAAGAGAATTCCACAACCTAATCGCGTGTACAAAGAACTGCCGACTAGAAACAAGGTAGGTGTGGTGTAATGGAGTCAAATCAAGAGTTCTATTTGAGTGCGGAAACTGAATTTTGTTGTAAAGATATTGTGGGGTTTTTTGTTTGCAGAATACGATTGAGCAATAATAGTGTTCTAGAGGCGAATAAGTTGTCAAGAGACACACCATGAATTTTCTTAGAGTATGCAGAAATATGTTCACATTTGCACAGACCGAAACATACCTTGCCACACTATTATAGATAACATTTAGCTTCCTTTTGTCCCTGAAATCACAATCACTAAAAATTTCGCAACCATATAATAGAAGGGGAATGAGTAGTGATTTTGCTAATATCATTCTTGTTTTTAATGGTGTAATTTGTTGTGTGGTCCACAACATTCGTAAGTCTCCATACACTCTTCGGACAGCTATGTTTATACGATTAGTCGAGGTGAGGGTTCTGTTAAATGCAACTCCCAAGTTCTTTGCTGAATCAACGAACTGGATATGAATGTTGTTGAGTAATATTAAAGGAAAATATCTACAGAGTTTCTTGAAATAATCAGGCACTTGGTTGTGGATGGATTTAAACATAGTCCATTAGATTAGGACAATTGTAGGGCCTTATTTAAGTCTTCATTTATCTCTAAAGCGCCCTTTTCAATTAAACCAAGAAAACAAATGTATCGAAGGTGAACGTGCGTCGTCAGCATACATATGAAAAGACGAATTGAAGCCTAGAGATGGAAGGTCATTTATATATATTGTAAATAAAACAGGTCCTAAGATTGATCCTGAAGGAACACCTCGGCTTAGTGGAAGGCAGGATGATGTTTGATCATTAGCAACAACTGCTTGGTACCTTGAAGATAAGTAGATGATGAAGCAAATTCAAATTTATCTCTCAGTTGTTTGCATAAGATATGGTGATCAACAGTGTCAAAAGCCTTTGAGAAGTCCAAGAGTGTAAGGAAGGTAACATTATTCTGATACACGCTGTCGTACAGCTATGACCTGGACGAAATCCGGATTCATTTAAACGTAGCATATCAT
Organism: Philhelius pedissequus; assembly: GCA_910595825.1. Taxonomy (NCBI): domain Eukaryota; kingdom Metazoa; phylum Arthropoda; class Insecta; order Diptera; family Syrphidae; genus Philhelius; species Philhelius pedissequus. Next base: position 153,323,401 of record OU343160.1, read on the forward strand.
TTTGATCTAAGTACTGTCTTATCTGTGAATTCATAATTTTCTGAAGGACTTTCGATAAAAATAGTAAAATGGCTATTGGTCGGTACTCATTTCGATTTTTTTGGTATAGGAATGATTTTAGTGCGTTTCCAAGATGCAGGGAAAACTCCAGTCATTAAGATAGCATTCAAAAGATGTGTAATGGGTCTTAAGGTATATGGAAGAGTTGCTTTTAAAAATACCGGATGAACATCACCAAAACCAACCGAATTATTTATTTATTTATTCTGGTCTATAAGTACACACTACTTTATTAGACATAGCTTAATATAAAAAACATTGCGTGCTAATAATGTTATTACATCTCTAGGAAGTACAATCAGGAAATAAATTCTTCTAGTTTCTAAAGGTTTTATATCAATCAACGCCCACCGATCTTTATATGATGGCAAAGGCAAGGTCCATTCAAGTTTACGAAGCGAATATTTTGTGTATCTTTTTTGAATTCTTCAATTCTATTGGATGCATTTCTGTAGTAAGGAGACCAAACTACACAGCAGTATTCCAAAATTGGACGAACAAAACTGACAAAAAGCGATTTAGCATTGTAAGGACACTTAAACTCATTAGAATTTCTAAACAAAAATCCAAGCATAGAATTGCCTCTTGACACGATGTAATCAACATGCATTCTGAAATCTAGCCTGGAATCAAAAATAACTCCTAAGTCCTTGTGATTGAAAACTCTTTTAAGTACATTATCAGATATGGAGAAGTTAAAGAAAACCGGGCTATACGATCTTGTAAGTGTCATTATACAACATTTATTTGATGACTTTGAATGCCCAACAACAACTTGAGTGTGCTACCACCAAGTTTTTTCTCAATTATTTTTGGCTGGAATTATAGCTATTTCACGACCTGCCAAAGTCATCAAATGATACGAAAAATGGCTTTAAAAAGCAAGTACGTATGTAATCATACAAAAACTGAATATAATACAAATAAAAATGACCAATGTCAAAATCTTTCACATAAAAAATCTCCCTCCTTAAATGAACAACAAAAATGTTGGCTTATAAACGAGTAAGAAGAAAATAAGAAAGAACTCGAATAAACAACAACAAACTTGTGTGGCTAATAAAAGCGCTGGTCGTTTCAATGCAATTGATACACAGAAAAAACCTGCACTAGGTTGGATCTGATCATGAGGGCTCGGTGGCGTGATGTGAAGTGCCTTGGCTACTAAGCAGCTGGTCATGGTTCAGTACACGATGAAGGCACAAGAAGTTTTTCAATTATAATGAAAAAGTAGACCAGCACCACTAGAGCAAAGGAATCTGATGATCGACCTTGGCAGGTCGTGAAATAATTGAGAAAAAACTTGGTGGTAGCACACTCACGTTGTTGTTGGGCATTCAAAATCATCAAATGATACGAAAAATGGCTTTAAAAAGCAAGTATGTAATCATAAAAAAACTGAATATTATACAACATTTATTGATATTTAAGTCCAGGTCATTTGAGATGTACCATTTAGATAGACAAATTTTGAAGTTGCCTACAATTAGAAAGCAAATTTACCAATCGGTATATCTTAAAATCATCTGCAAAAGACAGGCAACTTGATTCTAAAATAACTTTTCGTAAATCATTAACAAAAAGTTAAAAAACAAGAGGGGGTCCAGATGACTTCCTTGTGGTACTCACGAGTAATTATAAATTAGTTCATATTTAATTAGACCAACTTTTACTAATTGTACTCTGTTTTCTAGATAGCTTTTAATCCAATTTAACATCTGAGAGTGAAAACCTAAATATCTAAGCTTTGACAATGGAAGTTTTTGGTTAAGTCTATCGAATGCCTTTGAGAAGTCAATTTAAATAACATCTACTTGGCTTCCTTTTTCAATAGAATTGATACAATTGTTCGTAAACAATGTGAGATTAGTTGCTGTGGATTTTCCACTAACAAAACCATGTTGATAGGGTGAGATATGTGCTTTAACAGCGTCGTACATTTTGGTTTTAACCAAGGATTCAAAAACTTTGGGAAACAATTGGAGTTTTGCTATTAGTCTATAGTTTTCAACTGATTGCTTAGATCCAGATTTAAGTATTGGTGTGATGAAAGAAATTTTCCATGAATCAAGAAAAACACCATTTGCAAGAGACTGATTGAAGATTATGTGGAGTGGTTTCGATAAATTATCCCTACAATTTTTTATGAACATTTCAGAAATATTATCAGAAGGGAGACTGAGACTATTAGCTAATTTACCGAGCGCCGAAATAATTTCTTCTTCTGATAGAGATAAGGTACCAACATCCGCTATAGAAGTAATTTCATAGTTTACTTCAGAGTGAACTAAGCTTTGTATGAAATTCGACTGAAAAAAATGAAGCAAACGAATTACATATATTATTCAGATCGTTACTACCAATACCTTCATAAGTCATATAACTTAGAATACCGAGAGATTTTCTTTTAGAATTTAGATACTACCAGAAACATATTGAATTTGATTTAATGTTTGATTCCAAGGACCAAACATACTGCTTATGTAAGAATTTTTTTCAAAAAATGATATTCACGACGTAAGCGGCAAAATTCATTTCGGAAACATGAATTGACCTTAATCATACCTTGCGTTTTAATCATTGAATTTTTTAACCTGGTTAAACTTTTTGTGAACCAAGCGGGCTTATTACTTTTCTTCACACGCTTAACAGGGACATATGAAGAAAAGGTTTTGTGTATTATGTTAAGCAATGTCTTATAATTTCTTTCAACGTCCTGAAAACACAAGATCGAATTCCAATCCACATTATTTAAAGCTTGACTTATGCTGATGTAATCGGCCTTGCTAAAATCATATTTGTACTCAACATCAAGATTGGAACAATAGGAATTATTAAAATGTATACTCTTTAATTCTAATCGCAATGCTTTATGGTGTATACTATTACTCTAATTAGATTTAATAGATAAGCAGAACTTAAGAATATCCTCTTCATTCACGTTGGAAAAACTAAAACCATTCGAAGATATGATGCTTGCTTCCAAATTTAAGTAGACAGGTCTACCGATTTGTTGAAAGGATGAGAGTGATATGAACTTTTTATTCATTTCATCGCAGTTAATAACATTGTCAGAATTATGCACATGTTTACCAACCCCTATATCTCTTAAATTTTTCCAAAGGTTATGCCCAACCAAAGAGGGATTTAGTCGTGTAGAATATTAACGTTTCTTTAATTCTCATTAACGACCTTATTTCTTAAGTTGGTTTAGGCTTTTCGAAATATTTCAATGCTAAAGCGTTTAGATGTTTTATACGCCATATTGCGTTGATGGATTAAAATTTGAATATTATTATCAAACCATGGAATTTCTTTGCACCTTGGTGTTCTAGTTTTTATAGGAACTTGAACATTAAAAAAAATTTTAATTATTTTGAATAAATTTAGCTTGATCAGCAACAGAAAACATTCTGGAAACTTTTAAAAAATAGATTGATTGTAAATCGTGTTCTAAGCAACGGTAATTATAAATAATAAAAATCTCTTAAGCTATAACTGTTAGCATGCTTTAGAGGCTCACACTCAAAAGTTAAGTGCGACAGGTCGTGATGTGAGAAACACAATGCTGATAGTTGATCAAAGGGGAGAACTTTGCTTAGGTGGCTAACGAAAAATACATCTAGCAGGGTACTTGAATCATTAGTAAGGTGTGTCGAAGCCGATGTATTCACCGGATGCAAGCCAAGAGCTTTCAAATCATCGGCGAGTGTGGATTCTAAGAGCAAATTGCTGTTGATATCGCCTCCTAACATAATGTATGGTGATACATTAGTCAATTCATCCAACTTAGCTAATAATGATGCGGTATTAACATTTTTATTAGGTATGTATGCACACCCCAACATAATTTTTTTGTCCTTGCAAGTAAAAAAAAAATATATGAATAAAAATAATATTTAAAACAGAGTTTAAAAGATTTGAAAAAGTTATTCGTTAAAAAAAAAGACAAACAAAAAAGGCAAATGATGATCGTCGTTCTCTTTCCTTAGGCTGCGTTATCAGCTTCTTCATTTGTAGTCGTCAGGTCAGCAGCAAAAGCTGCCAACTCCTCAGCATCATTTATTATGATTGGTTTCTCATTTTTAGTTTTTTTTATATGGACAAGTCCACGCATCGTAAAAACGGAGAATAGTTTTTGATCTCTTTTTAGGTTTATTGCAGATTGTAAAAGAGATCGATTTTTCGCCGTTAAACATTCATTAATAAAAACCGCACTTTTGTTGGTATCATTTTCATCAAACCCAAAATCTCGAAGTCGCAGTGGTTGTTGTGATGTAATTCCGTAATTAGCAATTGATCGAAGAACAGTGCTTTTGTCGCTCGGGGACAAGAATTTTATTACAATTGGTGCTGAATTGTTATTGTTTTGTCTTCTTAAACGGAATATACTTTTGAGTGAAGGTGGTTGAAAACCAGCAACATTTACGCACATGTGATTAAACATCATTTTTAAGTTTTTGTTCGGTATATAAAGTACACCTTGAAGCAGTGCGTCGCTACTTATTTTTTTGTATTTTTCTTCTGTTTGTTCCATGTGTGTTAAAATATTGTTAATGGTTTCGTTGTGTTGGTTAATTTATTGTTTTAGTTGGATATTTTCGCGTTTGATAGTGTCTACTGCATTTAATTGAGATTCAATTACTTGGACTCGCTTTTTCATGCTCTCAATTGAAGTTCTAAGGATGTTTATTTCGCCATCAATTTTTTTGGCTAACCTTTCTTCGGACCCCGAAATTTTTAAGGTAATAGAAGATGTAATTGACTCACTTTGTTTAAGAAGTGCATTCTCTAATCTGATCCACATATCCCCTGTACCGTCATCAAGTTTTGGTTTAAGTGATGGTGATTGATACAGCTTGCTGCTTGATGGTGTACTTGAGCATGCAGTTATATTTGCCACTTTACCACTGCGTTTTGACATGATGCAATATAAATGTGGGGGTGAAAGGGCTAATAATTCGGTATTTCAATTAATAAAGCACTGACAAGGTGAACAAAGGAATGCAAAACTTAAATTTGATTTCAAGCACAGAAAATTAAAACTGGTTAAAATCAGGAATATTCGATGAAAAATATTTGAATTCGGTTAAGTGGATATTGTTTATATTCAAATGAGGCAAGTCTGAACACTTTCGATCGCTTGATACGTAATTTTATGCTAAGAAACTTGAACTTTTACTAGCTACCAACTGTTATCACTCTTCACATCACATTCCGTAGATGCGTTGAAAAAAAACATATATATATTGCAGCAACCCGAAAAATTTGGCAGCTTCAGTGCAAGATTCAGCTGCCGATGATCCAACCAAGTTCAACGATGAGGCCCATTTTTGGATAAATGGGTACGTGAATAAGCAAAATTACCTGATTTGTGACGACACCAATCAACGCGAGATTCACGAGGTACCAATGCATCCAAATAAAGTTACTGTTTGGTGTGGATTTTGGGCTGGAGGCGTGATCGGTCGGTACCTTTTCCAAAATGATGCTGGCCAGGCCATCACCCTCAACGGCGATCGCTATAGGTTAATGATCAGAAACTCCTTGTGGCCTGAATTGGATGACATGGGTACCGAAGACATATGGTTTCAGCAGGATGGCGCTACGTGCCACACAGCTCAAGATACAGTCACTATTGTGCACTAGCAGTTTCCTGCCATGGTAATCTCGAGGGGACACGAATTGGTTACCAAGATCGTGTGATTTGAACCTGTAGTGACCACACTAAGCACCACCACCTCACCTCTCCTAAAACGATCTTCTTTCCCACGGCATCATGCTCTGAACTCAGTGAAGGCATAAGCATTCTCAGTCTTATTTAATATGTTGAAATACTTGATAAACACATACTTGCGATCAAAATTATTATTGTATTTAATCTTTGATATTGTTGTTTATTGAAAATATTTGTTATAAGATTTTCATTACATACTTCATTCTCAATCGAATAAGCTGTTGTTATTTTTACTCTGCTAAAAGGTTAAGGGCCCAGGACATACAAGATTGTAAAAATATTAATAGAGAGACCAATTCAATCTTTAGAACATAAATATGTCAATCCATCTGAATCCATCAGGAGTCCATCATATGGAGAATCTGACTGGTTCTAAAAATTGGTCAACATGGAGCTTTGCGATAAAGACGCAATTACAGCTGGAATATGCTTGGAAATGTATTGAGCATGTTGCCAATGAAGCCTTGGATGTTACTAAGACAATATTGCTCGATGTAAAATGATTTTAGCTATCGACAAGAATTTATATGCCCATGTAAGGGATGTTACAACTTCCAAGGAGGTATGGACAGCGCTACAAAATCTTTTCCAAGACTCAGGGTTAGACAGACGCATTGGGTTGCTACAAAAATTGTGATCTGTAGTAATGGTTGATTGCTCATCCGTAGAAAATTATGTAAGTAAGATCGTTTTAACAGCTCAAAAATTAAATGATATTGGTTTTACCGTCAATGATGAATGGGTTGGAGGCTTATTACTTGAAAGTTTACCCAATGAATATAAGCCCATGATAATGAGTATAGGAAGTAGCTGGCAGAAATTAACTGCAGATTCTATTATAATGAAGTTTCTACAAGATGTTAAATTTAATTCAACACCTTCGAACTCAGCTATTTTATGTTTAAAAGGGGTCGTTTTTCAAATATGCAAATGAAAACGAAACTCAAGTTTGACAACAAAGGAAAATCTCGCTGCTTTAACTGCGACGGACTTGGACATTTTGCTTCTGAATGCCCATCCAAGTTTAAAGCATTCCATGCACAGTCCAAAAAGGACGAATGGTGTTTCGATAGCGGCGCAACTGATCATATGACGTCCGATTCGAGCTATTTCAAAGAACTCAAACCATTCAAGATGCAGATCAAGACTGCAAATAGCATGACTATGGACGCTGTGAACAAAGGTGATATATCGTTGGAAGTATTGACTCCCAAAGGTAAAGAAACCGTTACAGTCCATGATGTCCTCTACGTCCCCGAAATAGAAGCGAACTTACTATCCATAAAGAAGATTGTGGATCATGAGAATGTTGTCATCTTTGACAAAAATAGTTGCAAGATTGTAAAAATATTAATAGAGAGACCAAATCAATCTTTAGAACATAAATATGTCAATCCATCGGAATCCATCAGGAGTCCATCATATGGAGAATCTGACTGGTTCTGAAAATTGGTCAACATGGAGCTTTGCGATAAAGACGCAATTACAGCTGGAAGATGCTTGCAAATGTATTGAACATGTTGCCAATGAAGCCTTGGATGTTACTAAGACAATATTGCTCGATGTAAAATGATTTTAGCTATCGACAAGAATCTATATGTCCATGTAAGGGATGTTACAACTTCCAAGGAGGTATGGACAGCGCTACAAAATCTTTTCCAAGACTCAGGGTTAGACAGACGCATTGGGTTGCTACAAAAATTGTGATCTGTAGTAATGGTTGATTGCTCATCCGTAGAAAATTATGTAAGTCAAATCGTTTTAACAGCTCAAAAATTAAATGATATTGTTTTTACCGTCAATGATGAATGGGTTGGAGGCTTATTACTTAAAAGTTTACCCGATGAATATAAGCCCATGATAATGAGTATAGGAAGTAGCTGGCAGAAATTAACAGCAGATTCTATTAAAATGAAGTTTCTACAAGATGTTAAATTTAATTCAACACCTTCGAACTCAGCTCTTTTATGTTTAAAAGGGGTCGTTTTTCAAATATGCAAATGAAAACGAAACTCAAGTTTGATAACAAAGGAAAATTTCGCTGCTTTAACTGCGACGGACTTGGACATTTTGCTTCTGAATGCCCATCAAAGTTTAAAGCATTCCATGCACAGTCCAAAAAGGACGAATGGTGTTTCGATAGCGGCGCAACTGATCATATGACGTCCGATTCGAGCTATTTCAAAGAACTCAAACCATTCAAGATGCAGATCAAGACTGCAAATAGCATGACTATGGACGCTGTGAACAAAGGTGATATATCGTTGGAAGTATTGACTCCCAAAGGTAAAGAAACCGTTACAGTCCATGATGTCCTCTACGTCCCTGAAATAGAAGTGAACTTACTATCCATAAAGAAGATTGTGGATCATGAGAATGTTGTCATCTTTGACAAAAATAGTTGCCGTGTCATTAATTCTACAAAAGAAGTTATAGCTTTAAGAAGATCTTCAAATGAGTTATACAAATTGGATATTGCCACAAATCAGAATGCATATATTGCTCAATGTAATCTTGGCAATATTTAGCATAGAATATTTGGTCACTTGGGTCAAGAGAACATGATACTCTTTGCACAAGGCTTAATAAAAGGCGTTGAGCTAAGACAAGACTCATTATTGAATTGCATATCCTGTGCGGAATGAAAACAGAATCGTAACATATTTCCGTTAGAAGGGTCGAGATCATCAAAAGTTCTTGAATTAATCCACTCAGAAGTGTGTGGTCCCATGGAGGTGAAATCTATAAAGGGAAGTATCTATTTTGTAACTTTCATAGATAATTTCACCCGAAAAGTATTTGTATACTTTATAGAGACTAAATATTCTATTCTTAGCTGTTTTCGTGAATTCAAAACCGAAGTAGAAAATCAACAAGAGTCACGAATAAAAATTCTACGAACGGAAAATGGGAAGGAGTTTAAGACCAAAGCAATGGAACATGAATTGAAGAAGTATGGAATCGTTCATCAGACAACAGTCCCCTATACTCCCGAGCAAAAGGGCTTAGCGGAAAGGATGAACCGAACTTTGACAGAAAAGGCTCGATCTATGTTATGTGATGCTAACATGCCCAAATTATTTTGGGCTGAAGCAGTTCATAGTGCGTGTAACATAGTAAATCGTTCACTTTATAGAAAACTCAAGAAGACGCCAGAAGAATTATTGTGTGGTTGCAAACCAGATCTTACGCATTTTCGTATTTTTCGGTGCACAACAATGTAACATATTCCGAAGCAAAAACGTCGTAAGTTTGATTCAAAAACTGAAGAATGTATTTTTGTAGGGTACTTAAATACATCAAAGTTATTCCGACTATATAGCTTGCAAAAGAAGGATGTTTTCGTTATACGCGATGTAGTATTTCATAAGGAGAACTATCACTATCAAGAAAAGAAAAAAGTAAACACGAAAGAAGTTCCAATGTATACTGCAGTAGTGGGGCGAATCCAAAAAACTTAGCTATCGATAGTAAATTTGAGTCATGTTCATCAATCCGACACGATGCCCATGAAGTGGGGAAGATAAAGCTACCATAACTCCTCAAGAATCAAACGAAGAAGAAGAAGATAAAACAACTCAGGAAGCAATTCGCCGAAGTGAAAGAATTTCGAAATTACTAAAAGTGGTATACAATGCTGAGAAGACCCAGATTAGCGAAGGCTCTGAAAACATCGAAGATGCATTATCTAGAAGCGACAAAGGAAAATGGATAGAGGCAATGGAATGTGAAATGAAGTCTTTCGAAGAAAATAATACCTGTAAATGTGTAGACAAGCCCACTGGAGCCAATATCATCAAGATAAAATGGGTTTTCAAAATGAAGAAAGACGAAAACAATGGTGTGCGGTACAAAGCTCGTTTAGTGGTAAAAGGTTTTCCACAAAAGAAAGGTATTGACTATGAGGAAACGTATTCAGCCGTAGTCAGGTAATCATCCATTCGGTACTTGATTTCATTATCCGCAAGATATAACTTAGAAATTCAACAAATGGATGCTGTAACTGCTTTTCTTCAAGGTGGGTTAAGTGAAGATATCTATGTTGGGAAACCGAAGGGTCTTTTGATTTTAAGAGAAAGGCCAGTGACGAAATTGAATAAAGCTGTCTAAAGATTGAAACAATCAAGCTTAGTGTGGTACATTAAATTGGACAGAGTTCTTCAAAAGCTTGAATTGAAGCGCTCAAAAATATATCCTTGCATATATTTCCATCGAAAAGGTACAAATATGACATTCCTTGCAATATATGTAAATGATATTCTTATCCTTACCAATGAAATGCCATATTGGGAAAATCTAAAATCAAATTTAATGAAAGAGTTCAAGATGAAATTCTTGGGAACTGCGAAGCAATGCATCGGTATTCACATTTCGCACGAGAAAGATGGGATTTACTTGGACCAAGAAAAATATATAAGAGAAATGCTGGAGAAATTCAATATGGATAAATGTCATCCTTTAACAACTCCAACGGATATCAACTCCAAATTTTCAAAAGACATGTCACCTAAGACCCCAGAAGAAGAAAAAGAAATGGCTAAAGTTTCTTACAAACAAGCTATTGGAAGTCTAATGTTTGCATCACAGTGCACTCGACCAGATATCTGTTTCGCAGTTAACAAATTAGGCAAATTGAATAACTGTTCTGGCAAAGAACATTGGGCAGCTATAAGGAGGATATTCAGATATATCTAAGGAACAAAAGCAGCAAAATTGAAGTTCTCAAAAAATGGAAATTCAGAATTCAAGATTTATTCAGATTCTGATTGGGCAAATGACTCTGACGATAGAAGATCGGTTACAGGATATGTATGTGTCTTACAAGGAATCGCCCTGTCCTGGGCAACGAAACCTCAGCCAACTGTTGCCCTATCTACAGCAGAAGCCGAATATATGGCACTTTCGGCATCAACCCAACTCAGAGGCAATGTGGATTCGTAGTCTTGAGATTGAACTGAACTAAGATTTTTAAAATTCAGCCATGAATATATATTGCGAAAATAAAAGTGCAATCCACTTGGCATAAACTAGCAAGTACTTATCAAGATCCAAATATATTGATGTTCGACATCATTTCATACGAGAAAAGAAGAACTTGAATATTATCACCTTCGTTGGAATTGGAACTGAATTTATATTTGCAGATAATTTAGCGAAACCAGTTGCAGCAGAAAAACATAAATACTGTTCAAATAAAATGGGTTTATATTTAAAGTAAATTTTGTTCGAGTGGGGGTGTTGAAATACTTGATGAACACATATGTACTTGCTATCAAAATTATTATTGCATTTAATCTTTGATACTCTTGTTTATTGAAAACATTTGCTATAAAATGTTCATTACATATTTTATAATCAATCGAATAAGCTGTTATTATTTTAACTCTGCTAAAATAATAGAATGGTCTAACCGGATGAATAATTATGCAGTGAATAAGGTCTTATGTAGCCTCTTTATAAGTTCGTATTTATAAAACATTTTCCCATTAATTATAGTTATGCAGGGTTTTATGTCCAAAAAGTACCAAAAACGGGTAATCTATTCCAATTTGGCTGTCATGATCAAATCAGCTGTTTGTCAGAAAACGCAACTAGAACTTTTGTTGGTATTGTGATTGTGATTTAATGAAAGCCAAATAAATAATAATACAAAATATTAATAAATAGTAATAAATAATGAATCTTAGTTTTTCATCCCTTATCCCTTAAAATCCTGTTTATATTGGTAGTACCCAATACGTCATATGTTGAGCATTATGTGGATGAGTAGGGTGAGGGTGGTTTCACTTCTCTCACGGTCAGGTTCTGAGTAGCAAAACGCACTTTTTTGGTTTTTGTATTTCTTATAGAAGTTGTGAATTTGTTTTTTTAAGCACAACAATTTTAGGTTTAGGTTTAATTTAATAAGGTAGGCTATAGGCTTTCGTCGGGGACAGGCATGTACCTCGTCACACAACCAAAGGTCCAAGCGAACAATTTCAATAATTTAAGCATATTTGCTTTGGAAAACCTGTATTTTTTTAAGTCTCCATTTATATGATTCATTGGATTGAATCGTTTTTACTACAGTTTTCTTCTGCTCGGCGTTGGAAATTTTGCATTTAAATTATTGAAATCATTTAACAAGAATACACAATTTAAATGCATGTTGTCTTATGTTCAAACTTAAAATGACATTTCCTTACGTGGGCTCTATGCAACCTATAAGCGCGTTTAGCTTACAATGGCTTTATTTAACGTTGCATAAGTTTTATTAACGAGATTTTCGAGCTCAGAGGCATTATAAGGAGTGCATAGCGCTATATAGTCGCTATAATGCAATTATAAATAAGTCTGCCTATGTTTATGCCATACCCACTAAATCATATTCTTTATTTTCGTACACAGTATGGAATTCCCATTGCATTCGTTTGTATACCTACAATAATGGATACATTTCGCATGCAATTGCCTTTTACATCACACTCATTCTGTAGTCAAGTGCCCATACGACTAATAATATACTTATGACTCGATAGCGCCTCTATTCAATGACAATGGATACATAATTATTAAAATCCAAAGTCAAGGGCAAGCGGCACTGCACACAGAGTGAGTATAGTAAATAGCGTCTGTTATGGTTGTGTCAAGACGTAGGTATAATAAACTGTATCTAGAACGCTTGACCAATATCATAATACTACGTTTTCACCTACCACTTAATCCAGATTTAAGTGGATTAACCATAAATCCTCTTTGAAATCTTCTAAATCTTGAAGATTTCCCGTACAAATTTTAATCTCCTTAAGTGAAGATTAAAAATTAATCTCATTGAAATCTTCTTCCAAATAGAAGATTCTCAAAAAAAAACAAACCTTATTTCATAGAACGCGCCTATTCTAATGTCATATTTGCTCCATTGACGTTCAACAAAAAAAAAATGTCCAACATTATTTAATTTGTTTTTGTCTGGTATAATTTGTCGTTGCTTTCAAATTCTGTTTTTGTTTATAAATAAGTATAAAAATTAAAAAATGCAATAAAGCTACAAAGACCAAAGCGGTCGGTGCCTCGAATTTGTAATGGAAAATGTTTAAGCTATCCTACAGTAATACTTTGAAGTAGTTCTTTCCCAAATATATAAAAACGAAAACCGTGCAAGGGCGATTACAGTATTTATGTAAATATATCTATATGCTGCAAGATGTTGGGATAACAATATTTTAAGGTTATTACTCATTTTTATTTATTGAAATTAAATTTTTTCACTGCACCGAAATTATTATTATTCTTCCCAAGTATTTTGTTTTTGTCTTGTTGTATTGACTTTTGAATGACCATTCATAGTGAAAACGTCAAACTAATCTTTTTTCACTGGTGAAAACACTTGAAGATTAATTTTTAATCTTCTCAAGTTAAACCGGATTAACTTTAGGTGAAAACGTAGCATAATCTGCGTTTTATTATCTACGGGTCTGGGTTTGGGTTATGTTTTAACACGTATTACAAAAACAACACGAGATCCAGTTTTCTATCTGGGTTTGCAAATATTAATATTAAATTCAGCAACAGAGTGTACATATAAGTACATAACCCAGATCGTTTTATTTTTACGGGGTGAACCATATGGGTTATTGGCGATAATAAAACACGGCTATAGTCGATGTAAGCCGGAGATAGATTGTACTATATTGAGGGCGATGCAAGAGTGGCTATTCTTAGTGACGAAATAATTAAAATGATGATTGGTGCGTTGCTTGGGAAAAGTGTTAAACTGCTTTTTTCCCTTATGAGGATGGATATGTGTGGTGGGGATGGAGTTTGTTGGATTTGAGGGTATAAATACTTTCAATCAATCATCGAAGAGTCAGAATTAAATTGAGAATTAATCAGACCAAAATTCCAACCTGGTCGCAGCCAAGCTCAAGACAGCGGGCCTTTTTAGAATAATAAAAAAATATATAACATAAAATACAAATGTCGCAGCCAAGCTAAAGACCGCGGGCCTACTATAAAAAACAATTATAAATAAAAACATAATACAAACATAACTAAAATTTCTTTCTTCAACACTCCGGGTATTCGCTCTTCTCTCGATAGTGAGAAAGCACGGCGGATAGTCGATACAACAACCCCTTTAGACCTTTTCTTGCCTTTAATAATATTAATTTTTTTCTGTACACTGCTACAAAATAAAAACTTGAGTCTGATGAGAAATATTCAAAATAAATATTGTAGTGGGTGTAAGAATCTGTGTAGAAATCCGTTTTGATTCCGCCTCGAAGAAGGTATTCAAAACGGAACAGTTTTTCTAGAAAAAAATTGGTTTTAATTTGAAACGAATCTGATTTTCTGAAAAAAAAAATTGACGGCGGAGCGACTGCAGATCGATGTTTTTATTGAAACGAAATCGCAATAAGAAATAAAAGGTTTTTTCTCCCTATTAAATACGACAAATGTGCCGGCTTGCGCCACTGCCCCTCGCAGCCTGCCACCCTGGGCTATGGCCCTCTTGGCCCTAGGGTAAATACAACCTTGATTGCGACCCAGCTCGTTACAAATTAAATTAAATTAAACTGTTTCTAATAATTTTAAAAGTATATTTTTTTAATTTAAATATAGTTGCAGACAGTAAATAATAAACAAATAAGGTATGACTGTGACAAGGCGTATGTGTTAGAAGTTGGACCTCCAGGAGCTACTTGTGTTGGTGGTAAATGGAGCCCCTTAGAACTGCCAAAATGTTTGCTTGGAAAACATACAAGACTTAGATGGAACCGACGAAGAAGATCATTACACATGAGACACGTGCTGATTTTCTATTAAAAATAAAAAGATTTAATCAATTGAGAAAAAGATTTAATCAAATAAAAAGACTTAATCAATTGAATTTATAGAAATTTGATTAAATTGAAAGTCAATGAGTCAAACATTTTATATAATTAAGTAATATCCAAAACACAAAAAATTTAGCTTAATAATCTAAGTTGATTTCTCAAATTATAACACGAAACAAAGAACGAGCATTTTATAATTTAAATTGAATTGTTAAATGTATTTGATTTGAAAGAAAAAAAAATTAATAAACTCGTTTTTAACTAAACTTCATTTTAAAATCATTCAAAATAATTAATCTTAATTTAAACTAATAAATTAAAATATAATTGTGCAAAAACAATAACCTGCTATGTACATATTTATATACCTAGGTTCCATCTATGTAGGTAATTAATTATTACCTTCCTAATTTCCATAATTAAAATCCATTTTATTATACATTCGTACGTAGGTACCTATGTAATTATTTCTTAAATCATGCATTCGACAATTTATTATACTAAAAACCAATGTAATGTTACCTACATCGGCTTTAAACCAGTGACAATTCCTGGTTATAAAACATAAGGTTAGAAATTTGATAATAATAATACTGAAAAAACATATCTTTCTCTGTTTATTTTATTTATTCCAACAATAATAAATAAATTCTTCCCTCAACGGTTATAAAATTTTCAATGACTTGGCCATTAAAGTCATTACTTTCTTTCAATGTTTTTAAAACTTCCTTTTCGATTAACATTTGAGCCCTATGGCGTTTTGTGAAAAACCTGAATTTTCCCTGATAAACAAATTCTGTGTTTTTTGAAACCTAGGGTCGCCCTCAACTCGCCCTGAAGTAGATCTAGGGCTTTAGCTGGGTTAAGTTGAGGTAAATGAATAAACGTCAAAGTCACACGAGATCTGATTTGGTTTTTTATTTTTATAATGGAATATTCAAATTATTTTTCAGACACAGACATTCGAAATGGAAACCTTTGAAGTTTTGGATTGTGCATAGGGCATAAAAAAAGGTACTAAGATGCCAAATTTAACGTATTTCAAGCTTGAATTGTTGACCCTGGGTAAAGTTCAACGAAGGAACCTACTGAAAGGTAACAAAAGGTTCAAAAATGCAGATTTATGGGTGATTTTTGTATAGTATCGAATTCAAGAGAATTGAATATCATTATGTTTTTTTTTTTAAATTTCGGCAAAACTCGGTAATCACTTTGAGCAATATTTTAAGTACACATAATTAAACACTGGGGTCAAATGTTTCCTTCTATACAATTTTTATAACATAATCACTCCCAAGCGTCTGTAAAAAATAGATTCTGTATTCAGTTTGCAAGAATAATTTTGAATTTCAGACAAAAACACAGTGAAAAAACTTTTTATATTGTTCTTCTAGTGACGTTTGGCGGAGCAATTCGCTTGTGTTTTTTGTTATCCTCATCGCTGATGCTTATTGGAAATATTATTTCGGATACAAAGCTGTCGGAGTAAATCTGTGAACGAATCAGATAGGTTAGCTAAAGTTGTCAAAAAATCAGAACAAAACGCACAGGCATACTAAATGAATTTTGCAGTCAGCAGTTCTATATAATTGTTCTCGGATAACTAGTTATTCCAATTTTTTTGGGATAACTCAAGATAGCTTTCATGAGAACAGCTGTGTTATCATTATATGTATGTACTTTTGAATATTACAACAACTGAATTTTATTCTAGATTGCTGAGAATAACTGAACGTCGTGAACGTCCCCAATGACAGTTATTGACATCAGTGATGAAAATCAACTTTTTTCGATTGTACTGCACGCTGAAATAAAATAGTACTGAAAAAGATCAAATAATACTGTGCTTTTTAAATGGATAAAAACTTGCAACCACATAAATTCAAAAATAAAATGTATTTATTAAAAAAAAAGAAAACAATTCATTTGTTATAAATATTAATGTACCATAGTAAAGAAACTTCATTATTATGGCTATATAAATAACGGACGGATGACGGATGATTGTGTATGGTGCTATCCTCATTGCTGATGCGATGAGACAGACAATGATGATTGACATCAGAGATGGAAATGAACTTTTTTCGATTGTACTGAACGCTGAAATAAAATAGAACTGAAAAAGAACAAATAATACTGGATGGATAAAAACTTGCAAACACACAAATAAAATTTATTTATTAACAAAAAAGAAAGAAAATTTATTTGTTATAAATATTAATGTACCATAGTAAAGAAACTTCATTATTATATCTATATCACACTAAGGAGCCAGTCGTGTATTTGAGAATTTGGCGCCCCGAGCCAATACGTTCTGCCGCGCTATAGGTAAATTTAAAAAAAAATCGTTCGAATCGTTCTTCGCTTAACCCAGAACGGAGATAATTTTGAATTTTTTTAGAACGGAACACGAACGTTCTGCACTACAATTTGTGACCGCAGTGCAAAGGAACATACGCAATGCTATTTCTGTATATGGAAAAGCTTTCTTCAAGTCTTTTTTGTTTAAAAAAGAGGTGAAGCTGTCTTAAGCTCATGTTATTATATTGGACGATAAGACTTTCTTAAAGGAATACATTCTTCTTGAAGATCATCTGCAAGACCAATTGGGTATAAGTTTTCATATTATTGGCATTTACTCTAACTTGAGCTTGAGACATCATGTTCAGTTTACATAAGAATGCGAATTTGGTGGTTACCGCGTCATACGCCAATATTCGCCTCCTCAGCTCGTTTAGCAACTATTAAAATTTCGGTAAAAAAGCATTTACCTCGAAATGGTTACGTCTTCGTAGTTAAACTTCTCCCTCGAGAAACTCATCATTGTGTTTTTTCTCTTGATTATTCCTTTTTGGTCACTTCTGTAGTCTTCTGAGCATTTTTGTTGACCGACCTCCTCAAATGCATCAAGGGATTCACGTTTGTTTTCTACGAAAGTGACGAGTGACTCGTAGAGCCTAGAAACTAATTCTACATCAGTGTCAAGGCCTTGCAAAATTTTGGAACCTCTGTTAAAATGTTTGGGTATAATTCCTCAAAATTCCGATAATATGGCTGTATCCAATGATTTGAGTTGAACCAAAAGTCCTGTAGGTTCGTTCATTTTTACGAAAGCCTTTTGTTGAGCAATACTTTCAATCGATTCAAGAGCAGCGAATACCTGATTCCAATCTTTATTAATGTTGGAACAGGCATCATCACCCACTGATAATCGTGCATTTGATAGATTTTTACAGTAATATTATATGGTTTAGTCAAAAAGTATTGCAATAATTTTGCACATTCCGTTGATGCTGTGAAAGATGTTTTGCAGCAACCCGAAAAATTTGGCAGCAATGAATGTGCAGGATAGCTAGAAACGGATGTTTGCAAAAGTACCCCGTGCCTTATGTCACGGGGTACTTTTGCAAACATGAGCAACTGTTTTATGGATGTGAGGTTTTCTGCAACTGTGATTCTTCTATGAGGAGAAAACTAAATATCGCATTTAATAATATTGCACAATATGTATTTAAAGTAAGACGTTTCGACAGAATGTCGCATTTTCCCAGGGCGCTATTATAATATGTCGTTTGATCACCTTCTTCGTTATAGGTCACCTATCCTGCTTTCTCTTGACTTACATTGGAACCGCAGCCTTAAATTAACTATCCATTTTTATCTATATATATTAAAATTAATGCCACTTTTCGTTGTAATTTTATAACTCAAGAGCGGGCTCACATATCCAAACCATATTTTTAGGCTTTGTTCGGACTATTTAGTAGATGGTTTGTGTGCAGTTTGCACAAATCGGTCGAGCGGTTCTTCATTTATCACATTTTTTGTAACAAATGAATTCAATTAATGTCGGATCATTTTGTTGGTGGGGATTTTGCTGTCAAATTGAAACGTTTTTCATATGGGGATTGTGCTGTCAAATTGAAAGTTTTTTTTAGTGCATTCATACAAACGGTGAGTCTTGAATTGTTCAAATGTACTATGTATATGTGTGCGTGTACTTTTCTCAGTTTTTGAGCGATACTGATACACCACTATCAATGTAGCAATTTGTTTTTAATTTTATTTATTCTTCTTTATAATATGAAGGAATAATACCACGAGCCGGGCGAACAAATATAGGTCGGCGAACGCGTAATGCAAATGGTGTGGCATTACTAAGACGATCACAAACTGCAAATGAACGCGCACAAGTTAATGCATCGCAGGGTGAACGTAATGCACGAAATAGATTTGTTGACTCTGTACTTGTACTGAATCTTGCAAGACGATCACGAATACGTCGTGCTCTTTTGGCTGAAGTGATGCGTGCTGCTTTTAATTACAACAATCAAATTGATTATAGTATGTACGGATACATTGGAATGATGGACGCAATATGTCCACATTGTGATGCGGCTAACTTTCCAGGTGAAACGCCCGGAATGTGTTGTGCTAATGGCAAAGTGAGATTGCCAGCATTAGAAACTCCACCCGAACCATTGTATTCATATATCTTTGGGGCATCTCAAACGTCAAATCACTTTTTGAGTCATTTTGAACAATACAATTAGGCATTTCAAATGACTTCTTTTGGTGCTAAAAAATTATTATTAGAGATAATTTTATGCCGACGTTTAAGGTAAATACTTCAACAGGATTGTCCCATGTTTATATCAATCTGAATCATAAAGTATTCGATATTTTTAAAAATTCTCATCCACCATCTACCTAATATTCAGTACATGTTACAGATTCAGGGCCAGATTTATCATCAAGCTGGTTCGTTATTGCCATACCCCGACGCTGATCATCAATTTTTCCAAATTTATTTTATTGGTGATGAAAATCGTGAATTGGATCAACGTTGTGCAATTGTTTCGAATACAAGACGAGAAATTATTTATGAGCTACAAAGGTTTTTCCATCAACATAACGCATTAGTTCAATTGTTCAAAATTGCTCTCGATCGTATGCCATCTGATAATCACAAAATCGTAATAAGGGCTGATAGAACACCTTTTGGAGAGCATGCAAGGCGATTCAATGCACCGACAATTGATGAGGTTGCAATTGTAATTATTGGTGATCAGTTTCAATCCCGTGATATTGTACTTCATCGCAGAAATGAGCAATTGCAACGTGTTTCGGAACTTCATCGTAGTAACGATGCATTACAATACCCAATATTGCATTGGAAAGGTGACGATTTCTACCATATCAATATACCAATGATTGATCCACGAACAGGTAAATAATAATTGACCTATTTTCAGTGTGTTGACATTTCATTTGTATAATTTTCTAAAGTCAAATTTTGCACATATTTTCAGGTCTACATGTACAGAAAAAAGTTAGTGCAATGAATTTTTATTCGTATCGATTGATGGTTCGTCCACAAGAAGAAAATTATATCTTGAGATGTGGTAAACTATATCATCAGTACATCGTTGATATGTATGCCAAAATAGAAACTGAACGTCTTTATTTTATTCGTTTCAACCAAGCAAAATTAAGATCCGAAGAATATATGCATTTGCAAGATGCGATAGCGAATGATGCTAATGTTAATGACATCGGACGTTTAACTATATTGCCATCTTCGTATCTTGGTAGCCCACGGCATATGAACGAATATGCACAAGACGCAATGTCTTATGTACGAAAATACGGTCGACCGGATCTGTTCATTACATTTACATGTAATCCGCAGTGGGATTATTTGAAGGACAGTCGACATCTGATCGTCATGACATTACAGCACGTGTGTTTCGGCAAAAAATTGAAAGCACTTATCGATTTAATTGTGAAATTATGTGTATTTGGAGAGGTGCGTTGCCTTATGTACTCCATCGAGTGGCAAAAAAGGGGATTGCCGAACCCACATATATTAATTTGGCTGGTACATAAAATAACTCCGGATCAAATCGATAACTTTATATCAGCTGAAATTCCTCATCAAACTGTTGATCCTGAGTTATTTCACATTGTCGTTAAAAACATGATACATGGTCCGTGCGCTGAACTTAATATGAATTCGCCATGTATGATTGATGGAAAGTGTTCGAAACGATACCCAAGACAATTGACTTTAGACACAATAACGGGCAATGATGGATATCCGTTGTATCGACGTAGATCACCTAATGATAATGGCAAAACGGCAACCATTAGATTGCGTAACCAGGACGTTGAAGTTGATAATCGTTGGGTGGTTCCGCATTGTCCATTATTATCGAAAATATTCAATGCTCATATAAATGTGGAGTATTGTAATTCAGTAAAATCCATTAAATATATTTGCAAGTATGTAAATGAAGGGAGCGATATGGCTGTTTTCGGCGTTGCTGGTGATAATAGAAATGATGAAATTACTCAGTATCAAATGGGGCGCTATGTTAGTAGTAATGAAGCTGTCTGGAGGATTATGTCGTTTCCAATGCACGAAAGACATCCTGTGGTCGTTCACTTGGATGTGCATCTTGAGAATGGCCAACGTGTTTATTTTAATGAAGCAAATGTATTGGAAAGAGTAGCACAACCACCTGCGACTACGTTGACCGCTTTTTTCAAATTATGCGAAACTGATACATTTGCGATAAATTTGTTATATTCTGAAGTGCCTCAGTATTACATATGGAATGTGTCTTCGAAAAAATTTCAAAGACGTAAACAAGGAACAGCAGTCGATGGGCATCCAGGCATTTTCTAAACAGATGCAATTGGGAGAATATATACAGTACATCCAAACAATGCTGAGTGTTTTTATTTGCGATTGTTATTAGTTAACGTCAATGGCCCAAAATCATTTCAAGAATTGAGAACAGTCAACGGTCATTTGTGTCAAACATATCGTGAAGGATGTCAACTCTTGCATTTGTTGGAGGATGATGCACATTGGGATTCAACACTTTATGATGCATCTACTTCAGCTCATCCTCAACAAATAAGAATGCTATTAGCCATTATATTATCAACATGTATGCCATCAAATCCACTAGAATTATAAAACAAATATAAACATTATATAGCAGAAGATATTTTAATTCGTACGCGTCATCATGCAAGAAATCCTGATTTGTTGATTACATTGGAAATGTACAACGAAACTTTGATAATAATTGAAGATATGTGTCTAACGATTGTAAATAAAGCATTAGAGCAATTGGGTATGACCGCACCATATCGTGAGATGCACGATTTGTTTGATCGTGAATTGCAACGCGAGCAGGAATTCAATTCTAATGAATTGTGTTTATTTGTACAATCGAATATAACCAAATTGAATATGCAGCAAAAACATGTATATGACACAATCATGCAAGCCGTTTCCAATAATGCAGGTGGATTATATTTCTTGGATGCACCATGTGGTAGATCCAAAACGTTCGTTATATCATTGATTTTAGCGACTATTCGATCGGAAGAGAAAATTGCATTGGGACTTGCATCTTCGGGAATTGCTGCTACATTATTAGAAGGTGGTCGGACCGCACACTCTGCATTAAAATTGCCATTGAACGTACAGGTGATTGAAACTCCAACTTGCAATATTTCGAGAAATTCTGCTATGGCAAAAGTTCTGCGATTAACTTCAATTATTTTATGGGATGAGTGTACAATGGCGAATAAAAAATCACTAGAAGCATTTAATCGAACAATGCAAGATTTACGTGGTAATCAACAGCTTTTTGGTGCTGCTTTGATATTACTGTCAGGGGATTTTCGTCAAATATTGCCTGTCATTCCTCGATCAACTCCTACTGATGAAATAAATGCCTGTTTGAAGTCATCAGTTCTTTGGAGATATGTACAAAAATTGACACTGAACATTAATATGCGTATTCACCTACAAAATGATCCAGCTGCCCATGAATTCGCAAAGCAATTGTTAGAAATTGGTGATGGCAAAATACAAATCGACAGTACCAACGGATTGATCGCTGTACCAAACAATTTTTGTACAATTGCGCAATCGATAGATGAATTGATTGAATGTGTTTTTCCGAATATTATTCAGAATTATAGAAATCATGATTGGTTGAGAGTACGCGCCATTTTAGCACCGAAGAACATTCATATCAATCCCATTAATTTTCGCATTCAAGCGAAACTGCGAGGTGTAGTCACTACATACTCGTATAAATCAATTGACAGTGTTATGAATCAAGATGAGGCAGTGAGTTATCCAATTGAATTTTTAAATTCATTGGAACCGGCTGGTATGCCACCGCATTGCTTAAATCTGAAAGTTGGTTCTTTGATTATATTATTGCGAAATATTAATCCACCAAAACTGTGTAATGGCACCAGATTGGCAGTGAAAAAACTATTGCCAAATTTGATTGAAGCTACGATCTTAACTGGTAAATCAAAAGGAGAAGTTTGTTTGATACAGCATATCCCTATGATTCCAACTGATATGCCATTTGAGTTCAAACGATTACAATATCCTGTGCGTTTATCATTTGCGATGTCCATCAACAAGGCCCAAGGGCAAACACTTCACGTTTGTGGTGTGAATTCGGAGGTATCATGTTTTTCACATGGCCAACTTTATGTTGCCTGTTCCAGAGTCGGAACCCCCAGCCGTTTGTTTATTCACGCTCAAAATGGAAAAACAAAAAATATTAAATTTGTTTATTATTTCACTTTATACGTAGCGAAGCACGTACCGGGCCGCTAGTTACCTATACTTTTAATGTTTAATCTCTTTCCCTAATGTATTACCTGGACATATGCTTATAAACGGTGATTTTTTAAGAGTTTGGTTTTTGAAAATTAAAAAAAAACACAGAAACTTGTAAAAAGTGAATGAAATTTTTATTTGGATCGATAAATCAATTTCTGCCATTTACTTTTTAAAAATAATTTCACTTAAATGTTGCCCGCGGCTACGCTGCAGGTGGTCCATTCTGAAGGTCCAATTTTGGCAAACTTTTTCACACATTTCGGCCGGAATCTCACCAATGACGAGTTCAATGTTGGCTTCCAAGGCAGCAATCGTGTTTGGCTTGTCCCCATAGACAATAGAATTAACATAGCCCCACAAAAAATAGTCTAACGGGGTCAAATCACATGATCTTGGTGGCCAATTGACTGCGCCAAAACGTGAGATCAACTGCTCACCAAATTCGCCTCTCAATTGATGCATGGTTTCGCGTGCAGTGTGGCATGTGGCACCGTCCTGTTGGAACCACATGTCGACCGAGTTCAATTCTTGCATTTTCGGCAAAAAAAAATCTGTTATCATCGAACGGTACCTTTCTCCATTGACCGTAACCCTGCGGCCTTCATCGTCCTTGAAGAAGTACGGCCCAATGATGCCGCCTGCCCATAAACCGCACCAAACAGTGCATTTTTCGGGATGCATTGGTAGCTGCTGAATTGCCTCTGGCTGCTCTTCACTCCAAATACGGCAATTCTGCTTATTCACGTATCCATTTAGCCAAAAATGAGCGGAAAAAAACGGACGTAGCTTGCGAAACACATTTTTCACAGAGCACGAATTTTGATAATAAATTTCAATAATTTGCAAACGTTGTTCAGGCGTGAGTCTATTCATGATGAAATGGCAAACAATACTGAATCGAAATGTCAAATGTTCGTGGAATTTGTCATGTGTGATCTGTCAAAAATATAAACGTCCAAAACCAAGTAGCAATAAAATCACCTTTTTTTTAATAACAAAATTTTTTTTTTACATTAAACAAAGTAATCGCGATTTCGTTTCAATAAATAGGATTCGCTACTAAAGCCAATACTTTTTTGCTTCGTAATGAGTGATTACGGATCTAATCTCATTGCCAAAAAATAAAAATTTGATTGACAACACCACTGTCGGCGTGGATGCCTGGGTTGATTTGTACTTACGCTGGCGGACGTGCGTCTGTCCGATTGGATGGCCCAATGTGAATCGGCTTCGGGCTTAGCCAAGGACTAAATCGACTAAATATGTAAGCCCAAATGTGCCAGCAGGCACTCGAGCAAAAGCTGAAGGTTACGTGAATCGTGGGTGGAATAACAATCGCCACGAACAAGAATAAACACTTTGGTGGTTTTATTTTGCTGATGCGTTGCATTAATTTGTTTTGTTTATTGTAAGGATTTTACATCTATATAATTTTGTTTTTTTTTTATTTTAGCTGCACGATGTGCTTGTCTTGGCTGACATCAAACGAAAGGGAAGAATTAGAGGCAAATCCGGAAATGCCCACCAACTTACAATGGGGGTTTTTCCTTTTTACGTTGGCTGCCATCCTCGATTGTAGTAGATGATGGGTGCTGCCAAATTGTCGTATGTGCGGTAGCACAGCTTAGCACTAAATCAGTGCGGTGGCACAGGCTAAATTAATCTGACTACAATCGAGGATGGCATGAACATACCGGCCCTCCTTGGCAGACTATGCCAACAAATACTTTAATTAAGAACAAATTAAAAGATAATCTAACGTGTCCAAAGTGAAAAAAACAAATGATGGCGTGGTTGCCTGGGTTGGTATGTACTTACGCTGGCGAACGTGCGTCTGTCCGAATGGATGATAATTGTCTTGATGGCGGACGTGCGTCTGTCCGAATGGATGATAATTGTCTTGATGGCGGACGTGCGTCTGTCCGATTCTAGTGATAATTGTCTTGCTGGCGGACGTACGTCTGTCTGAATGGATGATAGTTGCCTTGACTTATCGGCCCAAGACTTGGCCCAATGTGGCTCGGCTTAGGACTTAGCCAAGGACTAAACGCCATACAATTAGCGTTGTTGGAAAATGCGAAGTTGGAGAAGAAATTAGACCTTTTGTGGTGGAGGACGTTGTTGCAATATAACTCATGACAAAAAAACTCGGAGTAAAAAATAATTTCTGCAACAATTGCGATATTGCAAATGTGTGCATCATTCAAGTCTTCAAAATTTTAATAGTTTCAATATCACTTTGAGAAAATTAACTTTGGTTTTAAGCAGTTATATTTGTGTACGTACATGAATTTATTTATTATACATTTTTTTTTCTTTCTAAAAACAGAGAGCATGAAGTGCTTGCTCTGGAAACCAACAAACGAAACAACAACGCTAATTGTATGGCGTTTAGTCCTTGGCTAAGTCCTAAGCCGAGCCACATTGGGCCAAGTCTTGGGCCGATAAGTCAAGGCAACTATCATCCATTCGGACAGACGCACGTCCGCCAGCAAGACAATTATCACCAGAATCGGACAGACACACGTCCGCGATCAAGACAATTATCATCCATTCGGACAGACGCACGTCCGCCAGCGTAAGTAAAAACCAACCCAGGCAACCACGCCATCATTTGATCGATACATTTTTTTTTTTTTTTTTTGAAATTTTGAGCACCCAAGTTTAAGGTTACTTCAACCGAAACGGGAAAGGCGGAAACCCCCTTAACTGACTTAAAGCCAGGGTAAAACGCAAAGTTTAACTATTGGTCGCGTGATTTCGCCGAGTTGAGTTTTGATTCTCGCGACTCTTACCCTCCCGTCCGTGCCAGGATTTACTTTTATTACGCGTCCCAGCCGCCATTCCGTTGACGGTAGGTTTTCCTGTTTTATAACTACTAAGTCGTTCGGTTTGACATCCTCTTTTGGCTGTTGCCATTTTTGCCGTTTATAAAGTTCCTTGAGGTATTCTTCCTTCCATCGTCGACATAGTTGTTGTTGAAAGCATTTTAATCTTTCATACCGATTGATAATCGTAAGTGGTTGTGCTTCGATTTCCTCTTCGGGGAATGATAACAGAGGGCTACCGCGAAGGAAATGACCCGGGGTTAATGCCGACAGATCTGAAGGATTGTTCGCATTACATACTGGTAAAATCGCCAGCGCACGATCAACGAAGTAATGTCCCTTTGAAGAACGGGTCCTGCGTAAAGGAGTTCATTCAGACTTAGTCCCCTACTGGAGGCACTAGATGCGTTAAAGACAACGCGCACTTTAGTTGAGGAACTTTCGGGTTTCAGTACCGCATGGTGTGGCAAATAAAATGAGGCCACGTTGCCATCCTTGACAATTTCCGGACTTCCCACCTTTTTCATATGCCCCAGTTCGAGATACTCGCTAAGAACCTTAGAGTATGTGGACTGTAAATCCTTGTTTCGAGTTAGAGATTTCTCTGATTGAAGAAATTGTCTGAGTGCTATATGTCTTGACCTACCGAGTTGTTTGGCAGACCGGTCAGATTTAAAAGGTAACCGAACCACATAACGTCCGTCCGTACGGCGAAAGGTTGTATTTTTGTACAATTCTTCGCAAAATTGGTCTTCGGCCGATGCGATCTTTTTGGTTTCCCGTACCTCTTCTAACTCCCAGAACCGTTTGATTTGCTCATCCAACTTGTCTTCTGTGTGATCTTGGACGAAGGTGTTGAAGGCGTTGAAGGATTGTGGGATGGGACCCGACAAAATCCAGCCAAAAATGGTATTTTGAGCCACCAAAGATTCACAGACGATCTGCAGTCCCTCTCGGACTATAGCAGGATACAAGTCCGCACCAATAAGCAGATCGATCCTGGAGGATTTAGAAAAGGTGGGATCAGCCAAACAAAGAGCCTTTAATTGCGAAGAGCGGATATGAGTCATTGTGGAACTCGGAAGATCGTTTGTAACCTTTCGTAACACAATAGCATGACACTTGATGTTATTTGACGGATCTTCATTGTTGGCGATAGAGAACGTACATAACTTTCTGGAGCTTGCCGCACGTGAAGCGCTAACACTCGAGATTGACACATTGATTGGCAATACTGGTAAGTTTAATCGCCTTTGTACTGATTCGGAAATTAGCGACACTTCTGATCCTGGATCGATAAGTGCGCGAACAGTATGATTGGATTCGATACCAATGATCTTAACCAGCGCCGTCGCTAGCAGAACTTGCCTCTGAGAAGAGACTAAGTGTGATTGGTAATTGAAGGTTTGAGCAGTGGACTGTAAATTAGTTGCGGTACCAATGTCGGAAACATGTGGCAGACTTGTATTTGGCGAAAACCTAACATGCGTAGCCTGTAGATTATTCGCAGAATTAATGTCGGGGACATGTGAAAAACTTGGCCTTGACGGAGTAAAACTGGGTGTTTGATTGGAAGTGTCAATGCTGGAAGCATTTGACACCCTTCCATTGAATGGGACTACTGAAACTCTGCTGTTCTGTTGCTCCATAGTCGTACTGTCAGTACCTCTGTGTAACAGGGTATGATGTCGTTTTCCGTATGTAATGCATGAGAAACGACTCGTACATTTGTGTGACCGATGGTCCGGAGCAAAACAATTAAAACACAGATTGTGATTCTGAACAACCTCAGCCTTATCCGAAACAGGCATCGCTATTAATTTGTTACAACTTCGAAGATGTGTACCAATGTCGGAAACATGTGGCAGACTTGAATTTGGCGAAAACCTAACATGCGTAGCCTGTAAATTATTTGCAGAATTAATGTCGGGGACATGTGAAAAACTTGGCTTTGAAGGAGTAAAACTGGGTGTTTGATTGGAAGTATCAATGCTGGAAGCATGTGACACTCGTCCATTGAATGGGACTTCTGAATCTCTGCTGTTCTGTTGCTCCATAGTCGTACTGTCAGTACCTCTGTGTAACATGGTATGATGTCGTTTTCCGCACGTAATGCATGAGAAACGACTCGTACATTTGTGTGACCGATGGTCCGGAGCAAAACAATTAAAATACAGATTGTGATTCTGAACAACCTCAGCCTTATCCGAAACAGGCATCGCTATTAATTTGTTACAACTTCGAAGATGTTGTTTATTGGAAAATTGAAGGTTTAAGCAGTGGACTGTAAATTTGTTGCGGAATATTTGACCAATTGATCAGCAGCGTGAATGAATTAACGTAGGTCTTGGTTGCTAGCCATGTTAATGGAGACTAGGTTTATTAAACGAAGCTTACGCTTAACAAAAAAAAAATTAAGAATCAACCAGTGAAATTTATTAATGTCACAGAAGGTACTCTGGTTGAGTTCACGACCGCTAAATGAAAAATGAAAAATGTGTACCTAATCGCAGTAACGTTGCCGAAGCCCGGTTGTCTGACCAAATCCACGAAATTGTGTATACAACAACACTCAAAATATCGTACCGAATGAAAAAGAAAGAAAAACCTAAAGTCACCTGAGCGAAAAAGCACTATTTTGATGTCACGGATTTCAAACCGACCGACTCGTGGTACATGTGCAAACAGAGCGAAAACTTTCTATCAAAATGGGTACGACCCGAGCGAACCAAAATTCACCGACCAATAATCAAAGAACGCGTTTATCAAATTTCTAGTAATTATTGCCACGAAAAAAAAAAATAAATGTATGTACATTTGATATTGAAAATGTAATATATATGTAATATAATAATATAATTAGAATATACTCATGTGATGCAATGATGATCTGATGATCCGGCTCGAAGGACCAATGTGGGCGTGGATGCCTGGGTTGATTTGTACTTACGCTGCCGGACGTGCGTCTGTCCGATTGGATGGCCCAATGTGACTCGGCTTCGGGCTTAGCCAAGGACTAAATCGACTAAATATGTAAGCCCAAATGTGCCAGCAGGCACTCGAGCAAAAGCTGAAGTTTTCGTGAATCGTGGGTGGGCTAACAATCGCCACGAACAAGAATAAACACTTTGGTGGTTTTATTTTGCTGATGCGTTGCATTAATTTGTTTTGTTTATTGTAAGGATTTTACATCTATATAATTTTGTTTTTTTTATTTTAGCTGCACGATGTGCTTGTCTTGGCTGACATCAAACGAAAGGGAAGAATTAGAGGCAAATCCGGAAATGCGCACCAACTTACAATGGGGGTTTTTCCTTTTTACGTTGGCTGCCATCCTCGATTGTAGTAGATGATGGGTGCTGCCAAATTGTCGTATTTGTGGTAGCACAGCTTAGCACTAAATCAGTGCGGTGGCACAGGCTAAATTAATCTGACTACAATCGAGGATGGCATGAACAACCACAATTTATTGAGAAACCTTAAAACACATATTGTAGTGGGTGTAAGAATCTGTGTACAAATCCGTTTTGAATCCGTCTCGAAAAGAGATTCAATCAGTGTTGTGCATCCAGACTATAAATGTAGACTACATGATTGTCTACCTGTAGACAATTCGATGTAGACAATTCACAATTGTCGACATAAATTTGTTGACAATGTGGACATTGTGTACAATTCGTAATACCATCTTATTTCATAATTTTTCGTATTCAAATTTATCAAACTACAAAACATAATGTAAATAAACTAAGTTCTTCTATATAATACAAACACAAATGTGTAAGAACAAGTTAGTCGTGAAAAAATCATTTGATTTAAATCTAAATGTATACCTAATTCTATGTTTGAAAAAGATTTAGTTTCATATATTGAAATTAGAGACATCGAAAAATTTTAATTATTTGAAATATCTGTTATGATAAGCCCACACTTAAATGTAATAGGTCCCCTGAATGACTGGATTACTACTGCACAAGTCTTAAAAACCTATTAAAATTTGAGGAATTAATAATGAAATTAAAAAATGCCAGTAAACCTTTCAGATTTGGATCAGTAATTAAATCGTTAACTGACAAATATCTCACATAATTTGTAGTTGTCTATTTTTGTGGTCCGATTTCAAACCTTTTCGGAGAGTCGCGCAAACATTGAACTGAGTTCAATTTGACGAGATTATTCCTCCGTTTAAAATTCAGTTCAGCGTTTGTATTGTTTGTTTTCAGAAAATATTATGAAAAACACAAAATTGTGTACTCAAATATTATCGAGTTGTTTTAGCGATATTGAATATTATTTTATTTATTATTCTCGTTGTTTCGCATGTTTTTTTTTTTGTATCAGAGTGAGAAAGGGAGGACGAGGCAAGAAAATGCTGCCAACTATTTCATAAAATGTAGTTAAACGAAGTTCAACTGATCTGAAGGTAAGATTTCACTGTGAAACCGGATGAATTAAACCAAAAACTTAAACTCAGTTTAAGGTTCAGTTGATCCTTAGATTAAACTCACACTGTGAAACTGGGGGTAAACAGCTCTTCTAATTAAAGTAGATATTTAGGGCTACGTTAGGCCCAGTTATAACTTTCATTGAAACTCATCATTGAAAACTTTGTTTATCAATTCTGAGACACTTAAACAAATAAAGCTGATGTTATTTTGGTACCAAAATGAAGGTAATAAGATACATTTTTTTTTGAATATTTTATTTGCTATACAATTTTCTGGTAAAATCACTTTTGATTTTTCAATGATGGAAAGCATTTTCAACGAACAGCTGACATTTTGTTCCCAAAAGTGGAACGCAATCGTTGCAATGATTTGTGGTTCCTTTTTTCTTTTTTTTCACACGTCATTTTTTCCTTCAATAATCAAATCTAACGTCAATATTAAATTTGGTTATGAAAGTTATTTTCAATGACAACCAAGTTTCAATTAAAGCTATAACCGGCTTGCCAAAAAAATTCACTGATATGTCTTCAATGATGAATTTCAATGAAAGCTATAACTGGCGCCTTAATCAAAGTTATGTGAACACACCTTATTTTGAAAGATAGAGTAACGGAACAGAACGAAAATTAAATATAAGCACAAGAAATTCAAATCTATCTTGAATAAAATTCAAGGTCCTCAATTTCTTCGAACGGATTAAGCTCAAACTTTATATATTTTTGGCTTTGGAAAAAGTATTTTAAGAAAGATAAAGAAGCGTTTTGCTCTGTTAAAAGTTAGACGACCTCTCGAAACTAGGGCTGGCAACGAGACCGAGACTAGTCTCGGTCTCGGTCTCGTCAACGAGACGTGACTCCTTTAAAAGTACCGAAGACGAGACCGAGACGAGAGCGAGACGAGACCGTATTTTTGGTACCGAAATTCGACGAGAGTCTCGATGGTCTCGGTGGTTTGGTTTCGGTTTTCGCTATAAGAAAATTTTGTTTTTATTTTATTATTGTTTAGTATATAATCATGTTCAATTTTTATAATATTCACAAGTTTTTTTGCGAAATATTATATACGCGTTAACATATTAAACCATATATGTATGTACATAGTTATACAGAGATAGGCGCATTGCGAAAATCCAGAGAAAAATACGTACGATTTATGTATGCATGGAGTTGCTTCCTCTTGGGTGACATTTGGTAAAAAATATTGTCAAAACGTCAAAATATAGTTCGTTACCTAGCTGTCAAGCCATGAGCTGCCAAATCCAATGAAGGATGGCTCCGATTTAAATGGATTAAGAAACCTCTACAAAAGTCAAATTTTACCTCAGAAAATTAGAAATGTTTTGATTTAATTTATTGCTCCGGAAAAAGTTGATTTTAGACTTTTTGGGTGGCATTTGAGAAAAAATATTTCCCAAATATCAAGATATAGTAAGTTGCCTACCTGTCAAGTCATGAACTGTCAAAATCCATTGAACGATTGCTCCGATCTAAGTGGATTAAATTAAAATTTTATGCTCCGCAAGAATTCGATTTTAAGCCTTTTGGGTGACATTTGGAAAAAATTTCATCAGAACATCAAGATATAGTTCGTTGCCTACCTGCCAAGCCATAAGCTGACAAAATCCATTGAAGGATGGCCCCGCTTTAAATAGATTA
The DNA here is from genome assembly GCA_910595825.1 of Philhelius pedissequus. Classification (NCBI taxonomy): domain Eukaryota; kingdom Metazoa; phylum Arthropoda; class Insecta; order Diptera; family Syrphidae; genus Philhelius; species Philhelius pedissequus. The sequence continues at coordinate 153,355,616 of OU343160.1, forward strand.
AAAAAACTTTGCAACATTAAAATTTTACCTCGGAAAATTCGAAGTTTTTCCGATTTTATTTTTGGCTTCGGAAAAAGGTGATTTTAGGCCTTTTGGGTGATGTTTGAAAAAAAATATTTTAAAAACGTCAAGACATACCTATTCTGTTAAACGTTCAAGTGAATGTTTGTATTCTGCTATCCGATGGAAAAAAACGAATTGTTTCAAAAAGTATATAAAATTCCATCAAAAATAAATTTTAACAATTAGATTCTCTTTAGAATTAAACAAAAAAAAATGTTAGTAAAGCTTTGGACTCAAAAGATAGAAGACATTTGAAAATATCTAAATAGTAAAAAATTGAGTGAAATATTGACGTGAATCGAAAGATAGCAGAATAGGCCTGATAGTTTATTGCCTACCTGCCAAGGCATGAACTGTCAATTTCATTGAAGGATTGCTCCGATTAAAATGGATTAAAAAAGACTGTACAAAATTAAAATTTTGTCTTGGAAATACGGCTCTTCAAAGTTGTCTGATAACGTTACATCACAGCCTATTTTTTACGTTATCACACAACTTTGAAAACTAAATTAGCACAAAATGTAAGCCAGTCGGAGCGCTTTCATACGCAACTAATAAAATTGAACTTAAAATCATAGTTTTCGATTTACACAAGTAAAACTTGCTCGTTTCAAGTGAAGTCTATGGCCTTAGCTTCATGGACCTACGTAGTGCAGAACAAAACTTCTAGTTTATGATTTGTTTAGCATAAGCAACGTACAAGGATATATCATTATTATTTTTATTCATAATTGACAAGCACAATAAAGTTGGAAAAGTCGTCCAGATGCCAAGTTTGACCGAATTCTTGAGATCCATATTGTACGTTGATTTTCACCAAGTTTCCCAAACTTGGTTTTTTTCTCTATGGGTTTTGACAGCTAAATGTGAAAATTTGTACCAATTCGTACGTTTTGATAATATTTTTTTCCAAATGTCATACAAGAGGCTTAAAATCAACTTTTGCCGGAGGAAAAAATTTCGAATTTTTTGGGGTAAAATTTGAATTTTGTAGAGGATTTTTAATCCATGTAAATCGGAGCGATGCTTCAATGGATGTTGACAGTTTATGACTTGAAAGGCAGGCAACTTACTATATCTTGATATTTAGATAATATTTTTTTTCCAAATGTCACCCAAAAGGTTTAAAATCACATTTTTAGGGAGAAATAAATTAAATCGAAAAATTTCGATTTTTTTAGGTAAAATTTGAATTTTGTAGAGGTTTTTTAATCCGAGGCGATACTTCAATGGATTTTGACAGTTCAGGACTTGAAAGGTAGGCAGCTTAATATATCTTGACATTTGAGCAATATTTTGTTTTCGAAATTTCACGTAAAATGTGTAAAATCAACTTTTTAGGGAGCAATAAATTAAATCGATAAATTTCGATTTTTTTGGGGTAAAATTTGAATTTTGTAGAGGTTTTTTAATTCATTTAAATCGGAGACATCCTTAAATGGTTTTTGACAGGTTGGAGCTTGACAAAAACGGTTAATTGATTTTTTAAGAAATCGACCTTTGTATGTAGGTACTTTTTAATATTTTATTTGTTTTTGCTATGAAATATATTTACTTACACAATTCTTCCAAAATGTTATTTCCACTTAACTCAAAGGACAAAACAGACTCACGAGTTAGTTTCATACATTTTCCCGCATTTTTCTTACCGACGAACTGCTGAGACACCACAACCATACTCTATATTTGCAATCCGAACAATGCTTCTTATCTTTACTTACATCTTTTTACTACCAAAAAAAAAACACGAAAGAAACCAAGACTAAGGATGATACCAAGACCGAGACCGAGACGAGATCGCACATTAACATTTTCTCGAGAAAAAGGCGAGACCAAGGCCGAGACGAGACTTGGTTAGGCGAGACCTGGACCGAAACCGAGACGAGAATGAAATTTTTCGATTTTGACGAGAGCGAAACGAGATTAACAAAGGTCTCGCCTGGTCTCGTCTCGTTGCCAGCCCTACTCGAAACCTCGAAATACCTCGAAAATCACTTTTAGAGTCGAATCCCATTAAAAACTCATTTAAAGTAGGGTTTAAATGTTTAAGATTTTGGGCTTTTGGTTTTACTCTGAAATATCAAAATTACATAAATAAATTGAGACATCATCCGATTCAATTGTCCTTGCTTAAAGTATGCATCGATTCCTATTGCATAATGTAAGCCAATGTTTTAGTTTTGAAATCATTACATTACATTACATTACATTACATATTATACTACTCCGTAGATAAATCTACGAAGTAGAGACACTGAAGCACTGGCAACGAGACCATTGGCTTTAAACATCACATACATTAATACAACAGAGAGAGACAGAGAAAGAAAGAACACACAACAGAAGAAACACATGTCAACAGCACGTGGTTTGTTTCCGACGGTCCTCAATCTGAGTACTAACCACGCGCAACGATGCTTTATTTCGCTGATCTATCGGAGCCAAGGCCGTTGACAGTTTTGAAATCAATATTTGGTTGATAATAATATTTTCCATTACATGTGCCTGCGAAGACGGGTTTTAGTAGTATTTTGCAGAGTTTTGTTGCTCACAGTGCAAAGAGCCGAGTATTTCTTATTAGTTTTTAACAAGAGATAGCTCTTCAAAGACTTTGTTTTTAGATCAGCCAGACATCTTAGTACCACCCACTCGTTTTAAACTTTTATTTTTAAAGAAAATATTATAATTTATTTCTTGAAAATTATATTTTTATGGAAAATATTAAATACACCGTGTCTTCGTTGCAGCACGGCCTTTTTGGAATGATTTTATTTGTGAGATTTAAGATGTTAATATTTTTGTTTACATTATCGGCATATTGTCTGCATTGTCGACACATTGTCTACATTGTCGACCGATGGTCTTCATTGAATTGTAGACAATTAAAGTCGACACGTAGGGGAACAACACTAGATTTAATACGGATCTATTGTACCAGAAAAAAAAATGATTTTAATTTGAAACGCATCTGATTTTCAGGAAAAAGTTGACGGCGGATTGACTGCAGATCGATGTTTTTTTTAAGCTTTTTTAAAACCAAATCGCAATAAGAAAACAAGGATTTTCTATCATATACAACAAATATTTATATTAAAACTGTATAAATAGATAAATAAAAAAAACAAAAGTTGAAAGTAGGGCTTGATTGCGCCGCCTCCCCTTGTACTTGGAACTTGTAATCGATTTCTTAATTTAGTTTTTATTATATTTTTATATGGAAAAATTCTTTCAACGTTTGCTGAAGAATGTGGTACACAAAAGGTACCCTGAATAATTCGATGAATATTTTGAAACAAGCATTCATTGCATTAGCAAAAATTAATTCGTACAATTTTCTTTTATAGTTCGTTCGGGGGGGAGGGGGGCAGTCCAAATTACGGTTTTCGAGAAATTCGCGCTGGATCTTCAGCCGCCATTTTGAATTTAATGAAAATTTAGTTTGGGCAATAACTCCGCCACTTTTAATTTCTCACAAAAATAATTAAGGTAGAACTTGTAGGAAATTTAATTTTTGGGGAGATTCGTTAGAATTATAAATTTCGTTTTTCGGGAAAACCCCGCTGGAGCTTCATCCGCCATTTTAAAAGAAAATTGTACGCATTAATTTTTTCGATTTCAGCCCTTTATTTGACAACCCGACTGGACTATACATTTCTCAGTTTCTTAATAATATTTGCAGTCATCTTGAGCTCTATATTTGTTGTTTAAAGCTTCAATGTTTTTGTGTTCATTAGGAAAAAACTTTAAAACAAATTGAACGATAAGGTTATCTTGACCATCCAATACTGCGCTTTGTGAGAAATTTTGAAGAGCGTTTAAGAAAACGTCATCGAAATCCTATCTTCTTCTAATATCGTGCAGAAATGTTATGTAAAACATTTTAGCATGATTTTTGAAGCTATGTATATCTTTTCCACTGAACTTTTTCGATGTGTGTAAGATTTCAGATTCAGTGCCGCAATATATCTCCATAACTGGTAGGTGATTTTCTAAAAGTTTAATTGAGCTTATTAACTTTTCATCAAAACATTCTCTTACCAAAACATTTCTGCAAAATTGTTTAGGAATAAATTTCATTTTGGAACAAACTATGTATTCTTACATCTTTCGATTGCATTTCCAAGTTAGTATCATTCATCATTTTAAAATTTTTAAGATACACGACAAAAAACTAAAATGTATCTTAACATTTAAGTCCTTAAGACTGGAAGATGTGAAGTTGAGATTTTGATTTTTTAAATGAAGATAAGAGAAAATTAACTAAGGGTGTAAATAAATGTTGTACAAACAATTTGAAATTGTACTGAAAATGGCAAAGATGTATTTACGTATTGAGAAAATCAAACTGTACTGAATTCAGTACAATAATAAGCCTTACCTAACAGTGATTCACATACAATAAAAATAGTACTATAAAATCACATTGAAACCGAAGGGGAGATTCCTCTTAAAACAACATGTTTGAATCAGACGACATGGTAGAGATGAGCGATGTTCATCGATGTTAGCAAAATATCGATGTTAGACGAAAAAATATCGATGTTTTAAATCGATGTTGCAATATGTGAAACATCGCAACATCGATGTTAAAATTCAAAACTTCGGCTAAAAGAAAGCTATTGCAAAATAATTCATAATTATTTCTGCCTTTTTTACTTTGGGCAATTTTTTTTTAATTATACATTTTAAATGATCATTATTATGAAAAATATTTTAGTATTCTATTAATAAGAGTATTCATGCAACGACATAATTTTCCGCTTTGCAGAAAGATATAATTTTAAGCCAGACGTTTGCATGAATACCCCCTTAAAAATACTTGCGTAAATGTAGAAATAATCATATATTCTTTGAAATAAATTTATGAGGTTTATTTATTCTCTTTCTACACCAAACTCGTGAGAAAAATTATCTGATTTGCAGAACATTTTTCCCATACAAACTTTGACAGTTCATATCTGCGGAGATAAAATTATCTGGTTTCTGTGGTTTATCTTAGTTTTCCGCCGTTATATGTATATCCTTATTGAAAGGAATATGTTCTATTATTTTAAAACGTCTTCATTGCACTGAAAATCAAAACGCAATAAAACGTTATTTTAATACGAGTTTGGTGAAACTGTAATAAACATAACAATAATCTACACAGCGCGGTCGTGAGTTTAAGGAAGAGAAAGAAGGATAGGAAAGATGTGTGGCACGATGTTCTAACACTGGAGGTTGTTGTTGTCTCAGATTTTATCTCCAAAGATGGCGGCTAAACTAATGCGGAGGAGTTTCCGTGACTTTTTTATAATATCCCTTACAATTCGCATTATTTTTTTTATTGGCTGTCATATTTTATGTGTATACTAGTTTAACTCAATAACATGTTGTGAGTGCTATGAATAAGCAGCATGTAATGAGTAAACCAGCAACTCATTGTATGACATTTAATTGGTTTTTAATGGAAAAATAAGTGGACAGAAACTACGGCAGGGATCAAACCTGTGACCATGAGGTTGATAGGCGAGCACACAACTATCACGCCACGGCCACCCCCATCTTTGCATATATTTATTTTTGTTTATAGTAGTAGTCTTTTAAAGGCTTTTAAAAGGCAATACAATCTATTTTATTGTGTTTCACCCGTTTATTTTTACGTTAGTACTCAAATTATGTTTGCCTGCACATGTCTTTGGTATCTATGTCACTGAATACTATAAAATTTCATTTAAATTGGTTCAGTCGTTGATACGTGAAACCAGAACAAACATCCAACTCTACAAACTTTCACTTACCTTTCAACCGCAACAGTTAATTTTTGTGGTATTAAAAATAACCGCTGTCAGTACTAATCCGTTCACAAATTAAATCTCAAGTAATATCAAATTTCATCTAAGATTTTAAGAATTTAATGCATTTACATTAATTATTATTAATGCATTGATACATTTTAAGATAAACAAATTATTAGATGCTGTATATGTACAAGAAAACCCTCCCTGTGTATTCACATCACTTAAAATTGATAGTCTATTGCAAATTGATTTGCATTCTTAGGCGTCACTTATAGCTTTCATTAAAACTCATCATTGAAAACTTTGACTATTCATTCTGAGGCACTTGGTGACGTGAAAAAACGCCAAACGAAATAAGACAAAATTCTAAAAATTTGGTCTTAGTACATTTTCAAAAACGAAATAAGACCAAATTCGGAGTTTGTAAAGCTTGACTTGCATTTTGTGACAACGGGTGGTCATGAACAATGGCTGATGGACTCATGACGGGAGGAGCCAACATTTTTTGAAAGATACGCTGCACATTTTTGTTTTTTGAAGAAAATTTCGTATTTTACCAGCTTTTCTTCTCAACGCTTGATTAAATCAAACCAACGAATTGATGAAAATGAAACCAGCAAGTATTAATTGAAGCAATTGGAAAGACATTTCTTAAGCCATTTCGAATGGCAATTTCAAAGTCCATGGTGAATCCTTTCGGTCACCTCGTTTTGGTACCAAAATGTGGGAAATAAGATACATAATAGTTTTTGTCAAAAAATATTTTATTTGCTCTACCACTACAATGAAGGGCTGACATCATTTATCAATGATATCAGCACTTCATTCTATCCTCGTGGACTACGACATGATTCACCCTAACATGCCGCCAGTCTTCTGTTCTCCAAGACGGGTACGCAAAGGGCTCTTTTCTACCAATGATGTCATCTTAATCAGCCAAGGGTCTGAATCGGCATCTGAGACTCCAGCTAACTCTGAAACTCCTTGCGACAACATATCAGGAACGACATGTTCTTTGCCCTTCTGTGGATGATTTTGAAGCCAAATTGCTGTAGCCGCATGGCCAAATGAGCTAACCTACCCTGCAGATCCTTAAGATTGCTTAACCAGACAAATAAGTGGTGATCGGTCACAACAGTAAATGGAACACCTTCGACGTACGGATGCAAATTTTCCACCGCCCAAAAAACTACTAAGCATTCCATTGTAGTCGTAGATTAGTTCCTTTCATTCCTATTAAATGACCGAATAATATAACAAATAGCTTTTTCCCCATATTCAAACTGCTGAGAAAGTACGGCCCCGATACCATAATCTGACGCGTCTGTCTGAATAATAAACGGCAGATAAAAATCCAGACATGTCAATATCAGTGCCGTAACCAAACACTCTTTGTCTATCCTAAAACACTCTTTACACACCTTTTTCACTCGAATTTCTTACCTTTCTTTAAGAGATCTGTGAGAGGCCTAACTAAACCAGTGTTAGCAGATGGAGCGGGTGTAGGAGTAGAAACCTGCTAATAGAATGTCTGGTCATAACAAATCTTCCTCACTTTTTGGTGTTAGGTGCCGATTTTTGGGCATAGTCCCGGATTTGAGATCAGGTGAATGGAGTTTTTTGAGCTCATAGGTGTTGGCGTCGATAACAGACATGGTAGCGATTACCGAAAAATCGGATTTGAATGAAAGTGAGAATAAACAGCTAGAATTAGTGTTAGAGGAGCTTTCTAAATCAATGACCGGAGGATTAGGGTGCAATAACTTAATTGAGCACAAGATTAGGACGTCCGCAGAGCCGATAAAGCAGCGGTACTATCCCGTCACCTGCCATACAAAAACACATTGATCAAGAACTCCAGGAGATGTTAGAGGCAGGAGTGATCGAAAACTGAAAAATTCCTTGGGCGTCTCCGATTCTTCTTCTTAAGAAAAAGGATGGTAGTTTTCGGTTCTGCCTAGACTATAGGAAACTAAATGATGTCACAGATAGGGACGCTTATCCACTCCCCTTTATTTCTTCGATTTTAGACAAATTTCGAAACGCGAAGTCTCTGCCATCTCTGGACATTAAGTCTGCATACTGGCAGATACCCATAGAGGAGGAATCGTGCAAATACACAGCCTTCACTGTGCCAGGAAGAGGCCTCTTTCAGTTTTTGAGGATGCTTTTAGCTTACATAATTCTCCGGCAACTTGGCAAGGATTTATTGACGATCTTCTAGGTCCTGATTTAAAACCATTTGTCTTTGTGTAATTGGATGACATTATTATCGTCACCAATTTCTTCGTAAAACATCTTGAAATTCTCAAAGAAGTTTTTAAAAGATTGAGGCAAGCAGGACTTAAAGTAGGTAGGAAAAAATATAATTTTTGTAGGCCTTCTGTGAAATTTCTTGGGTACTCGTATGTGGTAAATAGGAACGGAAATCACGTCGACCCTGAAAAAGTGGAAAGCAGGTTGAGGATTCCTGCACCGAAAAATGTGAAGGAAATTAGGGGTTTTGTAGGGACAATTTCATGGTACCGTAGATTCGTGCCATATTTTGCAATTTTAGTTAGGCCTCTTACTGATCTATTAAAGAAAGGTAAGAAATTCGAGTGGACAAAAGTTTGTGAGGAGTGTTTTAGGATAGCCAAGGAGTGTTTGGTAACGGCACTGATATTGACATGTCCGGATTTTTCTCTGCCGTTTGTTATTCAGACAGACGCGTCAGATTATGGTATCGGGGCTGTACTCTCTCAGCAGTTTGAAGATGGAGAAAAAGCTAGTTGTTATATTATTCGGTCATTTAATAGGAATGAAAGGAACTACTCTACGACTGCAATCGAATGCTAAGCAGTTCTTTGGGCGGTGGAAAAGTTGCATCCGTACGTCGAAGGTGTTGGATTAACTGTCGTGACCGATCACCTCATTTGTCTGGTTAAGCAATCTTAAGGATCTGCAGGGTAGGTTATCTCATTTGGCCATGCGGCTACAGCAATTTGACTTCAAAATCGTCCACAGAAAGGGCAAAGAACATGTCGTTCCTGATATGTTGTCGCAGGGAGTTTCAGATTTAGCTGGAGTCTCAGATGCCGATTTGGACCCTTGGGTGATTAAGATGAAATCATTTGTAGAAAAGAGCCCTTTGCCGTCTTGGAGAATAGAAGACAGTTAGCTCTACAAACATGTTAGGGTGAATCATATCGTAGTCCACGAGGATAGTGAGGGTTGGAAATTAGTAGTAGGGAAAAGTGATAGGTCAAAAGCTTTGAGTGAGTGCCATGACAGTCCAATAACAGGACGCATGGGGGTTAGAAAAACTTTTGCTAGAGTAGCAGAAAAATATTACTGGCCCAAAATGAAGGGGTATATAACCAAATACGTTAGGAATTGTAAGATTTGCCAAAAAGTGAAACCAGTTAACGAGAAACCAGCTGGTCTTATGACAGAGAGAGTAGGGAATCTTAAACCGTGCGAAATAGTGTGCGTGAATCTGGTGGTTCCATTGCCAGAGTCTTCGAGGGGTTTTATTTATATTTTGAACGGTGGTGGACTACCTTACAAAGTTACCAATTTTGTTCACGTTGCGCTCGGCAACTATGACAGCGATATGTATTGAGTTAGAGGAAAACGTTTTTCTATTATTCGGTGTTCCAAAGTGGATCGTCTGTGACAACGGTCCCCACTTCCGTAGCAAGGAATTGGAAACGCTTAGCGAAGGGTACGGGTCACAACTTCGATATACAGCGCACTATCACCCGCAAGCGAATCTTGCGGAGAGCTTTAATCAAATTATTAAGACCACTCTTCGAGATTATGTCTCTTAAAATCAGCGGAGTTCGGACTCACAATTAGCAAAAGTGGCCAGTGCGATCCGAAATTCGCAACATGAGATGTTAGGGGTTTCGACATATAACTCGAATTTTGGTAGGAACATGGCCATTAGCGGTCATGACACAGGGATTGTAGATAGTGATAGGGACCAAAGTAGTGAGGAAATAGGTAGGCAGTTTAGGAAACTTCGTGAGGATATAGCTACAAATATAGAGGCGGCAGGTATAACGGTAGAGAAAACATATAAGTTGATGAGAGAGGACATGCAGTATCAACCTGGCGATCTAGTGTGGTGGAGAAATGTTGCTCTGTCCGATGCAGCAAAGTTGGCTGCTAAATTTATGGGGCCTTATAGGATTAGCAAGCCTGTGTCACTTTGGACATACTTGCTAATACATGACAAGGGTAAAGATCTGGGGACTTGGCACGTGAAGGATTTATGACCTTACATTTATGTTTCAGTCGAAGCCATATTTCTTTTTTAATTTTGTTTTCTGATATTTGTTTTTTATTAATGCTAAATATTTTTTTTAATCGTGCCAAACTTTTTGCCTTTTTTATGATGAAAACCCGATGTTGTGTTGTTCAATTCTCTGAACCTTTCCCTAGTTTAGCCATAAGAAATAGTTTGCTTTTTTTGAAAAGTAAACAGATTTCTTGGGAGGTAAATCTTGGGGTGATTTTTAATCGCTATTTAACTTGGGATAACTATATAAATGCGCTTGTCGGAAAAGTTTATGGTATGCTACGTTCCTTGTGGGTAACTTAAGCTTTTACGTCCGTGAAAACACGGTTATTACTTGCCAGAATATTGGTTATACCTTTATTGATCTACGGATGTGAAATTTTTTGTAACTCGAGCTATATAAGCAAAGGCAAGTTAAATGTCGCCTTTAACAGCATTGTTCGCTATATGTTTAGACTTCGTAGATATGACAGATTATCAAGATTCTCGCCTCGTTTGCTCGGGATGTCTTTTTATGATTACCTTCAGCTTCGCTGATTGATTTTACTCTCTGATATTTTGCTAACACCCCATCCTCAATACTGCTTTGATAGAATAAGAATTGCAACCTGGCACAGGACTTGTCACTTAATTCATCCGCGATGTTCATGTCTAACTTCCGAACGCCAGTTTCTTGTCAATGCCGCTCATCTGTGGAACTCCTTGCTTCGAAATAAAACAGATATACAGAACCCTACAAGTTTTAGAAAAGCTGATAAACTTCACTTTTAAACATAAAATAATTCTTTTTTTTCTTAAATTTTACTTAATGAATTTAATTTTGTTAATTTTCTCTCCGTTAATTTCTTTTTGTTTTCTTTTGGCTATATTTCCTTTTTTTCTTTTACTTCATTGTTGTCTTTTTTCTAAAATAGCTAAAGACTAACTTATAAGATATTGTACGAGTATCTTACAGTTTTAAGCAATTTCAATGAATAAATAAATAAATGATAGAAAGCGTTTTCAATGAAGAGCTGACATCATTGAAAAATGATGTCAGCTCTTCATTGTAGTGGTAGAGCAAATAAAATATTTTTTGATAAGAACTATTATGTATCTTATTTCCTACATTTTTGTGCCAAAACGAGGTGACCGAGAGGATTCACCATGGACTTTGAAATTGCCATTCGAAATGGCTTAAGAAAGGTCTTTCCAATTGCTTCATTTAATACTTGTTGGTTTCATTTTCATCAGTTCGTTGGTTTCATTTTCTCAAGTGTTGAGAAGAAAAGCTGGTAAAACACCAAATTTTCTTCAAAAAACAAAAATGTGCAGCGTATCTTTCAGAAAATGTTGGCTCCTCCCCTCATGAGTCCATCAACCATTGTCATTGGTTTTAAACTTATAAAGACTGAAGTTCATGACCACGCGTGGTCACAAAATGCAAGTCAAGCTTTACAAACTCCGAATTTGGTCCTATTTCGTTTTTGAAAAAGACTAAGACCAAATTTTTAGAATTTTGTCTTATTTCGTTTGGCGTTTTTTCACGTCACCAAATGCCTCAGAATGAATAGTCAAAGTTTTCAATGATGAGTTTTAATGAAAGCTATAACTGACGCCTAAAAATGCAGTTCAATTTGCAATAGACTATCAATTTTAAGTGATGTGAATACTTAGAGAGGATTTTCTTGTACATATACAGCATCCAATAATTTGTTTATCTTAAAATGTATTAATGCATTAATAATAATTAATGTAAATGCATTAATTTAAGATTTCATTTTTGAACGGATTAGGACTGACAGCGGTTTTTTTAATACCACAAAAATTAACTGTGGTGGTTGGAAGAGAAGTGAAAGTTTGTATAGTTGGATGTTTGTTCTGGTTTCGCGAATCAACGACTGAATCGATTTAAATGAAATTTTATAGTATTCAGTGACATAGATACCAAAAGACATGTGTAGGCAAACATGATTTAAGTACTAACGTAAAAATAAAGGGGTGAAACACAATAAAATAGATTGTATTGCCATTTAAAAGCCTTTAAAAGACTACTACTATAAACAAAAATAAATATATACAAAGATGGGGGTGGCCGTGGCGTGATAGTTGTGTGCTCGCCTGTCAACCTCATGGTCACAGGTTTGATCCGTGCCGTAGTCTTTTTCCTCGTATTTTTCCATTAAACACCAATTAAATATAATACAATGAGTTGCTGGTTTACTCATTACATGCTGTTTAGGCATAGCACTAACAACATGTGATTGAGTTAAAATAGTATACCGATAAAATATGAGAGTGAATAAAAAAATAATGCGAATTATAAGGGGCATAGATAAAAAAACCACGCAAACTCCTCCGCATTAGTTTTAGCCGCCATCCCTGGAGATAAAATCTGAGACAACAACAACCTCCACTGTTAGAACATCGTGCCACACATCTTTCCTATCCTTCTTTCTCTTCCTTAACCTCACGACCGCGCTATGTAGATTATAAAAAAAAAATAAAAAATATACTTGTATTTACCTAAATGAAAGGCAGTTTTTGTTATGAATGAAATGAAAAATACAGTAAAATCATGTTAAAGTCACATGAACAGTATTTACAATAGGTATGGGAATATTAGCGGTTCCGTTCTTCTTGGCCTTACACAAAATTAAAACCACGTGTAAGCATATTACGGAAAAACTATATGTATCAAGTTTGAAAAAATCCAATTACCATTTTAGGCTGTAGGCTGCGGATAGATAAAATTGTGTGTCCAACTTTTTACGTCTTCGCTAACATTGTTATGTTTATTACAGTTACACCAAGCTCTTGTTAAAATAACGCCTTATTGCGTTTTCATTTTCTGTGCAATGAAGACGTTTTAAAATAATAGACTATATTACTTTCAATAAGGACATACATGTAACGGCGGAAAACCCAGATAAATCACAGAAACCAGATAATTTTATCTCCGCAGAACTGAACTGTCAAAGTTTCTATGGGAAAAATGTTCTGCAAATCAGATAATATTATCTCACGAGTTTGGTGTAGAAAAAAAATAAACCTCATAAGTTTATTTCAAAGAATTTTTGCTTATTTCCACATTTACGCAAGTATTTTTAAGGTGGTATTCATGCAAACGTCTGGCGGAAAATTATATCTATCTGCAAAGCGGAAATTTATCTTGTTGCATGAGTACCCTTAATAATAGAATACTAAAATGTTTTTCATAATAATGATAATTTAAAAAAATTGCCCAAAGTAAAAAAGGCAGAAGTAATTATGAATTATTTTGCGATAACTTTTTTTAGCCGATGTTTTGAATTTTAACATCGATGTTGCGATGTTTCACATAGTGCAACATCGATTTTAAAACATCGATATTTTTTCGTCTAACATCGATATTTTGCTAACATCGATGAACATCGCTCATCTCTACCATGTCGTATGATTCAAACATGTTGTTTTAAGAGGAACCTCCCACTTCGGTTTCAATGTGATTTTTTAATACTATTTTTATTGTATGTCGATCACTGTTAGGAACGGCTTATTATTGTACTGAATTCAGTACAGTTTGGTTTTCTCAATACGTAAATACATCTTTGCCATTTTCAGCACAATTTTGAATTCTTTTTACAAAATTTATTTAGACTTTTAGTTAATTTTCTTTTATCTTCATTAAAACAATCAAAACATCAACTTCATATCTTCCAGTCTTAAGGACTTAAATGTTAAGATATATTTTTTTAATCGTATATCTTAAAAATGATGAATGATGCTAACTTGGAAATGCAATCGAAAGGTGTAAGAATACATAGTTTGTTCAAAAATGCAATTTATTCCTAAACAATTAGGCAGACATTTTTTGGTAAGAGAATATTTTGATGAAAAGCTAATAAACTCAATTAAGCTTTTAGAAAATCACCTACCAGTAATGGAGATATATTGCGGCACTGAATCTGAAATCTTACACACCTCGAAAAAGTTCAGTTGAAAAGATATACATAGCTTCAAAAATCATCCTAAAATGTTTTACATAACATTTCTGCACGATATTAGAAGAAGATAGGATTTCAATGCCGTTTTCTTAAACGCACTTCAAAATATCTCACAAGGCGCAGTGTTGGATGGTCAAGATAACCTTATCGTTCAATTTGTTTTAAGGTTTTTTCGTAATGAACACAAAAACATTGAAGCTATAAACAACGAATATAGAGCTCTAGATGACTGCGAATATTATTAAAAAACTGAGAAATGTATAGTCCAGTCGGTTGTCAAAAAAGGGCTGAAATCGAAAAAATTAATTCGTACAATTTTCTTTTAAAATGGCGGATGAAGCTCCAACGCGGTTTTCCCGAAAAACTTCTAGATTTATAATTCTAACGAATCTCCCCAAAAATTAAATTTCCTACAAGTCTTACCTTAATTATTTCTATGGGAAATCAAAAGTGGCGGAGTTATTGGCCAAATAAAATGTGCATTAAATTCGAAATGCCCCCCCCCATAATGAACTGTAAAAGAAAATTGTACGAATTAATTTTTTTTAATACAATGAATGCATCTTTCAAAATATTCATCGAATTATTCAGGGTACCTTTTTTGTACCACATTCTTCAGCAGACGTTGACAGAATTTTTTAATATCAAAATAGAATAAAAACTAAATTAAGAAATCGATTACAATTCCAACCACAAGGGGAGGCGGCGCAATCAAGCCCTACTTTCAACTTTTGTTTTTTTTTTTAATTATTTATTTATACAGTTTTAATATAAATATATGTTGTATTTGATAGGGAAAAAGCCTTGTTTTCTTATTGCGATTTGGTTTCAAAAAGTTTAAAAAAGACATCGATCTGCAGTTAATCCGCCGTCAATTTTTTTCTGAAAACGAGATTAAAACCAAATTAAAACCATTTTTTTTCTGGTACAACAGATTTGTATTGAATCTAGTGTTGTTCCTCTACGTGTCGGCTTTAATTGCCTACAACTCAATGAAGAAAATCGGTCGACAATGTAGACAATGTGTCGACAATGTAGACAATATGTCGATAATGTAAACAAAAACATTAACATCTTAAATCTCACAAATAAAATTATTCCAAAAGTTGTGCTGCAACTATAGACACCGTGTATTTATATTTTCCATAAAAATATAAGTTTCGAGAAATAAATTATAATATTTTCTTTAAAAATAAAAGTTTAAAACGCGTGGGTGGTATTAAGATGTCTGGCTGACCTAAAAACAAAGTCTTTGAAGAGTTATCTCTTGGTAAAAACTAATAAAAATACTTAGCTCTTTGCACTGTGAGCAACAAAACATGTAATGGAAAATATCATTATCAACCAAATATTGTTTTCAAAACTAAAATATTTGCTTACAATATGAAATAGGAATCGATGCATACTTCTTGTGCTTATACTTAATTTTCGTTCTGTTCCATTATTCTATCTGTCAAAATAAGGTCTCTTCACATAACTTTGATTAAGACGCCAGTTATAGCTTTCATTGAAATTCATCATTGAAAACATATCAGTGAATTTTTTTAGCAAGCCGGTTATAGCTTTCATTGAAACTTGGTTGTCATTGAAAATAACTTTCGTGGCCAAATTTAATATTGACGTTAGATTTGATCATTGAAAGAGAAACTGACGTGTGAAAAAATGAAAAAGGGAACCACTAATCATTGCAACGATTGCGTTCCACTTTTGGGAACATGTTCATTGAAAATACTTTCCATTATTGAAAAATCAAAAGTGATTTTACCAGAAAGTTGTATGGCAAATAAAATATTAAAAAAATATTTATCATATTACCTTAATTTTGGTACCAAAATAACATCAGCATTATTATTTGTTTAAGTGCTTCAGAATTGATAGACAAAGTTTTCGATGATGATTTTCAATGAAAGCTATAACTGGCGCGTATCATAGCCCTAAATATCTACTTTATTTAGAAGAGCTGTTTACCCCCAGATTCACAGTGTGAGTTTAAACTAAAGATCAACTGAACCTTAAACTGAGTTTAAATTTATGGTTTAATTCGTCCGGTTTCACAGTGATATCTTATCTTCAGATCAGTTGAACTTCGTTGAACTACATTTTATGAAAAGAGTTGGCAGCATTTTTCTTGCCTCGTCCTCCCTTTTTCACTCTGACACAAAAAAAAACACGCGAAACAACGAGAATAATAAATAAAATAATATTCAATAGCCGTGTTTTATTGGGAAATTTATCCGCCGTAATTTTATCCCTCGTAGCATTTTACAAACAATTCGCTACGGTCGATAAAAAGCTAAAGTAGAAGCTACGGTGGATGGCTGGTTGACGTTCAGTCGAGTCTCGATTCTGATTTTGTTAGTTTTGTTGGTACGATTGATAATTGAATCTCGATGGATGTGTTCATGGAGTGTTATAAATATTAATTTAAGACAAATCGATCTTTTTGATTCTTTTTTTTTAATAGTTGGTCAGTTTATATTTCTCAAATCTTATATAACTCCATTTTTTAATAAATTATATGCTGTTCTTCTGAAAAGTTTCTGACTTTTACTATTAAAAACTGTATTCTTTCAATTGCTCAATTATATTCTGAAGTACGTCTAAAATTGCACCTATATCTGCAATTTTGCATACCCCTAATGTCAATTAATCAATTTTAAAAAATTTTGATATCCATTTTAAAAAAGAAACCAATATTTATCGAATGAATTCCGTTTTACTTTTATGTTTGACTAACCAAGCCCGATTTTCGTTTTGTGTTCAATTTGTATTGATAATTGTAAATAAACGGAGTTTGGTGAAAAAAATCATCTTTTTATTTAGATCTACAAAAAAGCAATTTGAGAAGACAAACGCATTGGGTGGAACTGCAGTATAGAGGAATTGCTTGACACTGCGCCGCAAAATATTTATTCGTATAAAATTCTATGAGCTATAAGGCTCGCACATATGCAACTTTCAGTTTTGCAACAGTTTGGTTGCTAAAGTGAATACCCTGGACTTATATGAGAGTGCGCGTACATGCCAAAAATTATTCACTCCGCGATTCGAGCAACTTTAGAGTTTGTGTTTTGGCACAAATCGAACAATCGCCCCAAATAAGTTCTTCAGTTTGTATCACATCGAACTATAATGTAACTGCGCGCACATTAAATCAAAATGATGTTTGTGTGTTTGTTTATCTCGTTGATTGATTTTTAAGTTGCTTATGCGCGCGGTCATCGTTCAACTAGTGATTAAACTATTTCGTTTCGGCAAAATTGCATGTGCGCGAAACGCACTAAGTGGAAAATGAACTCACAAAGTGTGCTTTTTCTTCACTGTTAATGGACGTTGGCCATGGGTGGTATTCGATTTACTACATGGACATGGACTGGGCATACATTTTTGTGATCCAAAATGGTGAAATGGCAAACCAAATGTTAACTTTTTGTTACTTACTCCGCGTATGTTAAGTGCAGTCTGATGAGTAAATATTGAATTGAAAGCAAAACATACTCAGAAAATAAATTTGTAAATTGACTTGAAAAATAAAACTAGCTATCGATAAGCTCAGAAAATAAATAAAAGCATGAAATATAAGGGGAGTGAACAATTTAAACTACGTTGTAGTGTGCGTTCCAAACCAAGAAACATTAAAAGGAAACAAGTAAATCACCGGTACTTTTGTTTCCTCGTGTGAAATGCATAGACCATATTTAAAGCAATACAAAATTGTACTGTGTAAAAAGGGACTTGACCATAGTCTATGAACAAAGCCATTCGCTTATCATTTCAGTTCTGTTGGTGCAAAATGAATGTTCGAATTTAAAACTGCAATTGCAGAAAAATGAAAACAAGAAATAGGTTTGTTACATAAATTAAATATAGGTACGTTTTTCTACTTTCTATTTTATTTGAATAAAAGCTAATTATTGTTCATAATTTTGATATTTTCTTAATTTTACTTTGCAAAAGACTATTTCATTACTTGTGACTGCTGTGCAGGGGTACCAATTTTACAAAAATAAAAAAGCTACGGTCACTGCTACGGTCGTTGCGTTTTTTTGGGAATTACTTACGGTACAATGGATAGATTGCCAATAACACACACCTAATATCGCTATAACAACTCGATAATATTTGAGTACAGAATTTTGTTTTGTTCATAATATTTTCTGAAAAAAAACAATACAAACTCTGAACTGAAGTTTAAACGGAGGAATAATCTCTACAAATTGAACGCAGTTCAAGGTTTAAGCGACACTGTGAAACTGAATAAATTGTTGACCCTAAGTTTAAACCAAGAGTGAAGTTTAAACTCGCACTGTTAAACTTGGGGTTAGTAAGTTTAAGATTAGGACAAAGTAATACAAGGGCTGGCAACAAGACGACTGCTTTAACTAGATTTGGTTGTGTTTTCTAAACGAGGACTGTTTAAAGTTTTTGCATTCCAAAAAGGTTTGAAATCGGACCACAAAAATAAACAACTACAAATTATGTGAGATATTTGTCAGTTAACGATTTAATTACTGATCCAAATTTGAAAGGTTTACTGGCATTTTTTAATTTCATTATTAATTCTCAAATTTTAAAATGTTTTTTAGACTTGTACAGTAGTAATCCAGTGATTTAGGGGACCTATTAAATTTAAGTGTGGGCTTATCATAGCAGATATGTCAAATAATTAAAATTTTTGATATCTCTAATTTCAATATATGAAACTAAATCTTTTTTAAACATAGAACTAGGTATACATTTAGATTTAAATCAAATGATTTTTTCACGACTAACTTGTTCTTACACATTTGTTTTTGTATTATATAGAAGAACTTGGTTTTTTTACTATATGTTTTGTAGTTTGATAAATTTGAATACGAAAAATTATGAAATAAGATGGTTTTACGAATTGTCCACAATGTCTACATTGTCGACAAATTTATGTCGACAATTGTGAATTGTCTAAGTCGAATTTTCTACAGGTAGACAATAATGTAGTCTAAATTTATAGTCTCTTTTCGAGACGGATTCAAAACGGATTTGTACACAGATTCTTACACCCACTACAATATGTGTTTTAAAGTTTCTCAATAAATTGTGGTGTTGTCAATCAAATTTTTATTTTGTGGCAATGTACAGAAAAAATCAATTAATATTATCAAAAAATAAAAGCATTGCTTAAAACTTCCTTGAAACAAATATTAAAAAAGGAGAATTGGACTCAGGAATACCCAGCGGCGGAATCAAAAACAACCACGAAATAATATGTATTAACGAATTGAAGATTTTGTTTTTTATAGCTGCCAAGCAAAACACAGTCACAAAAAGAGATTAGATCCGTAATCGTTCGTTTCGAAGCAAAAAAGTATTGGTTTTGGTAGCAAATCCTATTTATTGAAACGAAATCGCTGTTAATTGTTTTAATGTAACAACAAAATTTAGTTATTAAAAAAGGTTACAAGATTTCCAAAAATAAAACGATTTACATATTCTATAAACATATGCCAGGGTAATGTATTAGGAAAAGATATTATTCATTAAAAGTATAGGTAATAAAAACGGATAGTTAATTAAAAGCTGCGGTTCCGATGTAAGTCAAGAGAATCGGGGGAGAATAAGTTGTCGGGTTCTGATTGAATTAATAAAATTTAATTTGTTGAACTACGATGACGTAACCATTGCGAGGTTAATGCCTTCTTACCGAATTTTTAATAGTTGCTAAACGAGCTGAGGATTCGAAAATCGGCGTATGATGCGGTAACGACCAAATTCGCATTCTTATGTAAACTGAACATGATGTCTCAAGCTCCAGTCAGAGTAAATGCCAATAATCTGGAATGTTATACCTAATTGATCGTGCGGATGATCTTCAAGAAGAATGTGTTCTTTTAAAAAAGTCTTATCGTCCAATATATCAACATGAGCTTAAGACAGCTTCATCTCTTTTTTAAACAAAAAAATAAGAAGAAAGCTTTTCCATATACAAAAATAGCATTGCGTATGTTCATTTGCACTGCGGTCACAAATTGTAGTGCAAAACTTTCGTTTTCCGTTGTAAAAAGAATTCAAAATTATCTCCGTTCTGGGCTCAGCAAAGAACGATTAGAACGGTTTTTTTTAATTTACCTATAGGGCGGCAAAACGTATTGTTATGGGGCGCCAAATTCTCAAATACACCACTGACTCCTTAGTGTGATCTTTACTATATAAAAATAAGTCCGGTTTTCCTTCCTGACGCTATAACTCCAGAACGCACCAACCGACTTTCACGGTTTTGCATTCGATACAAAGGTCTCGGGCTCCGTGAGGTTTATAGCAAAGAAAATTCAGGAAACATTTCAACAGAAAAGCGGAAAAATCATTTTTAAGGTACAGCGCCATCTCTGATACATAGCATGTACTACAAACCAATATTTTAGTAGATGGCCCCGACCAATATTTTAAGTAGATGGCGCCGGTGCGTGATACATTGTTTGACAGCTACTCATTGTTCTCTGCTCAGTTAATTTCATGTGACAAACCGGTATTGTGTTCACTGTGAAATTGTGAAAAAAAGTAAGAAAGTATCCTTACATTTCAATTGGAAACCATCAAATCAATCACGTGTATTGTGCAAATATTTATTCAATTTCAACAGTAGGCATTTGTCTTTAAGGTGGTAAGTTGAACTGTGTAAATTATGTGGATCGTGCATTTGAGGTTAAATTCACCACTCTGTCCATAGTCCAAAATGCCTAGAGGACGACGTGCGAACATCGGCCGCCGCACAAGACATGCAAGCCAGCAACAAGAGTAATCACAGAACTTAAGCGAAGAAAGACAAAATATAATAAGAGAAAATGACCGATTGAGACAACGCGTGAGCACACGAAGATCATTGGCATCATACAATCGCTTGGCATTCCAATATGATCCCACTGCGAACTACAGTGATGATGAAAATTTAGATATAGGACCAATGACGACTATATGCCGATATTGTAATACGTTTAAGTTCAAAAGAGGAACGGCTGGATTGTGCTGCGCAAGTGAAAAAGTCAAACTGGATCCATTACTTACACCACCACAGCCACTGAAACCATTGTTCGATGGAAGTGATCCCGATTCCAGCCATTTTCTTCAACACATCCTTGAATACAATAACTGCTTTCGCATGACTTCCTTTGGAGCTAATATCATTCGAGAAGGCGGCTTCATGCCGACTTGCAAGGTAAAAGATACAACACACATAACCAATCACTCACACCAACACAATGAATTGCAACACATAACAACTACATATACACCACACACTACACCATCACACGATCAGAAGTTACACCGTATTCTTCAACAAATGATTGTTTGCAATTACAGATGCAAGGACAAATATATCATTTGCATGGTTCAATGGTGCCAACACCAGATGAACCGCATCGATTTCTGCAAATATATTTCATTTCGTCGATAGTGGATCAGATGAATGTGCGGTGCAATATACAGGGAACACAACAGTTAAAGAGACGAATTATTGAACAGTTGCAAGCATTTTTTCACGCTAATAATGCTGTGGTTAATATGTTCAAAACAGCATTGGAACGAATGCCATCGGATACGCACAAATTTGTCATAAGAGCGGATTGTACCCCAACAGGTGAACATGTGCGAAGATTCAATGCACCCACCGTTAATGATGTTGCTACAATTATTGTTGGCAATCCAAATAAATCGCGAGACATTGTCGTTCAGCGAAGAAGCAATATCATGCATCGTGTAAACGAGATACATCGTTTGTACGATGCTTTACAATATCCAATCATTTATTGGCAAGGGCAAGGCGGATACGACATCACGTTGAAGATGGTCGATCCAATTACAGATACAATATTCACACACTAATTATTGCTATTATTGGTTTCCGTTAACAATTCATTTAATTTTGCATTTTCAGGCGTATCAACGAATAAAAATCTAAGCGCAATGAATTACTATCGTATGATGATTCGTACACATGAGGAGAATGTCATTCTGAAGTGCTGCGGCTATTCCAGCAATTCGCTGTCGACATGTATGTCAAAGTCGAGACCGAACGTTTAGCGTTCATCCGATTCAATCAGGCAAAGCTACGATCTGAGGACTTTTCATTCAGATGGTGATGTTCAGAATATTGAACGTCTGACGATTCTCCCATCATCTTATATCGGAAGCCCACGCCACATGCACGAATACGCTCAAGACGCTATGACGTACGTGCGAAATTATGGAACTCCGGATTTATTTATTACGTTCACATGCAATCCGAAGTGGACGGAAATTGAACGTGAGTTGGAACCGGGCAAAAAACCGCAAGATCGCCATGACATAATCGCCAGAGTATTTCAGCAAAAACTCAAGGTTATGATCGATGTGCTTACTAAGTACCGAGTTTTTGGTGACACACATTGTTATATGTACTCGGTAGAATGGCAGAAGCGTGGACTACCCCATGCTCATATCCTAATTTGGTTGCTGAACAAATTACATTCAAATGAAGTGGATGACATCATATCAGCTGAAATTCCTGATCCAGTCACTGATCCCCATCTACACGACATTGTGACGACACAGATGGTGCACGGACCGTGCGGTGCATTAAATCCATTATCGCCTTGCATGGCTGATGGAAAGTGCACAAAACGATATCCGCGTCCGTTAGTTGCTGAAAAAGTCACAGGGAACGATGGATATCCAGTTTATCGTCGGCGTTCAAAAGAAGATAATGGTCGAGCTATCAAAGTTAAAGTTCAAAATCAAGAGATTGAGATCGGAAATTAATTCATTGTAACATATTGCCCGCTGGTATCACGAATTTTCGAAACACATGCAAACGTTGAGAGTTGTCATTCGGCCAAATCAATCAAATATTTGTGCAAGTACGTCACAAAAGGCAGCGACATGGCTGTGTTTGGTATTGCGTCGGAAAATGCAAATGACGAAATCAGCAATTTCCAAATGGGCAGATACGTCAGTACTAATGAAGTACTGTGGCGATTATTGTCATTTCAAATTCATGAAAGATATCCCACAGTTGTACATTTAGCAGTGCATTTGGAAAATGGCCAAAGAGTTTACTTCACTGAGGCTAATGCGGCACAACGAGCTGAGATACCTCCATCGACAACATTGACTAGCTTCTTTGCAATGTGTGAAGCAGATCCATTCGCAGCGACGCTGATGTACGTTGAAATGCCCAAGTATTACACTTGGAATCAATCAACAAAGAAATTCCAACGTCGCAAACAAGGAACCCCAGTTCCAGATTGGCCATATGTGTTTTCCACTGATGCACTAGGTCGCATGTATACTGTTCATCCTAGAAATGATTAATGTTTTTATTTGCGACTGCTGTTGGTAAATGTACGTGGACCAAAATCATTTGCGCATTTGAAAATTGTGAATGGCCAACAATGCCAAACATATCGAGAAACATGTTAGCTATTGGATTTGCTGGAGAACGATTCTCATTGGGACTTAACACTTGCGGATTCAGTTGTTTCATCAAATGCGTACCAAATACGAACGCTGTTCGCAATTATCATCACCACATGTTTTCCTTCACAACCAATTCAGTTATGGAACAAATACAAAGACGACATATGTGAAGATATCTTGCATCGCTTGCGCATTCAAACGAATAATCCTGACATCCAAATAACCGATGAAATCTACAATGAAGGATTGATTGTGATTGAGGATCAATGCTTGGCTATTGCAAACAAGCTACTGATTGATGTAGGAATGATTGCGCAAAATCGATCCATGCACGATGCATTCAACCAAGAATTAAATCGAGAGCTGCAATACAATGTTGATACATTGCAGGAATGCGTTCGAAATAATGTGCCGTTGCTGAATGAACAGCAAAAACAAGTATACGAAACATTAATGCAAGCGGTGGACAATAATACTGGTGGTCTGTTCTTCCTGGACGCACCTGAAGGAACAGGGAAAACATTTGTCATTTCATTGATTTTGGCCACTATTCGATCAAGATGTGACATAGCTTTGGCGTTAGCATCATCTGGAATTGCGGCTACTCTTCTAGATGGCGGTCGTACTGCACCATCTGCGCTTAAGTTGCCACTCAATTTAAACACAATTGATACTCCAACATGCAATATTTCCCGATCCAGTGCAATGGGAAAATTGTTGATGAAATGCAAGCTCATTGTTTGGGATGAGTGCACAATGGCACATAAGAAATCACTTGAAGCACTTAACTTCACACTGAAGGATCTTCGGCGAAATAACAACATCTTTTATGGAATAACGTAAAAACATTATCGCTAACCACTAATATGAGAGTTCAACTTCAAAATGATCAAAGTGCTGCACAATTTTCCAAACAATTGTTAGCTGTTGGAAATGGAAAAGTCCCAGTTGATGCGACATCTGGATTAATCACTCTTACCAACGTCTTTTGCCGATTTGTAGACTCTCAATTAGCTCTTATTGAAAATGTTTTCCCAAACATTAGTGAGAATTATCAGAATTCTGCTTGGTTAAGTCAACGAGCAATTCTTGCCGCAAAGAATAATGATGTACACGCACTGAATTTCACCATTCAATCAAAAATTGCTGGTGATTTGGTGACATACAAATCCGTTGATTCCATAACAAATCCCGATGATGTAGTAAATTATCCAACGGAGTTTTTGAACTCTCTGCAGTTACCAGGATTTCCACCACATAACTTGCAACGCAAAGTTGGTATAGTTATAATGATATTGCGTAATTTGAATCCACCGCGACTTTGCAACGGTAGTCGACTTTCGGTACAAAGACTTATGCCGAATTTGATTGAGGCAACCATTATAAACGGAAAGAACGCAGGTGAAAATGTATGTATTCCTCGAATACCAATGATTACGACTGATCTTCCGTTTAACTTCAAACGATTGCAATTTCCAGTTCGCCTTGCGATCGCAATGACAATTAACAAGTCGCAAGGCCAATCACTTAGTGTGTGCGGGATAAATTTAGAAAATCATTGTTTTTCACATGGGCAGTTATACGTTGCGTATTCAGGAGTTGGGAAACCATCCGCTTTGTTTGTGTTAACGTTAGACCAAAAAACAAAAAATGTGGTTTACCAAAGAGCACTTCAATGAAACGGATAATTTGCGGACACGTATAACGCTTCGATTCAGTATTTACTTTGGATTCACTTTCATTTACTTAGAGAAGTTCAACTAAATAACACTTCATTTTTGTAATCGAAATTAATTCATTTTCCTTTTCAAATATAAAACAAAAAAAAAATTTCCTTCATCTTTTAATCACCAAACGAAATGTTACATAAAACGAAGCCATCTGGTGGCGAAACGGAGTTCGCCGGGTTTGCTAGTATAGATATAATAAAGAAGTTTCTTTACTATGGTACATTAATATTTATAACAAATAAATTTTGTTTCTTTTTTGTTAATAATTAAAATTTATTTTTGAATTAGTGTGTTTGCAAGTTTTTATCCATCCAGTATTGTTTGTTCTTTTTCAGTACTATTTTATTTAAGCGTTCAGTGCAATCGAAAAAAGTTCATTTCCATCACTGATGTCAATTGTCATTATCAGTCTCATCGCATCAGCGATGAGGATAACAAAAAACACAAGCGTATCGCTCCGCCAAACGTCACTAGAAGAACAATATACAAAGTTTTTTCATAGTGTTTTTGTCTGAAATTCAAAATTATTCTTGCAAACTGTTACAGAATCTATTTTTTACAGACGTTTGGGAGTGATTATGTTATAAAAATTGTATAGGAGGAAACATTTGACCCCAGTGTTTAATTATGAGTACTTAAAATATTGCTCAAAGTGATTACCAAATTTTGACGAAATTAAAAAAAAAAAACATAATGATATTCAATTATTTTGAATTCGATACTATACAAAAATCACCAATAAATCTGCATTTTTGAACATTTTGTTACCTTTCAGTAGATTCCTTCGTTGAACTTTACCCAGGATCAACCTACCCCAAGAGTTGTAAAAAAACCTGGGTTTTTCGGTTCTCAAAAGCATCCGAGGGCCATTAATTTTATGTTGTAGGAAAGCAAGTTATGTCATTTAACAATTCAAACCTGAAATACGTTAAATTTGGCATCTTAGTACCTTTTTTTATGCCCGATGTACAGTCCACAACTCCAAAGGTTTCCATTTTGAATGTCTGTGTCTGAAAATTAATTTGAGTATTCATTTATTTTCATTATAAAATAAAAAACCAAATCAGATCCCGTGTGACTTTGACGTTTATTCATTTACCTCAACTTACCCCAGCTAAAAACCTAGATATACTTCAGGGCGAGTTGAGGGCGACCCTAGGTTTCAAAAAACACAGAATTTGTTTATCTGGGTGACTTCAGGTTTTTCAAAAACGCTTTAGGGCGACTTCAGGGCTCAACGAACAAACCTAGTACCAATTGTTTGCTGTGGGCTGTGGCGCTGTAGGTCTTTTGGAATTTAAGAATGAAACTTACCTTCGAGACACACAAGGTCAGGAACGATTGAATAATTTGGCTCAAATGTTAATCGAAAAGGAAGTTTTAAAAACATTGAAAGAAAGTAATGACTTTAATGGGCAAGTCATTGAAAATTTTATAACCGTTGAGGGAAGAATTTATTTATTATTGTTGGAATAAATAAAATAAACAGAGAAAGATATGTTTTTTCAGTATTATTATTATCAAATTTCTAACCTAATGTTTTATAACCAGGAATTGTCACTGGCTTAAAGCCGATGTAGGTAACATTACATTGGTTTTTAGTATAATAAATTGTCGAATGCATGATTTAAGAAATAATTACATAGGTACCTACGTACGAATGTATAATAAAATGGATTTTAATTATGGAAATTAGGAAGGTAATAATTAATTACCTACATAGATGGAACCTAGGTATATAAATATGTACATAGCAGGTTATTGTTTTTGCACAATTATATTTTAATTTATTAGTTTAAATTAAGATTAATTCTTCTGAATGATTTTAAAATGAAGTTTAGTTAAAAACTAGTTTATTAAATGACTTTTTTTGTCTTTCAAATCAAATACATTTAACAATTCAAATTAAATTATAAAATGCTCGTTCTTTGTTTCGTGTTATAATTTGAGAAATCAACTTAGATTATTAAGCTAAATTTTTCGTGTTTTGCATATTACTTAATTCTACAAAATGTTTGACTTCATTGACTTTCAATTTAATAAAATTTTTATAAATTCATTAATTTTTTGATCTCAATTGATTCAATCTTTTTATTTTTAATAAAAAATCAGTACGTAAATGTCTCATGTGTAATGATCTTCTTCGTCGGTTCCATCTTAGTCTTGGATGTTGTCCAAGCAAACATTTTGGCAGTTCTGAGGGGCTCCATTTACCACCAACACAAGTAGCTCCTGGAGGACCAACTTCTAACACATATCCCTTGTCACAGTCATACATTATTTGTTTATTATTTACTATCTGCAAATATATTTAAATAAAAAAATATACTTTTAAAATTATTAGAAACAATTTAATTTAATTTAATTTGTAACGAGCTGGGTCACAATCAAAGGTGTGTTTACCCTAGGGCCAAGAGGGCCATGGCCCAGAGTGGCAGGCTACAAGGGGCAGTGACGCAAGCCGGACCTACTTTCAACTTTTTTTTATTATCATTTATTTGTACAGTTTTAATATAAATATTTGTCGTATTTAATATGGAGAAAAAACCTTGTTTTCTTATTGCGATTTCCTTTCAATAAAAACATCGATCTGCAGCCGATCGTCAATTTTTTTCTAAAAATCAGATTCGTTTCAAATTAAAACCAATTTTTTTCTAGAAAAACTGATCCGTATTGAATCCCTTTTTCGAGGCGGAATCAAGTCGGATTTTTACACAGATTGTTACACACACTAAAATATTTATTTTGAAGATTTCTCATCAGACTCAAGTTTTTATTTTGTGGCAGTGTACAGAAAAAAATTAATATTATTAAAGGCAAGAAAAGGTCTAAAGGGGTTGTTGTATCGACTATCCGCCGTGCTTACTCACTATCGAGAGAAGAGCGAATACCCGGAGTGTTGAAGAAAAAAATTTTAGTTATGTTTTTATTTATTATTGTTTTTTATAGTAGACCCGCTGTCTTTAGCTTGGCTGCGACCTTTGTATTTTATATTATATATATTTTTTATTATTCTAAAAAGGCCCGGTGTCTTGAACTTGGCTGCGACCAGGTTAGAATATTAGTCTGATTAACTCTTAAATTAACTCTGACACTTCGATGATTAAGGGACAGTATTTATACCCTCAAATCCAACAAACTCCATCCCCACCACGTATATTAAACCTCAAAAGGGAAAAGTTCAGTTTAACACTTTTCCCAAGCAACGCACCAATCATCATTTTAATTATTTCGTCACTAAGAATAGCCACTCTTGCATCGCCCTCAATATAGTACAATCTATCTCCGTCTTTCATCGACTATAGCCGTGTTTTATTATCGCCAATAACCCATATGGTTCACCCCGTGAAAATAAAACGATCTGGGTTATGTACTTATATGTACACTCTGTTGCCGAATTTAATATTAATATTTGCAAACCCAGATAGAAACCTGGATCTCGTGTTGTTCTTGTAATACGTGTTAAAACATAACCCAGACCCAGCCCCGTAGATAATAAAACGCAGCTTATGATATTGGTCAAGCGTTCTACAGTTATTTGTACCTACGTCTTGACACAACCATAACAGACGATATTTACTACACTCATTCTGTGTGCAGTGCCGCTTGCTCTTGACTTCGGATTTTAATAATTATGTATCCATTGTCATTGAATAGAGGCGGTATCGAGTCATAAGTATATTATTAGTCGTATGGGCAGTTGACTACAGAATGAGTGTGACGTGCCTTGCATGAGAAATGTATACATTATTGTAGGTATACCATCGAATGCAATGGGAACTCCATACTGTGTACGAAAAAAAAAGAATATGATTTAGTGGGTATGGCATAAGCATAGACAGCCTTATTTATAATTACATTATAACGAGTATATAGCGCTATGCACTCCTTATAATGCCTCTGAACTCGAAAATCTCATTTATAAAACTTATGCAACGTTAAACGTTAAATAGAGCCATTATAAGCTACACGCGCTTTTAGGTTGCATAGAGCCCACATAAGGAAATTATAGTGTCGAAATATCATTTTGAGTTTGGACATAAAACAACATGCATTTAAATTGTGTATTCTTGTTAAATGATTTCAATAATTTAAATGTAAAGCTTCCAACGCCACGCAGAAGAAAACTGTAGTAAAAACGATTCAATCCAATGAATCACAGAAATTAAGACTTGAAAAAATACAGGTTTTCCAAAGCAAATATGCTTAAATTATTGAAATTGTTCGCTTGGACCTTTGGTTGTGTGACGAGGTACACGTCTGTCCACGGCGAAAGCCTATAGCCTACCTGATTAACTTAAACCTAAACCTAAAATTGTTGTGCTTAAAAAAACAAATTCACAACTTCTATAAGAAATACAAAAACCCAAAAAAGTACGTTTTGCTACTCAGAACCTGACAGTGAGAGAAGTGAAACCACCCTCACGCTACTTATCCACATAATTCTCGACATATGACGTATTGGGTACTACCAATCTAAACAGGATCTTAAGGGATAAGGGATGAAAAACTAAGATTCATTATTTATTACTATTTATTAATATTTTGTGTTATTATTTATTTGGCTTTCATTAAATCACACTCACAATACCAACAAAAGTTCTAGTTGCGTTTTCTGACAAATAGCTGTTTTGATCATGACAGCCAAATTAAAATAGATTACCCATTTTTGGTACTTTTTGGACATAAAACCCTGCATAACTATAATTAATGGGAAAATGTTTTATATAAGCTACATAAGACCTTATTCACTGTATAACTATTCATCCGGTTAGACCATTCTATTATTTTAGCAGAGTAAAAATAATAACAGCTTATTCGATTGATTATAAAATATGTAATGAACATTTTATAACAAATGTTTTCAATAAACGACAGTATCAAAGATTAAATACAATAATAATTTTGATCGGAAGTATGTGTTCATCAAGTATTTCAACACCCCCACTCGAACAAAATTTATTTTAAATATATACCCAATTTATTTGAGCAGTATTTATGTTTTTCTGCTGCAACAAGTTCTGCTAACTGCGAAACAGATATCTGGTCGAGTGCACTGTGATGCAAACATTAGACTTCCAATAGCTTGTTGGTAAGAAACTTTAGCCATTTCTTTTTCTTCTTCTGGTGTCTTTTGAAAATTTGGGGTTGATATCCGTTGGAGTTGTTATAGGATGACATTTATCCATATTGAATTTCTCCAGCATTTATCTTATATATTTTTCTTGGTCCAAGTAAATCCCATCTTTCTCGCGCGAAATGTGAATACCGAAGCATTGCTTCGCAGTTCCTAAGAATTTCAGCTTGAACTCTTTCATTAAATTTGATTCTAGATTTTCCCAATATGGCATTTCATTGGTAAAGATAAGAATATCATCAACATATATTGCAAGGAATGTCATATTTGTATCCTTATGATGGAAATATATGCAATGATCTACTTTTGAACGCTTCAATTCAAGCTTTTGAAGTACTCTGTCCAATTAAGTGTACCACACTTAGCTTGATTGTTTCAATCTATAGACAGCTTTGTTCAATTTCATCACTGGCTCTTCTCTTAAAATCAAAAGACCCTTCGGTTTCTCAAAATAGATATCCTCACTTAACTCACCTTTTAGAAAAGCAGTTACAGCATCCATTTGTTGAATTTCTAAGTTATATCTTGCGGATAATGTAATCAAGTACCGAATGGATGAGTACCTGCCTACGGCTGAATACGTTTCCTCATAGTCAATACCTTTCTTTTGCGTAAAACCTTTTACCACTATACGAGCTTTGTACCGCACACCATTGTTTTCGTCTTTCTTCATTTAGAAAACCAATTTTATCTTGATGATATTGGGTCCAGTGGACTTATCTACACATTTCCAGGAATTATTTTCTTCGAAAGAATTCATTTCGCATTCAATTGCCTCTATCCATTTTTCTTTGTCGCTTCTGGATAATGCATCTTCGATGTTTTCAGAGCCTTCGCTAACCTTTGTCTTCTCAGCATTGTATACCACCTTTGGTAATTTCGAAATTCTTTCACTTCGGCGAATTGCTTCCTGAGTTGTTTTGTCTTTTCTTCTTAGTTTGATTCTTGAGGAGTTATGGTAGCTTCATCTTCTTAGCTATCCCCCACTTCATGTTCATCGTGTCGGATTGACGAACATGACTCAAATTTACTATTGATAGCTAAGTTTTTTGGATTCGCCCCACTACTGCAGTATACATTGGAACTTCTTTCGTGTTTACTTTTTTCTTTTCTGGATAGTGAAAGTTCTACATCGCGTCTAACGAAAACATCCTTGTTTTGCAAGCTATATAGGCGGAATCCCTTTGATGTATTTGAGTACCATACAAAAACACATTTTTCAGATTTTGAATCAAACTTACGACGTTTTTGCTTCGGAATATGTTACATTGTTGTGCACCCAAAAATACGAAAATGCGTAACATCTGGTTTGCAACCACACAATAATTCTTCTGGCGTCTTCTTGAGTTTTCTATAAGATGAACGATTTACTATGTTACACGCACTATTAACTGCTTCAGCCCAAAAGAATTTGGGCATGTTAGCTTCACATAACATAGATCGAGTATTTTCTGTCAAAGTTCGGTTCATCCTTTCCGCTAAGCTCCGGAGTATAGGGGACTGTTGTCTGATGAACGATTCCATACTTCATCACTTCATGTTCCATTGCTTTGCTCGTAAGCTCCTTCCCATTGTCCATTCGTAGAATTTTTATTCGTGACTCATGTTGATTTTCTACTTCGGCTTTGAATTCACGAAAACAGCTAAGAACAGAATCTTTAGTCTTTATAAAGTATACAAATACTTTTCGTGCGAAATCATCTATGAAAGTTACAAAATAGATACTTCCCTTTATAGATTTCACCTCCATGGGACACACATCTGAGTGAGTTAATTCAAGAACTTTTGATGATCTCGACACTTCTAACGGAAATATGTTACGATTCTGTTTTCTTTCCGAACAGGATATGCAATTCAATAATGAGTCTTGTCTTAGCTCAACGCGTTTTACTAAGCCTTGTGCAAGTAGTATCATGTTATCTTGACCCAAGTGACCAAATCTTTGATGCCAAATATTGCCAAGATTACATTGAACAATATATGCATTCTGATTTGTGGCAATATCCAATTTGTACAACTCATTTGAAGATCTTCCTAAAGCTATAACTTCTTTTGAAGAATTTATGACACGGTAACCATATTTGTCAAAGATGACAACATTCTCATGATCCACAATCTTCTTTATGGATAGTAAGTTCATTTCTATTTCGGGGACGTAGAGGACACCATGGACTGTAACGGTTTATTTACCTTTGGGAGTCAATACTTCCAACGATATATCACCTTTGTTGAAAAACTACCCTTTTTAGACATAAGAGCTGAGTTCGAAGGTGTTGAACTAAATTTAACATCTTGTAGCAACTTCATTTTAATAGAATTCTGCTCACTACTTCCGATGCTCATTATCATGGGCTTATATTCATCAGGTAAACCTTTAAGTAAGAAGCTTCCAACCCAATTCATCATTGACGGTAAAACCAATATCATATAATTTTTGAGCTGTTAAAATGACTTGACTTACATAATCTTCTACGGATGAGCAATCAACTATTACTACAGAGCACAATTTTTGTAGCAACCCAATGCGTCTGTCTAACCCTGAGTCTTAGGAAAGATTTTGTAGCGCTGTCCCATGGACATACATATAAATTCTTGTCGATAGCTAAAATCATTTTACATCGAGCGATATTGCCCTCAGTAACATCTAAGGCTTAATTGGCAACAGGCTGTATACATTTCCAAGCATCTTCTAGCTGTAATTGCGTCTTTATCGCGAAGCTCCATGTTGACCAATTTTCAGAACCAGTCAGCTTCTCCATATGATGGACTCCTGATGGATTCAGATGGCATATTTATCTTTTAAAGATTGAATTGTTCTCTCCATTAATATTTTACAATCTTTTATGTCCTGGGCCCACAACCTTTTAGCAGAATAGAAATAACAACAGCTTATTTGATTGAGAATAAAATATGTAATGAAAATTTTATAACAAATATTTTCAATAAACAATATTAATAGATATGACTGTATGATAAGCTTTAAAAAACTTTATCTTCCGATGTTGAAATGAAATATGAAAGTGAAAGTATCTGCGGAGAATTCCTTTTTGGTTCGGCAGGACGTGCTCACAAGGAAAGGAACAAGGCAGAAAGTGCAAAGAGA
Source organism: Philhelius pedissequus (assembly GCA_910595825.1). Classification (NCBI taxonomy): domain Eukaryota; kingdom Metazoa; phylum Arthropoda; class Insecta; order Diptera; family Syrphidae; genus Philhelius; species Philhelius pedissequus. Next base: position 153,389,108 of record OU343160.1, read on the forward strand.
TTTTGGCACTACAGAAAAGTGCGTTCAATTATTTTCATTAAGCACTTTGATTATACGCTGGTAGATGGCGGATCTTTTGCTGGCGGTGACAATATATTTAGATCAAGTGGAGTTCTTAAAGAAAAAATACTGTTTCCTGTTGCTGTGTTTGTCGCTGTAGCTATAGATATGTATATTATGTATGTGTGTCATTTGATGTATTGATTTCGCAGAAGAGGGCATCGTTTTAGTGCCTTTGGAATTTAATGGCGTTTGAGTGATGATGAGGTGTGAGTATAGTTGTTATATGTGTTTGTTTCTATATTGGTATGAGCTACGTGTATGGTGTTTAAATCAGGTGTTCTTTGTATGTGTTGCACTGCCGAGCGTCATGTGGTTGTGTGCCTTTGTAAACTTAATTTTTTGCTTTTTTTTGAAGAAGAATACGATCACTTGATGTGATGTTATCGTTATGCCCCATCCTCTTTTATACGTAATCCTATCCACTCCAATCCATATATCAAATTTATCCGCCGTAATTTTATCCCTCGTAGCATTTTACAAACAATTCGCTACGGTCGATAAAAAGCTAAAGTAGAAGCTACGGTGGATGGCTGGTTGACGTTCAGTCGAGTCTCGATTCTGATTTTGTTAGTTTTGTTGGTACGATTGATAATTGAATCTCGATGGATGTGTTCATGGAGTGTTATAAATATTAATTTAAGACAAATCGATCTTTTTGATTCATTTTTTTTAATAGTTGGTCAGTTTATATTTCTCAAATCTTATATAACTCCATTTTTTAATAAATTATATGCTGTTCTTCTGAAAAGTTTCTGACTTTTACTATTAAAAACTGTATTCTTTCAATTGCTCAATTATATTCTGAAGTACGTCTAAAATTGCACCTATATCTGCAATTTTGCATACCCCTAATGTCAATTAATCAATTTTAAAAAATTTTGATATCCATTTTAAAAAAGAAACCAATATTTATCGAATGAATTCCGTTTTACTTTTATGTTTGACTAACCAAGCCCGATTTTCGTTTTGTGTTCAATTTGTATTGATAATTGTAAATAAACGGAGTTTGGTGAAAAAAATCATCTTTTTATTTAGATCTACAAAAAAGCAATTTGAGAAGACAAACGCATTGGGTGGAACTGCAGTATAGAGGAATTGCTTGACACTGCGCCGCAAAATATTTATTCGTATAAAATTCTATGAGCTATAAGGCTCGCACATATGCAACTTTCAGTTTTGCAACAGTTTGGTTGCTAAAGTGAATACCCTGGACTTATATGAGAGTGCGCGTACATGCCAAAAATTATTCACTCCGCGATTCGAGCAACTTTAGAGTTTGTGTTTTGGCACAAATCGAACAATCGCCCCAAATAAGTTCTTCAGTTTGTATCACATCGAACTATAATGTAACTGCGCGCACATTAAATCAAAATGATGTTTGTGTGTTTGTTTATCTCGTTGATTGATTTTTAAGTTGCTTTACGCGCGGTCATCGTTCAACTAGTGATTAAACTATTTCGTTTCGGCAAAATTGCATGTGCGCGCCTAGCCTAAACGCACTAAGTGGAAAATGAACTCACAAAGTGTGCTTTTTCTTCACTGTTAATGGACGTTGGCCATGGGTGGTATTCGATTTACTACATGGACATGGACTGGGCATACATTTTTGTGATCCAAAATGGTGAAATGGCAAACCAAATGTTAACTTTTTGTTACTTACTCCGCGTATGTTAAGTGCAGTCTGATGAGTAAATATTGAATTGAAAGCAAAACATACTCAGAAAATAAATTTGTAAATTGACTTGAAAAATAAAACTAGCTATCGATAAGCTCAGAAAATAAATAAAAGCATGAAATATAAGGGGAGTGAACAATTTAAACTACGTTGTAGTGTGCGTTCCAAACCAAGAAACATTAAAAGGAAACAAGTAAATCACCGGTACTTTTGTTTCCTCGTGTGAAATGCATAGACCATATTTAAAGCAATACAAAATTGTACTGTGTAAAAAGGGACTTGACCATAGTCTATGAACAAAGCCATTCGCTTATCATTTCAGTTCTGTTGGTGCAAAATGAATGTTCGAATTTAAAACTGCAATTGCAGAAAAATGAAAACAAGAAATAGGTTTGTTACATAAATTAAATATAGGTACGTTTTTCTACTTTCTATTTTATTTGAATAAAAGCTAATTATTGTTCATAATTTTGATATTTTCTTAATTTTACTTTGCAAAAGACTATTTCATTACTTGTGACTGCTGTGCAGGGGTACCAATTTTACAAAAATAAAAAAGCTACGGTCACTGCTACGGTCGTTGCGTTTTTTTGGGAATTACTTACGGTACAATGGATAGATTGCCAATAACACACACCTAATATCGCTATAACAACTCGATAATATTTGAGTACAGAATTTTGTTTTGTTCATAATATTTTCTGAAAAAAAACAATACAAACTCTGAACTGAAGTTTAAACGGAGGAATAATCTCTACAAATTGAACGCAGTTCAAGGTTTAAGCGACACTGTGAAACTGAATAAATTGTTGACCCTAAGTTTAAACCAAGAGTGAAGTTTAAACTCGCACTGTTAAACTTGGGGTTAGTAAGTTTAAGATTAGGACAAAGTAATACAAGGGCTGGCAACAAGACGACTGCTTTAACTAGATTTGGTTGTGTTTTCTAAACGAGGACTGTTTAAAGTTTTTGCATTCCAAAAAGGTTTGAAATCGGACCACAAAAATAAACAACTACAAATAATGTGAGATATTTGTCAGTTAACGATTTAATTACTGATCCAAATTTGAAAGGTTTACTGGCATTTTTTAATTTCATTATTAATTCTCAAATTTTAAAATGTTTTTTAGACTTGTACAGTAGTAATCCAGTGATTTAGGGGACCTATTAAATTTAAGTGTGGGCTTATCATAGCAGATATGTCAAATAATTAAAATTTTTGATATCTCTAATTTCAATATATGAAACTAAATCTTTTTTAAACATAGAACTAGGTATACATTTAGATTTAAATCAAATGATTTTTTCATGACTAACTTGTTCTTACACATTTGTTTTTGTATTATATAGAAGAACTTGGTTTTTTTACTATATGTTTTGTAGTTTGATAAATTTGAATACGAAAAATTATGAAATAAGATGGTTTTACGAATTGTCCACAATGTCTACATTGTCGACAAATTTATGTCGACAATTGTGAATTGTCTAAGTCGAATTTTCTACAGGTAGACAATAATGTAGTCTAAATTTATAGTCTCTTTTCGAGACGGATTCAAAACGGATTTGTACACAGATTCTTACACCCACTACAATATGTGTTTTAAAGTTTCTCAATAAATTGTGGTGTTGTCAATCAAATTTTTATTTTGTGGCAATATACAGAAAAAATCAATTAATATTATCAAAAAATAAAAGCATTGCTTAAAACTTCCTTGAAACAAATATTAAAAAAGGAGAATTGGACTCAGGAATACCCAGCGGCGGAATCAAAAACAACCACGAAATAATATGTATTAACGAATTGAAGATTTTGTTTTTTATAGCTGCCAAGCAAAACACAGTCACAAAAAGAGATTAGATCCGTAATCGTTCGTTTCGAAGCAAAAAAGTATTGGTTTTGGTAGCAAATCCTATTTATTGAAACGAAATCGCTGTTACTTTGTTTTAATGTAACAACAAAATTTAGTTATTAAAAAAGGTTACAAGATTTCCAAAAATAAAACGATTTACATATTCTATAAACATATGCCAGGGTAATGTATTAGGAAAAGATATTATTCATTAAAAGTATAGGTAGTAAAAACGGATAGTTAATTAAAAGCTGCGGTTCCGATGTAAGTCAAGAGAATCGGGGGAGAATAAGTTGTCGGGTTCTGATTGAATTAATAAAATTTAATTTGTTGAACTACGATGACGTAACCATTGCGAGGTTAATGCCTTCTTACCGAATTTTTAATAGTTGCTAAACGAGCTGAGGATTCGAAAATCGGCGTATGATGCGGTAACGACCAAATTCGCATTCTTATGTAAACTGAACATGATGTCTCAAGCTCCAGTCAGAGTAAATGCCAATAATCTGGAATGTTATACCTAATTGATCGTGCGGATGATCTTCAAGAAGAATGTGTTCTTTTAAAAAAGTCTTATCGTCCAATATATCAACATGAGCTTAAGACAGCTTCATCTCTTTTTTAAACAAAAAAATAAGAAGAAAGCTTTTCCATATACAAAAATAGCATTGCGTATGTTCATTTGCACTGCGGTCACAAATTGTAGTGCAAAACTTTCGTTTTCCGTTGTAAAAAGAATTCAAAATTATCTCCGTTCTGGGCTCAGCAAAGAACGATTAGAACGGTTTTTTTTAATTTACCTATAGGGCGGCAAAACGTATTGTTATGGGGCGCCAAATTCTCAAATACACCACTGACTCCTTAGTGTGATCTTAACTATATAAAAATAAGTCCGGTTTTCCTTCCTGACGCTATAACTCCAGAACGCACCAACCGACTTTCACGGTTTTGCATTCGATACAAAGGTCTCGGGCTCCGTGAGGTTTATAGCAAAGAAAATTCAGGAAACATTTCAACAGAAAAGCGGAAAAATCATTTTTAAGGTACAGCGCCATCTCTGATACATAGCATGTACTACAAACCAATATTTTAGTAGATGGCCCCGACCAATATTTTAAGTAGATGGCGCCGGTGCGTGATACATTGTTTGACAGCTACTCATTGTTCTCTGCTCAGTTAATTTCATGTGACAAACCGGTATTGTGTTCACTGTGAAATTGTGAAAAAAAGTAAGAAAGTATCCTTACATTTCAATTGGAAACCATCAAATCAATCACGTGTATTGTGCAAATATTTATTCAATTTCAACAGTAGGCATTTGTCTTTAAGGTGGTAAGTTGAACTGTGTAAATTATGTGGATCGTGCATTTGAGGTTAAATTCACCACTCTGTCCATAGTCCAAAATGCCTAGAGGACGACGTGCGAACATCGGCCGCCGCACAAGACATGCAAGCCAGCAACAAGAGTAATCACAGAACTTAAGCGAAGAAAGACAAAATATAATAAGAGAAAATGACCGATTGAGACAACGCGTGAGCACACGAAGATCATTGGCATCATACAATCGCTTGGCATTCCAATATGATCCCACTGCGAACTACAGTGATGATGAAAATTTAGATATAGGACCAATGACGACTATATGCCGATATTGTAATGCGTTTAAGTTCAAAAGAGGAACGGCTGGATTGTGCTGCGCAAGTGAAAAAGTCAAACTGGATCCATTACTTACACCACCACAGCCACTGAAACCATTGTTCGATGGAAGTGATCCCGATTCCAGCCATTTTCTTCAACACATCCTTGAATACAATAACTGCTTTCGCATGACTTCCTTTGGAGCTAATATCATTCGAGAAGGCGGCTTCATGCCGACTTGCAAGGTAAAAGATACAACACACATAACCAATCACTCACACCAACACAATGAATTGCAACACATAACAATTACATATACACCACACACTACACCATCACACGATCAGAAGTTACACCGTATTCTTCAACAAATGATTGTTTGCAATTACAGATGCAAGGACAAATATATCATTTGCATGGTTCAATGGTGCCAACACCAGATGAACCGCATCGATTTTTGCAAATATATTTCATTTCGTCGATAGTGGATCAGATGAATGTGCGGTGCAATATACAGGGAACACAACAGTTAAAGAGACGAATTATTGAACAGTTGCAAGCATTTTTTCACGCTAATAATGCTGTGGTTAATATGTTCAAAACAGCATTGGAACGAATGCCATCGGATACGCACAAATTTGTCATAAGAGCGGATTGTACCCCAACAGGTGAACATGTGCGAAGATTCAATGCACCCACCGTTAATGATGTTGCTACAATTATTGTTGGCAATCCAACTAAATCGCGAGACATTGTCGTTCAGCGAAGAAGCAATATCATGCATCGTGTAAACGAGATACATCGTTTGTACGATGCTTTACAATATCCAATCATTTATTGGCAAGGGCAAGGCGGATACGACATCACGTTGAAGATGGTCGATCCAATTACAGATACAATATTCACACACTAATTATTGCTATTATTGGTTTCCGTTAACAATTCATTTAATTTTGCATTTTCAGGCGTATCAACGAATAAAAATCTAAGCGCAATGAATTACTATCGTATGATGATTCGTACACATGAGGAGAATGTCATTCTGAAGTGCTGCGGCTATTCCAGCAATTCGCTGTCGACATGTATGTCAAAGTCGAGACCGAACGTTTAGCGTTCATCCGATTCAATCAGGCAAAGCTACGATCTGAGGACTATATACACTTGCGTGCTGCTTTTCATTCAGATGGTGATGTTCAGAATATTGAACGTCTGACGATTCTCCCATCATCTTATATCGGAAGCCCACGCCACATGCACGAATACGCTCAAGACGCTATGACGTACGTGCGAAATTATGGAACTCCGGATTTATTTATTACGTTCACATGCAATCCGAAGTGGACGGAAATTGAACGTGAGTTGGAACCGGGCAAAAAACCGCAAGATCGCCATGACATAATCGCCAGAGTATTTCAGCAAAAACTCAAGGTTATGATCGATGTGCTTACTAAGTATCGAGTTTTTGGTGACACACATTGTTATATGTACTCGGTAGAATGGCAGAAGCGTGGACTACCCCATGCTCATATCCTAATTTGGTTGCTGAACAAATTACATTCAAATGAAGTGGATGACATCATATCAGCTGAAATTCCTGATCCAGTCACTGATCCCCATCTACACGACATTGTGACGACACAGATGGTGCACGGACCGTGCGGTGCATTAAATCCATTATCGCCTTGCATGGCTGATGGAAAGTGCACAAAACGATATCCGCGTCCGTTAGTTGCTGAAAAAGTCACAGGGAACGATGGATATCCAGTTTATCGTCGGCGTTCAAAAGAAGATAATGGTCGAGCTATCAAAGTTAAAGTTCAAAATCAAGAGATTGAGATCGGAAATTAATTCATTGTAACATATTGCCCGCTGGTATCACGAATTTTCGAAACACATGCAAACGTTGAGAGTTGTCATTCGGCCAAATCAATCAAATATTTGTGCAAGTACGTCACAAAAGGCAGCGACATGGCTGTGTTTGGTATTGCGTCGGAAAATGCAAATGACAAAATCAGCAATTTCCAAATGGGCAGATACGTCAGTACTAATGAAGTACTGTGGCGATTATTGTCATTTCAAATTCATGAAAGATATCCCACAGTTGTACATTTAGCAGTGCATTTGGAAAATGGCCAAAGAGTTTACTTCACTGAGGCTAATGCGGCACAACGAGCTGAGATACCTCCATCGACAACATTGACTAGCTTCTTTGCAATGTGTGAAGCAGATCCATTCGCAGCGACGCTGATGTACGTTGAAATGCCCAAGTATTACACTTGGAATCAATCAACAAAGAAATTCCAACGTCGCAAACAAGGAACCCCAGTTCCAGATTGGCCATATGTGTTTTCCACTGATGCACTAGGTCGCATGTATACTGTTCATCCTAGAAATGATTAATGTTTTTATTTGCGACTGCTGTTGGTAAATGTACGTGGACCAAAATCATTTGCGCATTTGAAAATTGTGAATGGCCAACAATGCCAAACATATCGAGAAACATGTTAGCTATTGGATTTGCTGGAGAACGATTCTCATTGGGACTTAACACTTGCGCATTCAGTTGTTTCATCAAATGCGTACCAAATACGAACGCTGTTCGCAATTATCATCACCACATGTTTTCCTTCACAACCAATTCAGTTATGGAACAAATACAAAGACGACATATGTGAAGATATCTTGCATCGCTTGCGCATTCAAACGAATAATCCTGACATCCAAATAACCGATGAAATCTACAATGAAGGATTGATTGTGATTGAGGATCAATGCTTGGCTATTGCAAACAAGCTACTGATTGATGAAGGAATGATTGCGCAAAATCGATCCATGCACGATGCATTCAACCAAGAATTAAATCGAGAGCTGCAATACAATGTTGATACATTGCAGGAATTCGTTCGAAATAATGTGCCGTTGCTGAATGAACAGCAAAAACAAGTATACGAAACATTAATGCAAGCGGTGGACAATAATACTGGTGGTCTGTTCTTCCTGGACGCACCTGAAGGAACAGGGAAAACATTTGTCATTTCATTGATTTTGGCCACTATTCGATCAAGATGTGACATAGCTTTGGCGTTAGCATCATCTGGAATTGCGGCTACTCTTCTAGATGGCGGTCGTACTGCACCATCTGCGCTTAAGTTGCCACTCAATTTAAACACAATTGATACTCCAACATGCAATATTTCCCGATCCAGTGCAATGGGAAAATTGTTGATGAAATGCAAGCTCATTGTTTGGGATGAGTGCACAATGGCACATAAGAAATCACTTGAAGCACTTAACTTCACACTGAAGGATCTTCGGCGAAATAACAACATCTTTTATGGAATAACGTAAAAACATTATTGCTAACCACTAATATGAGAGTTCAACTTCAAAATGATCAAAGTGCTGCACAATTTTCCAAACAATTGTTAGCTGTTGGAAATGGAAAAGTCCCAGTTGATGCGACATCTGGATTAATCACTCTTACCAACGTCTTTTGCCGATTTGTAGACTCTCAATTAGCTCTTATTGAAAATGTTTTCCCAAACATTAGTGAGAATTATCAGAATTCTGCTTGGTTAAGTCAACGAGCAATTCTTGCCGCAAAGAATAATGATGTACACGCACTGAATTTCACCATTCAATCAAAAATTGCTGGTGATTTGGTGACATACAAATCCGTTGATTCCATAACAAATCCCGATGATGTAGTAAATTATCCAACGGAGTTTTTGAACTCTCTGCAGTTACCAGGATTTCCACCACATAACTTGCAACGCAAAGTTGGTATAGTTATAATGATATTGCGTAATTTGAATCCACCGCGACTTTGCAACGGTAGTCGACTTTCGGTACAAAGACTTATGCCGAATTTGATTGAGGCAACCATTATAAACGGAAAGAACGCAGGTGAAAATGTATGTATTCCTCGAATACCAATGATTACGACTGATCTTCCGTTTAACTTCAAACGATTGCAATTTCCAGTTCGCCTTGCGATCGCAATGACAATTAACAAGTCGCAAGGCCAATCACTTAGTGTGTGCGGGATAAATTTAGAAAATCATTGTTTTTCACATGGGCAGTTATACGTTGCGTATTCAGGAGTTGGGAAACCATCCGCTTTGTTTGTGTTAACGTTAGACCAAAAAACAAAAAATGTGGTTTACCAAAGAGCACTTCAATGAAACGGATAATTTGCGGACACGTATAACGCTTCGATTCAGTATTTACTTTGGATTCACTTTCATTTACTTAGAGAAGTTCAACTAAATAACACTTCATTTTTGTAATCGAAATTAATTCATTTTCCTTTTCAAATATAAAACAAAAAAAAAATTTCCTTCATCTTTTAATCACCAAACGAAATGTTACATAAAACGAAGCCATCTGGTGGCGAAACGGAGTTCGCCGGGTTTGCTAGTATAGATATAATAAAGAAGTTTCTTTACTATGGTACATTAATATTTATAACAAATAAATTTTGTTTCTTTTTTGTTAATAATTAAAATTTATTTTTGAATTAGTGTGTTTGCAAGTTTTTATCCATCCAGTATTGTTTGTTCTTTTTCAGTACTATTTTATTTAAGCGTTCAGTGCAATCGAAAAAAGTTCATTTCCATCACTGATGTCAATTGTCATTATCAGTCTCATCGCATCAGCGATGAGGATAACAAAAAACACAAGCGTATCGCTCCGCCAAACGTCACTAGAAGAACAATATACAAAGTTTTTTCATAGTGTTTTTGTCTGAAATTCAAAATTATTCTTGCAAACTGATACAGAATCTATTTTTTACAGACGTTTGGGAGTGATTATGTTATAAAAATTGTATAGGAGGAAACATTTGACCCCAGTATTTAATTATGAGTACTTAAAATATTGCTCAAAGTGATTACCAAATTTTGACGAAATTAAAAAAAAAAAACATAATGATATTCAATTATTTTGAATTCGATACTATACAAAAATCACCAATAAATCTGCATTTTTGAACATTTTGTTACCTTTCAGTAGATTCCTTCGTTGAACTTTACCCAGGATCAACCTACCCCAAGAGTTGTAAAAAAACCTGGGTTTTTCGGTTCTCAAAAGCATCCGAGGGCCATTAATTTTATGTTGTAGGAAAGCAAGTTATGTCATTTAACAATTCAAACCTGAAATACGTTAAATTTGGCATCTTAGTACCTTTTTTTATGCCCGATGTACAGTCCACAACTCCAAAGGTTTCCATTTTGAATGTCTGTGTCTGAAAATTAATTTGAGTATTCATTTATTTTCATTATAAAATAAAAAACCAAATCAGATCCCGTGTCACTTTGACGTTTATTCATTTACCTCAACTTACCCCAGCTAAAAACCTAGATATACTTCAGGGCGAGTTGAGGGCGACCCTAGGTTTCAAAAAACACAGAATTTGTTTATCTGGGTGACTTCAGGTTTTTCAAAAACGCTTTAGGGCGACTTCAGGGCTCAACGAACAAACCTAGTACCAATTGTTTGCTGTGGGCTGTGGCGCTGTAGGTCTTTTGGAATTTAAGAATGAAACTTACCTTCGAGACACACAAGGTCAGGAACGATTGAATAATTTGGCTCAAATGTTAATCGAAAAGGAAGTTTTAAAAACATTGAAAGAAAGTAATGACTTTAATGGGCAAGTCATTGAAAATTTTATAACCGTTGAGGGAAGAATTTATTTATTATTGTTGGAATAAATAAAATAAACAGAGAAAGATATGTTTTTTCAGTATTATTATTATCAAATTTCTAACCTAATGTTTTATAACCAGGAATTGTCACTGGCTTAAAGCCGATGTAGGTAACATTACATTGGTTTTTAGTATAATAAATTGTCGAATGCATGATTTAAGAAATAATTACATAGGTACCTACGTACGAATGTATAATAAAATGGATTTTAATTATGGAAATTAGGAAGGTAATAATTAATTACCTACATAGATGGAACCTAGGTATATAAATATGTACATAGCAGGTTATTGTTTTTGCACAATTATATTTTAATTTATTAGTTTAAATTAAGATTAATTCTTCTGAATGATTTTAAAATGAAGTTTAGTTAAAAACTAGTTTATTAAATGACTTTTTTTGTCTTTCAAATCAAATACATTTAACAATTCAAATTAAATTATAAAATGCTCGTTCTTTGTTTCGTGTTATAATTTGAGAAATCAACTTAGATTATTAAGCTAAATTTTTCGTGTTTTGCATATTACTTAATTCTACAAAATGTTTGACTTCATTGACTTTCAATTTAATAAAATTTTTATAAATTCATTAATTTTTTGATCTCAATTGATTCAATCTTTTTATTTTTAATAAAAAATCAGTACGTAAATGTCTCATGTGTAATGATCTTCTTCGTCGGTTCCATCTTAGTCTTGGATGTTGTCCAAGCAAACATTTTGGCAGTTCTGAGGGGCTCCATTTACCACCAACACAAGTAGCTCCTGGAGGACCAACTTCTAACACATATCCCTTGTCACAGTCATACATTATTTGTTTATTATTTACTATCTGCAAATATATTTAAATAAAAAAAAATACTTTTAAAATTATTAGAAACAATTTAATTTAATTTAATTTGTAACGAGCTGGGTCACAATCAAAGGTGTGTTTACCCTAGGGCCAAGAGGGCCATGGCCCAGAGTGGCAGGCTACAAGGGGCAGTGACGCAAGCCGGACCTACTTTCAACTTTTTTTTATTATCATTTATTTGTACAGTTTTAATATAAATATTTGTCGTATTTAATATGGAGAAAAAACCTTGTTTTCTTATTGCGATTTCCTTTCAATAAAAACATCGATCTGCAGCCGATCGTCAATTTTTTTCTAAAAATCAGATTCGTTTCAAATTAAAACCAATTTTTTTCTAGAAAAACTGATCCGTATTGAATCCCTTTTTCGAGGCGGAATCAAGTCGGATTTTTACACAGATTGTTACACACACTAAAATATTTATTTTGAAGATTTCTCATCAGACTCAAGTTTTTATTTTGTGGCAGTGTACAGAAAAAAATTAATATTATTAAAGGCAAGAAAAGGTCTAAAGGGGTTGTTGTATCGACTATCCGCCGTGCTTACTCACTATCGAGAGAAGAGCGAATACCCGGAGTGTTGAAGAAAAAAATTTTAGTTATGTTTTTATTTATTATTGTTTTTTATAGTAGACCCGCTGTCTTTAGCTTGGCTGCGACCTTTGTATTTTATATTATATATATTTTTTATTATTCTAAAAAGGCCCGGTGTCTTGAACTTGGCTGCGACCAGGTTAGAATATTAGTCTGATTAACTCTTAAATTAACTCTGACACTTCGATGATTAAGGGACAGTATTTATACCCTCAAATCCAACAAACTCCATCCCCACCACGTATATTAAACCTCAAAAGGGAAAAGTTCAGTTTAACACTTTTCCCAAGCAACGCACCAATCATCATTTTAATTATTTCGTCACTAAGAATAGCCACTCTTGCATCGCCCTCAATATAGTACAATCTATCTCCGTCTTTCATCGACTATAGCCGTGTTTTATTATCGCCAATAACCCATATGGTTCACCCCGTGAAAATAAAACGATCTGGGTTATGTACTTATATGTACACTCTGTTGCCGAATTTAATATTAATATTTGCAAACCCAGATAGAAACCTGGATCTCGTGTTGTTCTTGTAATACGTGTTAAAACATAACCCAGACCCAGCCCCGTAGATAATAAAACGCAGCTTATGATATTGGTCAAGCGTTCTACAGTTATTTGTACCTACGTCTTGACACAACCATAACAGACGATATTTACTACACTCATTCTGTGTGCAGTGCCGCTTGCTCTTGACTTCGGATTTTAATAATTATGTATCCATTGTCATTGAATAGAGGCGGTATCGAGTCATAAGTATATTATTAGTCGTATGGGCACTTGACTACAGAATGAGTGTGACGTGACTTGCATGAGAAATGTATACATTATTGTAGGTATACCATCGAATGCAATGGGAACTCCATACTGTGTACGAAAAAAAAAGAATATGATTTAGTGGGTATGGCATAAGCATAGACAGCCTTATTTATAATTACATTATAACGAGTATATAGCGCTATGCACTCCTTATAATGCCTCTGAACTCGAAAATCTCATTTATAAAACTTATGCAACGTTAAACGTTAAATAGAGCCATTATAAGCTACACGCGCTTTTAGGTTGCATAGAGCCCACATAAGGAAATTATAGTGTCGAAATATCATTTTGAGTTTGGACATAAAACAACATGCATTTAAATTGTGTATTCTTGTTAAATGATTTCAATAATTTAAATGTAAAGCTTCCAACGCCACGCAGAAGAAAACTGTAGTAAAAACGATTCAATCCAATGAATCACAGAAATTAAGACTTGAAAAAATACAGGTTTTCCAAAGCAAATATGCTTAAATTATTGAAATTGTTCGCTTGGACCTTTGGTTGTGTGACGAGGTACACGTCTGTCCACGGCGAAAGCCTATAGCCTACCTGATTAACTTAAACCTAAACCTAAAATTGTTGTGCTTAAAAAAACAAATTCACAACTTCTATAAGAAATACAAAAACCCAAAAAAGTACGTTTTGCTACTCAGAACCTGACAGTGAGAGAAGTGAAACCACCCTCACGCTACTTATCCACATAATTCTCGACATATGACGTATTGGGTACTACCAATCTAAACAGGATCTTAAGGGATAAGGGATGAAAAACTAAGATTCATTATTTATTACTATTTATTAATATTTTGTGTTATTATTTATTTGGCTTTCATTAAATCACACTCACAATACCAACAAAAGTTCTAGTTGCGTTTTCTGACAAATAGCTGTTTTGATCATGACAGCCAAATTAAAATAGATTACCCATTTTTGGTACTTTTTGGACATAAAACCCTGCATAACTATAATTAATGGGAAAATGTTTTATATAAGCTACATAAGACCTTATTCACTGTATAACTATTCATCCGGTTAGACCATTCTATTATTTTAGCAGAGTAAAAATAATAACAGCTTATTCGATTGATTATAAAATATGTAATGAACATTTTATAACAAATGTTTTCAATAAACGACAGTATCAAAGATTAAATACAATAATAATTTTGATCGGAAGTATGTGTTCATCAAGTATTTCAACACCCCCACTCGAACAAAATTTATTTTAAATATATACCCAATTTATTTGAGCAGTATTTATGTTTTTCTGCTGCAACAAGTTCTGCTAACTGCGAAACAGATATCTGGTCGAGTGCACTGTGATGCAAACATTAGACTTCCAATAGCTTGTTGGTAAGAAACTTTAGCCATTTCTTTTTCTTCTTCTGGTGTCTTTTGAAAATTTGGGGTTGATATCCGTTGGAGTTGTTATAGGATGACATTTATCCATATTGAATTTCTCCAGCATTTATCTTATATATTTTTCTTGGTCCAAGTAAATCCCATCTTTCTCGCGCGAAATGTGAATACCGAAGCATTGCTTCGCAGTTCCTAAGAATTTCAGCTTGAACTCTTTCATTAAATTTGATTCTAGATTTTCCCAATATGGCATTTCATTGGTAAAGATAAGAATATCATCAACATATATTGCAAGGAATGTCATGTTTGTATCCTTATGATGGAAATATATGCAATGATCTACTTTTGAACGCTTCAATTCAAGCTTTTGAAGTACTCTGTCCAATTAAGTGTACCACACTTAGCTTGATTGTTTCAATCTATAGACAGCTTTGTTCAATTTCATCACTGGCTCTTCTCTTAAAATCAAAAGACCCTTCGGTTTCTCAAAATAGATATCCTCACTTAACTCACCTTTTAGAAAAGCAGTTACAGCATCCATTTGTTGAATTTCTAAGTTATATCTTGCGGATAATGTAATCAAGTACCGAATGGATGAGTACCTGCCTACGGCTGAATACGTTTCCTCATAGTCAATACCTTTCTTTTGCGTAAAACCTTTTACCACTATACGAGCTTTGTACCGCACACCATTGTTTTCGTCTTTCTTCATTTAGAAAACCAATTTTATCTTGATGATATTGGGTCCAGTGGACTTATCTACACATTTCCAGGAATTATTTTCTTCGAAAGAATTCATTTCGCATTCAATTGCCTCTATCCATTTTTCTTTGTCGCTTCTGGATAATGCATCTTCGATGTTTTCAGAGCCTTCGCTAACCTTTGTCTTCTCAGCATTGTATACCACCTTTGGTAATTTCGAAATTCTTTCACTTCGGCGAATTGCTTCCTGAGTTGTTTTGTCTTTTCTTCTTAGTTTGATTCTTGAGGAGTTATGGTAGCTTCATCTTCTTAGCTATCCCCCACTTCATGTTCATCGTGTCGGATTGACGAACATGACTCAAATTTACTATTGATAGCTAAGTTTTTTGGATTCGCCCCACTACTGCAGTATACATTGGAACTTCTTTCGTGTTTACTTTTTTCTTTTCTGGATAGTGAAAGTTCTACATCGCGTCTAACGAAAACATCCTTGTTTTGCAAGCTATATAGGCGGAATCCCTTTGATGTATTTGAGTACCATACAAAAACACATTTTTCAGATTTTGAATCAAACTTACGACGTTTTTGCTTCGGAATATGTTACATTGTTGTGCACCCAAAAATACGAAAATGCGTAACATCTGGTTTGCAACCACACAATAATTCTTCTGGCGTCTTCTTGAGTTTTCTATAAGATGAACGATTTACTATGTTACACGCACTATTAACTGCTTCAGCCCAAAAGAATTTGGGCATGTTAGCTTCACATAACATAGATCGAGTATTTTCTGTCAAAGTTCGGTTCATCCTTTCCGCTAAGCTCCGGAGTGTAGGGGACTGTTGTCTGATGAACGATTCCATACTTCATCACTTCATGTTCCATTGCTTTGCTCGTAAGCTCCTTCCCATTGTCCATTCGTAGAATTTTTATTCGTGACTCATGTTGATTTTCTACTTCGGCTTTGAATTCACGAAAACAGCTAAGAACAGAATCTTTAGTCTTTATAAAGTATACAAATACTTTTCGTGTGAAATCATCTATGAAAGTTACAAAATAGATACTTCCCTTTATAGATTTCACCTCCATGGGACACACATCTGAGTGAGTTAATTCAAGAACTTTTGATGATCTCGACACTTCTAACGGAAATATGTTACGATTCTGTTTTCTTTCCGAACAGGATATGCAATTCAATAATGAGTCTTGTCTTAGCTCAACGCGTTTTACTAAGCCTTGTGCAAGTAGTATCATGTTATCTTGACCCAAGTGACCAAATCTTTGATGCCAAATATTGCCAAGATTACATTGAACAATATATGCATTCTGATTTGTGGCAATATCCAATTTGTACAACTCATTTGAAGATCTTCCTAAAGCTATAACTTCTTTTGAAGAATTTATGACACGGTAACCATATTTGTCAAAGATGACAACATTCTCATGATCCACAATCTTCTTTATGGATAGTAAGTTCATTTCTATTTCGGGGACGTAGAGGACACCATGGACTGTAACGGTTTATTTACCTTTGGGAGTCAATACTTCCAACGATATATCACCTTTGTTCACAGCGCCAATATTCATGCTATTTGCAGTCTTGATTTGTACCTTGAATGGTTTAAGTTCTTTGAAATAACTCGAATCGGACGTCATATGATCAGTTGCGCTGCTATCGAAACACTTGGACTGTGCATGGAATGCTGTAAACATAGAACCACCTTTTGTTGATTTGACATGTTTGCTCTTAAGCTTGGATGGGCATTCAGAAGCAAAATGTCCAAGTCCGTCGCAGTTAATGCAGCGAGATTTCCCTTTCTTGTCAAACTTGGGCTTCATTTTCTTTTGCATATTTGAAAAACTACCCTTTTTAGACATAAGAGCTGAGTTCGAAGGTGTTGAACTAAATTTAACATCTTGTAGCAACTTCATTTTAATAGAATTCTGCTCACTACTTCCGATGCTCATTATCATGGGCTTATATTCATCAGGTAAACCTTTAAGTAAGAAGCTTCCAACCCAATTCATCATTGACGGTAAAACCAATATCATATAATTTTTGAGCTGTTAAAATGATTTGACTTACATAATCTTCTACGGATGAGCAATCAACTATTACTACAGAGCACAATTTTTGTAGCAACCCAATGCGTCTGTCTAACCCTGAGTCTTAGGAAAGATTTTGTAGCGCTGTCCCATGGACATACATATAAATTCTTGTCGATAGCTAAAATCATTTTACATCGAGCGATATTGCCCTCAGTAACATCTAAGGCTTAATTGGCAACAGGCTGTATACATTTCCAAGCATCTTCTAGCTGTAATTGCGTCTTTATCGCGAAGCTCCATGTTGACCAATTTTCAGAACCAGTCAGCTTCTCCATATGATGGACTCCTGATGGATTCAGATGGCATATTTATCTTTTAAAGATTGAATTGTTCTCTCCATTAATATTTTACAATCTTTTATGTCCTGGGCCCACAACCTTTTAGCAGAATAGAAATAACAACAGCTTATTTGATTGAGAATAAAATATGTAATGAAAATTTTATAACAAATATTTTCAATAAACAATATTAATAGATATGACTGTATGATAAGCTTTAAAAAACTTTATCTTCCGATGTTGAAATGAAATATGAAAGTGAAAGTATCTGCGGAGAATTCCTTTTTGGTTCGGCAGGACGTGCTCACAAGGAAAGGAACAAGGCAGAAAGTGCAAAGAGATTTTGGCACTACAGAAAAGTGCGTTCAATTATTTTCATTAAGCACTTTGATTATACGCTGGTAGATGGCGGATCTTTTGCTGGCGGTGACAATATATTTAGATCAAGTGGAGTTCTTAAAGAAAAAATACTGTTTCCTGTTGCTGTGTTTGTCGCTGTAGCTATAGATATGTATATTATGTATGTGTGTCATTTGATGTATTGATTTCGCAGAAGAGGGCATCGTTTTAGTGCCTTTGGAATTTAATGGCGTTTGAGTGATGATGAGGTGTGAGTATAGTTGTTATATGTGTTTGTTTCTATATTGGTATGAGCTACGTGTATGGTGTTTAAATCAGGTGTTCTTTGTATGTGTTGCACTGCCGAGCGTCATGTGGTTGTGTGCCTTTGTAAACTTAATTTTTTGCTTTTTTTTGAAGAAGAATACGATCACTTGATGTGATGTTATCGTTATGCCCCATCCTCTTTTATACGTAATCCTATCCACTCCAATCCATATATCAAGCTCACATACGAACATATTTCATCATCCGCTAAAACTAATAACTGTTGTATGTTACTGTCTGTGTCGCTGTAGCTATAGATATGTATATTATATATTTATGTGTTTCATCAGATATATTGATTTCAATGTCATTGAGGATCAGTATTAGAGAATATGGATCAAGTGAGTTTCTGAAAGCAAAAAACAGGTTTTGCCTATTGCCTTGTTTGTCGCTGTAGCTATAGATATTTTATATTATATATGTGTGTCATCAGATATATTGATTTCAATGTCATTGAGGAATTATAATTTTGTAAGATTGTAGTTTTGTTATCAGCGGTGGGAATTGGGAAAAGTAGCTGTGTTTTATTGGGATTCTATCCATTGTACCGTAAGTAATTCCCAAAAAAAACGCATCGACCGTAGCATGGACCGTAGCTTTTTTATTTTTGTAAAAGTGGTACACCTGCACAGCAGTCACAAGTAATGAAAGAGTCATTTGCAAAGTAAAGTTATTAAAAAATCAAAATTAGGAACAAAAATTAGCTTCTCTTCATATAAAATAGAAAGTAGAAAAACGTACCAATATTTAATTTATGTTTCAAACCTATTTCTTGTGTTCACTTTTTCTGCATTTGCAATTTTAAATTCGAACATTCATTTTGCACCAATAGAAAGGAAATGATAAGTGCACGGGTTTGTTCATAGACTTTGACCATAGTCCCTTTTTACACAGAGCAATTATTGTATTGCATTAAAAACCGTCTATGCCTTTCACACGAAGAAACACAACTGCCGGAGATTTGCTTGTTTCCATTTTAATGTTTCTTGAAAGCACACTACAACGTAGTTTAAATTGTACACTCCTCTTACATTTCCCCTTTATATTTCATACTTTTATTTATTTTCTGAGTAGATGGATAGCTAGGGTTTTATTTTTCAAGTCAATTTACAAATTTATTTTCTGAGTATGTTTAGCTTTCAATTCAATATTCACTCACAGAGATCATACTCACTTAACATACGCGGATTAAGGAACAAATAGTTAACATTTGGTTTTCAATTTCCATGCACATGTCCTGAAAAAAAACAATGGGATCACAAAATTGTACGCCCAGTCCATGTCCATGTAGTGAAGCGAATACGGTTCATGACCAATGTCCATTAAACAGTGAGGAAAAAGTTTTGTGAAGTTCAGTTGCCGCTTAGTGCGCTTAGGCCAGGCGCGCACATGCATTTTTTTCGGAAACGAAATAGTTTAATCACTAATCGAACGATGATCGCGCACATAAGCAACTTAAAAATCAATCAACGAGATAAACCAACACACAGACTGTGTGAATGTGCGCGCAGTTACATTATAGTTCGGTGAAGAACTTACTTGGGGCGATCCTTCGATTTGTGCAAAAACACAAACTTTTAAGTTGCTCGAATCGCGGACTGAATAGTTTTTGCATAAGCGCGCACTCTCATATAAGTCTATGGTATTCACTTTAGCAAACAAACTGTTGCAAAACTGTAAGTTGCATATGTGCGCGCCTGCAGTATAGCTCATAGAATTTCATACGAATAAATATTTTGCGGCGCAGTGTCGAACACTTCTTCTATAGTGCAGTTCCACTCAATGCGGTTTATCTTCCCAAATTGTTTTTTGTAGATCTAAATAAAAACATGATTTTTTTCACCAAACTCCGTATATTTATAACTATCAATAAAAATTGAACACAAAACGCATATTGGTGTCAAAAATAAAAGTAAAACCGAATTCATTTCATAGATATTGATTTTTTTTTTCAAAATGGAAATCGAAATTTGTTAAAATTGAATAATTGACATAATGGGTATGCAAAATTGCTGATATAGGTGGAATTTTAGACGTATTCCAGAAAATAATTGAGCAAAGAATATAGTTTTTAATAGTAAAAGTCAGAAACTTTTCAGAAGAACAGCTTATAATTTATTCAAAAATGGAATTATCCAAGATCTTAGAATTATAAACTGGCCAACTAAGGGGTTTTCCAATAAGAGGTGTTATTTTGAATAGCCCCCTATTTCGGTAGCTGTCACCTTTGAAGCTGTCATTTTTTGACATTTGACAAGTAGAAACTACGCTATTAATAAAAATGGAACGATACACGCTCCAACAACGCACTTCTTTTTTTTGAATATCAAAATAACACCTCTTATTGGAAAACCCAAGGGTTTTCCAGGGTTTTCCAATAAGAGGTGTTATTTTGAATAGCCCGCTATTTCGGTAGCTGTCACTTTTGAAGCTGTCATTTTTTGACATTTGCAAGTAGAAACTGCGCTATTAATAAAAATGGAACGATACACGCTTCAACAACGCATTTCTTTTTTTTGAATATCAAAATAACACCTCTTATTGGAAAACCCAAGGGTTTTCCAGGGGTTTCCAATAAGAGGTGTTATTTTGAATAGCCCGCTATTTCGGTAGCTGTCACTTTTAAAGCTGTCATTTTTTGACATTTGACAAGTAGAAACTACGCTATTAATAAAAATGGAACGATACACGCTTCAACAACGCATTTCTTTTTTTTTTGAATATCAAAATAACACCTCTTATTGGAAAACCCTTCATAAAAGAAAGAAAAAAAAAGAATAAAAAAGAACGATTTTTCTTACGAATGAAATTAATAATTAAAACACTCCATGAACACATCCATCGAGATTCAACCCAATTATCAATCGTACCAACAACCCTAACAAAATCAAATTCGAAACTCGAATAAACGTCATCTCGCCATCCATCGTAGCTTATTCTTTAACTTTTTATCGACCGTAGCGAATTGTATGTAAAATGCTACGACGGATAAACTTACGGCTGATAAATTTCCATATAAAACACAGCTAGTACTGAAAAACTTTAAAGGGCTGTATCTTTTGAAGCAAGCGTTATGTTCATACACATACTTTTAAGTGTGATTAGTTTGATATAAGAACAATATATAATATATATAAATAAAACAATATTATAAACTTTATTTATTGTTTTTTTTATTTCAGATATATGTATCCAAGAATTATGTTCAGGAGGGAGGCCTAACCATTTTACAAATATTTTATCTTTTTTCTTTTGATTACTTTTTCAATAAGAAATGTATCAGATGTTTGGTTTTTTGTAGCTCTAATTCATAGAATCCACCTTTTATAGGATGACCATGATAGTCTTCTAGCAAATACGTAACCGTAATACGTCAGTTCGTTGAATTTTTATAGTTTTAAAAAATTCTACTTATTGCGCTTAGAATTTGATGGCGTTTGAGGGTTGAAATTATAAATTGTGTGTTGAGCATTTGAATGAAAATACTATGGGTCAAGTGGATTTCTTAAAGAAAAAAATAGAGTGATAGCTGTTGCTGTGATATTATATATGGCATATTATATATGGGTGATTCCACAAAAATTGGGTAACTTTAAGAGATATTTCGTTTATGATACTATTTTAGAAGTTTTTGACCAAGTTGTTTTTTATTGGACTTTGGAGAATTTTAAAGAAGTGATTCTCGTCGGCTTTATTGGTCGTAATGATGATTGAATGAAAGCAATTTTTATTTTATTTTCCCAACGTTTCGACGGTGGTTGCCGTCTTCTTCAGGGGTGTCTTTATTTACTAAATTAAAAGAGATATAATGTTGTACATATTGATACAAGTAAACGAACAAAATATGACTTACATAACGTTAAATTTTAAGATTTTTCATATACATAACAATAATTTGTTTGAAACATATAAAAAACCAGATTAAAAAGAGATTTTGAACACTTCTCATTTGAAGATTAGTCTACGTTTTATGATATTTATTGTCAGAAACTAATGAACAGTAAACGGGAGATATATTTTGTGTGTCTTGTTTGCGGTTTATATTATTTTTGTTGTTTATTCCTTTCCTTCCCCTTCATAGTCACTCGCAGTTGCTTTGACTTGATCATTACATGCAGTGCGTGGTCATCCCACAAAATGTAGGTAATGATTAAGTCAAAGTAATATCAGATATATTGCTGTTATTGGCTTTGGGAATACAGGGGCGGATCAATTCAATTGCTTCTAAGGCATAACACTAGTAGTAATTGTATTGTGAAGTCCTATTTGGTACCCAAACCTAATATTAGCATAGTTAACTGTCTGATTTGATTTTATTTATGTTTATTTTTTCGTAATGGGTAGTGAATTCAAGGTAGAGTATTGTAACATACGTGGGCTTAGGAAGAATTTCTATGCTGCGTATGTTCATACTGCGAACAGCAGGCCAGCTGTTTTTGCACTAAGCGAAACCCAAGTAGGTGAAGATTCTGATCCCTCAGAATTAAGCCTACAAGGATATAGTTTAGTGCCACTCTTTTTTCCACATCATGGTATCGCCGTATATGTGCGAAAAGATGTTGCTTATCAGCTTCAACCACAATATGGCCATTGCTTGAATACAAATTTTAACTTCATGTGGTTCAAATTTACCGTCCATAAGCACCTCATTCACACATGCTTTATTTATCGTAGCCCAAGTTTGGACAGTACTTCGACTTTTAACGAATTCGATGCGCTGTCCGACTCTATCCCAAGAATTGTTTCCCAATATCCGCACAGTGAAATCGTTGTTACGGGCGATTTCAATGTACACAATTCCAAGTGGCTGCGCTATTCTGGCCAGAAAACACCCGAAGGAAGGTATGTTGAGCTCTTTGCTAAGGTGAATAATCTGACTCAGCTGGTTACTGAGCCAACAAGAATACCTGGCATTGCAGGTCACTCCGCCAACACCCTAGACTTGTTTCTTACCTCCCTACCTGGTAAATATACTATTAGTGTGTTATCGCATCTAGGCACATCGGACCATTGAATCATATCAGCCAATTTCTCGTGCTCAAAGTTCTCAGTTAAAGAAAGCATTCTGAAGAGGACCGTATGGCAATACGAGAAAGCCAACTGGGACGGTCGGAATAATTTCTTCAGGATCTTTAACTGGTCACTATTTTTTTTTTTTTTTTTTTTGAATTCATTTTTATTTCATTTTAACTTATAACTATCTTAAAGCTAGACAAAAATGTTTAAAACTAGCCTAATTATCAATAACTTACAACTAATTTACTGGCCCTTTACGGGCGCTCTATACTAAACAATAACTCTTAGAACTAATGTCTTTCGACCTAAAAACTATTTTAATTAAATCTAATTTTTTTTATTTTATTTTATTTTTCAAGGAAAATTTTACAGAAAAAAACTTTTTTTTTTACTTATACGCTAAGCCTAAATATAGATTAAAAATAATTAAAACTAAATAAAAACTTATACTAACTAACTTATACTAACTAAAACTAACTTAAAATACTTAAAATATCTAATAATACTTAAAACTACTTAAAAACTAGAATAGCCCCAGCAGAATTTTTTTCGTTTTTAAAATTTTTTTTGTGTTTGTTTTTTATAAGCATGCAGACACACAACAACATGCAACCCACCCATACATGTACATACGCACATACATTTACAGACACGCAGATACATGCACGTATGCCCCCGCATACATACATATTTTTAATTTTTTTTGGTGCCACACCGACTGTTCCCTATACCTAATGCCCTAAATCTATGTAAGTCGGCCAAGATATACTCAACGACTTTAAATATTATGATGCTGTTCAGAGAGCCACCAGAACTGGTTCTCCTGTTTCACCCTATCCCTCCGGTCCCGATCGGACACAGTCCTACTGAACCGAAGGCGCTCTTCTCCACCTTGAGCGATGACGTCTCGACCATACAGGAGTCGCCTATCCACACTTTTCCGGCTGACGATAGAGGAATGCCTCGGGAGGGATGTAACCACTTAACCGCGCACTCTCAATATATTCGTTATTGGGGTAATAAGCCCCAAAAATTAAGCTGTTAGTTGAGGACATCGCTCTTGCAACGTAACCCCGAATCAGCTTGAACAAAAAATTATCTATTCTGTTTATGTTGGCTCCGTTGTATAGAACCTGGTTGGAATAATATCTTGTGTACTCCGACTCTGGTGTTCTGTGTAATCCAAGGCAACGTCTAAGACATTGCCTCTCAAACACCCGAATCTTTTCCATTTGAGATGGGACAACGTTGAACCACACCGGGCATCCGTAGGCAATTATCGGCCTGATGAGGGCCATGTAGCAAATCACCTTCACCCTGCTGTCAAGACGGCTGCTATAAAACAGTCGTTTTGTCAAGGCAAAGGCTCCCCTAGCCCTGGCCAAAGCAGCACCTATATATCTGTCGAAATACAGGTACTGATCCAACCAGATGCCAAGGTACTTTACTACACTTTTACTCGCCAGTGGATGTCCATGTGGCCCTACGATCACCAGCTTGCGCCAGTTCTTTCTCATATCCCTTGAGGCGCTAGACAAGGGAGTCCTAAACAAAATAGTTTCTGATTTCTGGAAGTAGATTTTCAACAATATCGCTGAATCTTGTCGAAGTCACTCTGCAAGAGATTTTTGATGACCTCAACTGTATGAGCTGTTCTGTACGCAATTAGATCGTCGGCGTACGCAATTGCCTGAGTTAAACTACCTTTCAGATCGCTGGTGTAAATGCTGAATAGAATCGGCGAGTTAACCGCTCCCTGCTGAAGACCATTTTTAATATTAAAAATTGCGGTAGAAGTTACATTGCCACTCTTGACAACAAACTTTCTACCATTTAGCATGTCATAAAGCATATACAATAGAGGTTTACTTATACCTAGTCTGGTTAGCTTTAGATAGATACCTTCTAACCATACGGTGTCGAAGGCCTTCTCCAAATCAACCAGACAGGCACCCGTACACTGCTTTTTAGTTTTGTTCCATTGGATATCAGAAACTAGTTTAGACGCGGCATGAATTGTGTCATGTCCCGCCTTAAAACCGAACTGATTATCCGGGATGATATTTCTGTCCTCCGCCCATTTGAACAGGGCTCTATTAATAACCTTTTCAAATACTTTGCTGATACTTGGAAGAAGACTTATCGACCGGAGATTCGCCGGATTGGAGTTGTCCTTTCCCTTTTTTGGGAGAGGGTGCACCACAGCTGTCTTCCACCGCACTGGATAATATGCATTATTCAGCGCGTTGTTAAACAGTGTGGTATAAATGTCAACTGCTTCTTGAGGCAAATGTCGTAGTACAATGTTGGATATACCATCGACTCCTGCAGACTTCTTTTTCTTTAATGAATCGAAGATGAGCTGGAGCTCATTCTTCGAAATTAACAGGGGACTGGGCCCATTTCGGTCGGCGATTATGGCGTTTGCCAAATCTTCATCATTAAACCCGGTAAAACCAAGGTTCTCAGATCGCCATTCGGTTATATCGTTCCGGAGCCATTAGTGATGAAGCAGAGCTCTGTTCTCCAGGTCAAGATTCGGGCGAATGCTAACATTCACCTTGTACACTTGCTGGAAAGCAGCCCCCACGGCCTCCACTCTCTCCTGCGGATCTTCGATTATATAGAGGTCATCGTCCAATGCGGCATCCTCTGGGTCTATGCCTGCTATCAGAAGTTCGTCTCTGTTCTCTGTAGTCTTCTGGAGCTTAAGACACGAAAGATCGTTTTGACCCTTTCTTCTAAAAATCTTATTAATTTTTGGGAACATACTTGGGTCGCTGGAGTTAACGGCACGAATTTTATTGTCCCAGAACGAATTAATAGCCAATCTATAATTTTCTTTGATCAATTGGTTGATGTTTTTGATGGACGACTTCAGTATCCTAATCTCCAGGTCTCGCGTATCAGTAAACTGCCTGTACAAGCGTTTTAGTCTTGTCAGTAGTCCACTTTTTTGTCTGTGAAGTGTGTCAATTGTCGCGTTACGGTACATGTCAGTTGCGTTACGTTCTTTGTATTTCGGTATTGTTCTGTTCATTGTTAGGAGAATCGTTTCATCAATTTGTTCTAAGTATCTGTCGATTTCAGTATTTGTTAGGTTCCTGTCATTTGGTGGGGATATACCACTTGAACGTAATTCACTCAATAAGGCATTGGAGAAACGTGGCCAGCGCACGTTACTGTAATTGTAAGTACGCACAGGCACATACTCCTCCAACTCCATAAGCTGGTTTGGAAGTTGTATTACGGCGGCGAGTCCGCAGTGGTCACTGTCGTACTCGATCGTTCGTAAACAATTTCTTGGCCGTTGACCCACAGCGTCAGTAATTGTTAGTCTTGCGTCTTTAAGCAATAGATCCAGATAGGCACTGCTTCTTGGGAATGATGGACTGTCTGTGGCTAGAAGATCGATTCGATACTCAAGGTTGTATCGACCCATCCAATTAAATAGATGGTTACCTCGAGGATTTTGTATTTGATTTCCCCAATCTGAGTGCTTGGCGTTTAAATCACCCGCCAATATATAGTAATTCTCTTCCGAGCTCAGTCTTAAGCATTCAAAAAGCTTTTCAAGCTCTGTTATAAACTGGGTGGGCTGAGGTCTTTCCGGTGCATAGGCAGCGATCACATACATTCGCTTCCCCTGTTGGAGATGAATGCATATGATGCATGCCTCTAGCGTCCGAAATTTTCGCACATCACTATTATATATTACCTTATGATTAATGCCTTTACGTATAAAGATTGCGACGCCTCCTCCTTGAGTGGAGTTGGGTCGGTCTCTTCTTACGATATTGTAATTGTTGTTAGTCAATTTATGTTTCTGGTTAAGCTTAGTTTCGCTAGCCATAAACACATCTGGACTTATGTCTTTAACCAATTGGAATAAATTCGCTCTACGTTCGGTCCTTATCAGTGAATTTACATTCACAGGTAGGATCTTAAAGGGCCTCTCCGGCAGCGCGCCCTTAACCTCTTAGTTGCGTTAAGCTCGGCAAAACAGAGTAGAGATAATCCACCCTAGTCGCCTGCTCCCTGATCTGGTTTTGGAGGCCAGTCGACTGACCCTGGATGGCCAGTAGAGTGCCCATAATATCCGCCTGTGCCGCCGGCGCCTTAGGCACGGGGGCCTGTTGGGCGACCTTTGGTGTAGGCTGTACCGTGCTTCCCCTTCCTGACGCCATTTGGGCGTAAGAAATTTGGGGGTTGACGGGCGTTGTTGTAGGAGGGCGCACTATTGGACGCTTTTCAACCACTGTTTGCTTTGCTGCTTTATTGTTCTTTATAAGCTGAAACGTCGGGCATCCCCGATAATTAGCGGGGTGTCCGCCACCTCGGCAGAGTACACATTTAAGCTGGGTCCTATCTTCGACCCGTTCCCTTCCTAACTTGCATTCATCTGGATTGTGGTTCTCTCCACACTTAACGCAGCGTGACTGCATTTCGCAGTTTGCTGCGGCGTGGCCGAACCTTTGGCAGCGCATGCATTGAAGCATGTCGCCGCGCCTTTTTAATTTGTCCCAAGTTACAACCTGGTAGTTGAGGACGGATATACTCCTCAAACTATGCAGTTTGCTGCTGGGTGAGAGTTGAACAAGGAAGAAGGGAAGACTCCGCTTCTCCCGCTTAGCTCTAACTGAAGCGAACGGCTTGACCCCGATAAAATCGAGATCGTCATTCGCCTTTTGGCGGAGTTCATTTAAGAGCACCTGTGGTTCCGTGCAGGAATCTATGCCCTTCAAAAGGACCGTTTGAAATTTTTCGGTTTTAGGGCTGGAAAGCAGCCCCCACGGCCTCCACTCTCTCCTGCGGATCTTCGATTATATAGAGGTCATCGTCCAATACGGCATCCTCTGGGTCTATGCCTGCTGTCAGAAGTTTGTCTCTGTTTTCTGTCGTCCTCTGGAGCTTAAGACACGAAAGATCGTTTTAATCCTTTCTTCTAAAAATCTTATTAATTTTTGGGAACATACTTGGGTCGCTGGAGTTAACGGCACGAATTTTATTGTCCCAGAACGAATTAATAGCCAATCTATAATTTTCTTTGATCAATTGGTTGATGTTTTTGATGGACGACTTCAGTGTCCTAATCTCCAGGTCTCGTGTATCAGTAAAATGCATGTACAAGTGTTTTAGTCTTGTCAGTAGTCCACTTTTTTGTCTGTGGAGTGCGTCAATTGTCGCGTTACGGTACATGTCAGTTGCGTTACGTTCTTTGTATTTCGGTATTGTTCTGTTCATTGTTAGTAGAATCGTTTCATCAATTTGTTCTAAGTATCTGCCGATTTCAGTATTTGTTAGGTTCCTGTCATTTGGTGGGGATATACCATTTGAACGTAATTCACTCAATAAGGCATTGGAGAAACGTGGCCAGCGCACGTTACTGTAATTGTAAGTATGCACAGGCACATACTCCTCCAAATCCATAAGCTGGTTCGGAAGTTGTATTACGGCGGCGAGTCCGCAGTGGTCACTGTCGTACTCGATCGTTCGTAAACAATTTCTTGGCCGTTGACCCACAGCGTCAGTAATTGTTAGTCTTGCGTCTTTAAGCAATAGATCCAGATAGGCACTGCTTCTTGGGAATGATGGCCTGTCTGTTGCTAGAAGATCGATTCGATACTCAAGGTTGTATCGACCCATCCAATTAAACAGATGGTTACTTCGAGGATTTTGTATTTGATTTCCCCAATCTGAGTGCTTGGCGTTTAAATCACCCGCCAATATATAGTAATTCTCTTCCGAGCTCAGTCTTAAGCATTCAAAAAGCTTTTCAAGCTCTGTTATAAACTGGGTGGGCTGAGGTGTTTCCGGTGCATAGGCAACGATCACATACATTCGCTTCCCCTGTTGGAGGTGAATGCATATGATGCATGCCTCTAGCGTCCGAAATTTTCGCACATCACTATTATATATTACCTTATGATTAATGCCTTTACGTATAAAGATTGCGACGCCTCCTCCTTGAGTGGAGTTGGGTCGGTCTCTTCTTACGATATTGTAATTGTTGTTAGTCAATTTATGTTTCTGGTTAAGCTTAGTTTCGCTAGCCATAAACACATCTGGACTTATGTCTTTAAGCAATTGGAATAAATTCGCTCTACGTTCGGTCCTAATCAGTGAATTTACATTCACAGCTAGGATCTTAAGGGGCCTCTCCGGCAGCGCGCCCTTAACCTCTTAGTTGCGTTAAGCTCGGCAAAACAGAGTAGAGATAATCCACCCTAGTCACCTGCTCCCTGATCTGGTTTTGGAGGCCATTCAACTGACCCTGGATGGCCAGTAGAGTGCCCATAATATCCGCCTGTGCCGTCGGCGCCTTAGGCACGGGGGCCTGTTGGGCGACCTTTGGTGTAGGCTGTACCGTGCTTCCCCTTCCTGACGCCATTTGGGCGTAAGAAATTTGGGGGTTGACGGGCGTTGTTGTAGGAGGGCGCACTATTGGACGCTTTTCAACCACTGTTTGCTTTGCTGCTTTATTGTTCTTTATAAGCTGAAACGTCGGGCATCCCCGATAATTAGCGGGGTGTCCGCCGCCTCGGCAGAGTACACATTTAAGCTGGGTCCTATCTTCGACCCGTTCCCTTCCTAACTTGCATTCATCTGGATTGTGGTTCTCTCCACACTTAACGCAGCGTGACTGCATTTCGCAGTTTGCTGCGGCGTGGCCGAACCTTTGGCAGCGCATGCATTGAAGCATGTCGCCGCGCCTTTTTAATTTGTCCCAAGTTACAACCTGGTAGTTGAGGACGGATATACTCCTCAAACTATGCAGTTTGCTGCTGGGTGAGAGGTGAACAAGGAAGAAGGGAAGACTCCGCTTCTCCCGCCTAACTGTAGCGAACGGCTTGACCCCGATAAAATCGAGATCGTCATTCGCCTTTTGGCGGAGTTCATTTAAGAGCACCTGTGGTTCCATGCAGAAATCTATGCCCTTCAAAAGGACCGTTTGAAATTTTTCGGTTTTAGGGGTGAAACTAAAGAATTCAGTAGTAGTTTCTTTTAGCAACTCTTTGATTTTTTTGTGCTGTTCCAGTGTGAAACACTGGATAGCATGCCTATCGTTATTTAATCTTTTAATAGTAAAATTTTGACCTATGGTCAACTTACATAGATTTATGGTATCCTGTAACTCCATTTTATAAGTATTTATGGGTGGCACCTTTTCTTTTTTTCGTAATCGGCGGCTGTGGCTGCTGCTACTGCGACTTACTTTTCTGCTGCTGTTGATTCTGCTGCTTCTGAATATGTTGCTGCTGTTTTTCTTGCGGTTGTTTCTGGGCTTGTGTCTGCTGCTGTTGCTGTTGTTGTTGTTTTTGCAGTTGTTGTTTTGGCTGCTGCTGTGGCTGTTGTTTTTGTAATTGTTCTTTTTTCTGTTGTTGTTCTTGTTCGCCGAGTTCTTTTAGTTGTTTCGCTCGGCGCGCTTCTTGGCTGGCCTTAACCTTACTTTTCAACTCTTGGATTTCTGCCTTCATTGTTACAATTTTAGCGATCATTCTTTGTTCCTCGTCCTAGTCAGATGACGCCTCTGATGTAGAGAGGTTCACGAAAGCAGTACTATCGCCCGTCGTGAAGTGCCCTTCTCCTTCCTCAGACATATATGCAATACCCTCTTCGGGTGAAGTGTCTAGCTGGGTTTGTCTTCCTGCATTTGACGTCTCGTCTATATCGGACGTATTCACCCCAGCTGGCAGCTTTGCTGAGGTGGCCGTGGATCTCCTCTTTACCAAATTTGGTGCGCACTTGATCCTCTTTCTGCGCTTTTGGTTATCATCGGATGATGTTGCCGTTGTTGTTATTGCTGTTGATGTTGTTGCTGCAGAATCACTGCTTGTAATTGGAACATCTTTCGATGTTCCCTCAGCTGATGCCATCGCTGGCCTCATTGGCCCTAGGACATCTTTCGATGCCCCGGTGCTTAAGCTCCTCCTCCTTTGCTCGTTTTCCCAACCAATAAAGTTTTCCACTTCACGGTTGTGAAAAAAATTCTGATGCCCGGCTGGGAATCGAACTGGCGCCCCTCGGATTCCCACTTAAGAAATCTTGATTTAATGTTATACTTAAACGCACACACGAAATTTAATTTGGAAAAAACTGGGAAGCCGAAAACGTGTTAACACCTCCACAGTACGAGATCGACTGACTGGTCACTATGCTTCCTCGATAGTGACGTTGACTCAAGCGCTAATATGATTAAAAATATAATTCTTAAGGGGATGAAAGCCTTTATACCGCACAAAACCAAAAGCATTAAACCAAAAGAAAACTCTTGGTTCGATTAGAGCTGTAAGGAGGTTATCAGGTTGAGAGAGGTAAGTTTCCGATGTTATAAAGCCAACCCAACTGAGGAAAACCGGAATAATTTCAAACAAGCTAGAAAGACCTGTAATAGTCATATTCCAAGAACCAAATTTCTACATGAGCAAAAATTAAGGCAAAAAATACTACAATGCCCCAAAGGTAGTAAAAATTTTTGGTCATTTGTAAAAACCGTACGAAATTCCACCTGCTCATCGGTCCCAACGTTCGTTTCCAATAACACTCCTGTGGTAAGCGCACAAGAAAAATCAAATTTGCCAGTAGCTCAGTTTGCTGCTAATTCTACGCTTCCACAAAGTGTCATGACTCCTCCTGTACTTGAGAACATACACAGTTTCATGGGACGTATCTTCTTTCGTACTCGTGCAGTTGCTAGAGTTCTTAAAGATCTTGACATACACAAATCCGCTGGTTCAGATAGTATCTCCCCTATAGTTCTGAAGAGGTGTTCTTCTGCGCTGGCAGAACCACTGCGTAAGCTTTTCCATCTGTCCTACTCTACTGGTCTCTTTCCGAGTGGGTGGAAAACAGCATTTGTCCAGCCTGTCCCTAAAAAAGGCGAATCTTCTTCACCCTCTTACTACCGTCCAATTGCACTTACGTCCCTTCTTTCCAAGGTCATGGAAACGCTAATTAACTATCAGCTTAAGAAATATCTTGAAGAACGAAAGCTCCTCAATGACCGACAGTATGGCTTTCGTAGCAATAGGTCCACTGGTGATCTGATGGTGTATCTCACCGAACAGTGGCACATATCTTTACGTCCTTTTGGAGAAAGTAAGATTATTGCGCTTGATATTTCAAAAGCATTTGATAGAGTTTGGCATCAGGCTCTCTTATCGAAAATGCGTGCATTTGGTATCGAAGAATCTCTTCTTCGTTGGATTAGAAATAACCTTTCGGATCGCTCAGTACAATTTGTATTGGACGGTTTCAAGTCTGATATTCATAAAATAAATGCTGGTGTGCCCCAGGGCTCCGTTCTGTCTCCGACTCTCTTTCTCATTTTCATCAATGATCTCTTGTCTGAAACTTCTAATCCAATATACTATTTTGCTGACGCCAGTACCCTCAGCTTTTCATACTCGTT
The DNA here is from genome assembly GCA_910595825.1 of Philhelius pedissequus. Taxonomy (NCBI): domain Eukaryota; kingdom Metazoa; phylum Arthropoda; class Insecta; order Diptera; family Syrphidae; genus Philhelius; species Philhelius pedissequus. The sequence goes on from OU343160.1 coordinate 153,421,849, forward strand.
TTTAGATTCTCATCCGTGTCCCTCCAATGTGGAACTTGAACGGCAGCGTATGATTATCTCATTATTTTATGATCTAGACGGCATTGTCCAATGGGGAATAAAAAACCGCGTAGAATTTAATTCTTCAAAAACCCAATGCTGTCTTCGGTCGTTAAAGCGGGACCCTCCCCCCATGCCGTTGTCCATTAGCGGCGCTTGCATCGAGGAAACCGAACAGCTTTCAGTTCTCGGTATGTGCATCACTGACCACCTTTTGTGGAATGAATACATATTCGACGTCGCCAAAAATGCTGCAAGATGTTTGGGTTTTCTGAGACGATGCAAGAAATATTTCTCCCCTTCTGATCTGGCTGTAATCTCTAAGTCCTTTATTCCTCCAAAGCTTGAGTACAATTGTCATATTTGGGCAGGTGCTCCAATAACGCACTTAAGTCTCCTGGACAGAATCCAAAAAAGAGCTTTAAAAATGATAGGTGATGAAACAATAACTAAAACAATTGAGCCTCTCTCGCACCGTCGCAATGTTTCATGCCTTTCATTATTTTATCGGTATTATAATAAACAGTGTTCTAGTGAAATAGCCAGTTGCATTCCTCGCCTTAAACTGTTCAACCGTAACACTCGCGCTTCTAGGAAAGCCCATCAATTTACCCTTGAGCCCAACTTCGGACGTATTGTCAAGTATAGAGATTCTTTCTTTAGCCGCACAACACGAATGTGGAATGCTTTACCCGACCGAATTTTTCCTTCCCATTGCGATAATCAGGCATTTAAACCAATGTACATCGGTATCTCCTGTCTAATCCTATCCCATTTTCCTAATCGCTCGCACTGTGTAAAAACATTTTAGGGGTATTCATAACCCCTTCAGTGCGCGCATAGTTAACAAAAAATTATATGCAGTGTCTCTAGTGTGTAACGTTTAGATGTATGTTTTTCTGTTGCAAGGATCTCCACTCCCTCGAAGTTTGGTGTGTGACCGGTATCAACTATGTGAGAAGCCAGTGCCCTCTTCTCAGAACTTTTTAGGCGAATATCTGACTTGTGGTTTGCCATTCTTTGCCGGAGGAGTTGTTTGGTGGTGCCGATGTTCCCCTTTCAATTTATTTTATGAACTACGTCTGAACGGCGATTTTTGTCGGGTTTCGTCTTCAGGTTGGTGGATAGGGATGCAATAGTCTGGTTCGACCTATATGCCAAGTTGACTTCCGGGTTATTTTTCGCGACCATTTCTTTAAAATTTTCGGAAAGTTTGGGCACATAAACGACACTGTTATAAACACATCTCCTCTCTTCCAAATTATTTTCTGAATGAACTTGGTGTTTTTGACGAAGTATCAAGTTCCTTATAACTTCTGTTGGAAAGCTGTTGTCTAAGAGTATTTGCGTAACTTTTTCTTCGTTAGCGGAGTGGAAACTTTGTTTATTAAGTTCGTCGCAGTGTTTATACGAATGTGCTTGGCTTGATTAGATCGCAAATTGACAAGTCGCCCAGATGCCATATCTTTCTGGAACCAGTCGAAAGAAAGTCGATCATTTTCGCGGAAGACCTTAACGTCCAAGAACGCTATCCATCTGTTTTTTTTCCCTCTCTACGGTGGATTGTATTTTTTCATTAAACTGATTTAAGCATCGTAAACATTTTCAATTTCTTCTCTATCCACAATCAAAAAAAAAATATATGTGCCGTTTACTGTTCATTAGTTTCTGACAATAAATATCATAAAACGTAGACTAATCTTCAAATGAGAAGTATTCAAAATATGTTTTTAATGTGTGTTTTTATATGTTTCAAACAAATTATTGGTATGTATATTAAAAATCTTAAAATTTAACGTTATGTAAGTCATATTTTGTTCGCTTACTTGTATCAATATGTGCAACATTATATCTCTTTTTAATTTAGTAAATAAAGACACCCCTGAAGAAGACGGCAACCACCGCCGAAACGTTGGGAAAATAAAATGAAAATTGCTTTCATTTAATCATCATTACGACCAATAAAGCCGACGAGAATCACTTCTTAAAAATTCTCCAAAGTCCAAATAAAAACCAAGTTGGTCAAAAACTTCTAAAATATTATTTAATTCGGACGGCTAGCGACATTTCTTTGTTTACAAAAGATGAGAAATTATTGTCAACATATGCTTTACAAGTATGGTGAACACGTATGTATGCATCTTAAAGAATACAGCAACTTTAAACGTAAATCAGCAAATCAAAAACAAACTCTTAAATTTTTGATAATCTGTAGACAATATGGATTTATTCCCAAACATTTACACAGATCTATAGTTATCACTAAAGCGCTTTTCTCTAGCAAGGAATCACGAAGCTCATACGACAACATAGAACATAAATCCCATGTCAAAGTTCTTAACCTGGAAATAAGCGAAATCTTTCAAAAAATAAAACAATCCAAGAATACACTTAGGATGCTTAACAAACGAATACAAGAAAATTTAACATCACAAGAACACAAACAATTTATAAATCAACAGCAACAAAATTTCCTAACCATTTGCATGAAAAAAGAAGAAATCCACACACTCAAAATTAATCAACTCAACGCTGATCTGTGGGAAAAATTGAACATTAAAATGCATGACGATTGGTTTGTAAACAGAAGTGACGTAGAGTTTTCCGTCTCAAATGGTTTCTGTCCTTGGGAAAGAAATTTTCTTTGCCAATTGGCAAAAATACGTTCCCTCTTTTCCAACTCATTGCAGATGGCGAAAAATTAATAAGAACAGAAAAAGTTGAAATAGGACAAGAAGAAACTGGAGTATACGCAAATACTCTTACATAACAAGTTCTCTGACAGAAGTTATAAGGAACTTGATACTTCGTCAAAAACAGCAAGTTCGTTCAGAAAATAAGTTGGAAGAGAGGAGATGTGTTTATAAGAGTGTCGTTTATGTGCCCAAACTTTCCGAAAATTTCAAAGAAATGATCACGAAAAACAACCCGGAAGTCAACTTGGCATATAGGTCGAACCAGACTATTGCATCCCTATCCACCAACATGAAGACGAAACCCGACAAAAATCGCCGTTCAGACGTAGTTTATAAAATAAATTGAAAGGGGAACATCGGCACCACCAAACAACTCCTTCGGCAAAGAATGGCGAACCACAAGTCAGATATTCGCCTTAAAAGTTCTGACAATACGGCCCTGGCTTTTCACATCGTTGATACCGGTCACACACCAAACTTCGGGGGAGTGGAGATCCTTGCAACAGAAAAACATACATCTAAACGTTACACACTAGAGACACTGCATATAATTAACAACAAAAATAATATGAACCGCAAACAAGACACACAAAATATATCTGCCGTTTACTGTTCATTATTTTCTGACAATCAATATCATAATACGTAGACTAATCTTCAAATGAGAAGTGTTCAAAATCTGTTTTTAATCTGTTTTTTATATGTTTCAAACAAATTATTGTTATGTATATAAAAAATCTTAAAATTTAACGTTATGTAAGTCATATTTTGTTCGTTTATTGTATCAATATGTACAGCATTATATCTCTTTTTAATTTTGTAAATAAAGACACCCCTGAAGAAGACGGCAACGACCGTTGAAACGTTGGGAAAATAAAATGAAAATTGCTTTTATTTAATCATCATTACGACCAATACAGCCGACGAGAATCACTTCTTAAAAATTTTCCAAAGTCCAAAGTGTATGATATTATTTAAACCAAATTCCTACAAATTCTGATATTTAAGATAGCTAATCTAATGAAGATATTGCTCATGACCGGGCCAGTCACTTTTTTATGCAGATTCTGAGATATATCGATTTTTCTGAATTTCACTGCCAGGGGACTTACAAGGGTGACACAGTACTGATAAAATACATAGCTTCATAAGAAAATAATGGAGTTTATTGGCATTTAGAGTAAGTCTCTTAGGATCTAATTGTTGAATATAACATTCGTATGCTTGCATTAACTGTACATACTACATACAACGGAAAAACTGCTCTAGAAGGCCGATATGGTTGTGTAATTAGAAACTTTAGTTTTTTGTTTTATTCTAAAATTAAAATCCATACAGAAGGGATATCTTGTTTTTATTTCAATATATATCAAATGGATATATATATATTATATATCTATAAACTAGATTTAATAAGTGATTGCCCCAGAACTCTAAACAATTGAAATAATGGCTGATTCTTTACGAACATCAATTTCGAAGTTGGGAGCGGATAATTACCACATATGGAAATTTAAGCTGGAACTCCTACTACGGAGGGATAGTTTATGGGACATTATTATCAAGCCGATTCCAGATCCATACACTTCGGAATGGACCAAAAAGGATTGTGAGGCCAGAACTATTATTGGCGTGTCAGTAGAAGATAGTCAACTTCATCATGCGATAAGGGCTAGAACAGCCAAGGCAGCATGGGATAAGCTCAAGGAACACTGTGACAAGGCTAGTCTTAGTAATAAGGTACAAATAATCTAGGGAAGAATCAACTTTCAGATAATTGGACTATCGCTATGTTGCTCAGCAGCTTACATCAAATATACAATATACTTGTTACAGCTCTGGAAACTTGGTTCAAAAAAACCTTTTAGAAGAATATACTGGCCACAATCAAGATAATGGTCCAAGTTATTCGGTCATGAAGGTAAGAAACAGGATGAATACGGATTTTACTAAAATTTTGGTGAAGGCTGGGTTTTGGATTCAGGAGTCACGGTACATATCTCAAACAAGCTGGATAAATTCATATTTCAGCAGCAAATAGGAAGAAAATCACTTCGGAAGCAAAGGGTACCTGCAAAATAATGCCAAATCTGCAAGGGAGATTACTATCAATAAAGAAGTAAATGGAAAAAGGATAGATAGTTCTCTTTTGTGGTAAACTATGTGAAATTCGATCTAAAGATCGATTCGAGGTAGCAGTTGGAGATCTAGTAGGAAATCTTTTTAAGATCACACAAAACGAAACTGAAATTAAAATATTATATATTGAAGAATGCAGCGAAGAAGGTAACTGTTTACTTTACTGGCACCGCATATTTGGCCATCGCAACTACAAACCAATTAAACGACTAGAATCGGAAAAAATGGTAAGTGATCCTTTAAAGTTTATAAATTGTAATAAGATCAAGGACTGTGAAATTTTTATGGAAACATGACTCGTCAACCATTTAAGCAAAAGTCAAACAGAAAGTGCACTGCACTTTTAGACCTCATTCAAAGCGACATTTGCGGACACATGCAAACGAAAACACCTAGCGGGAAAAGATATTTTCCAGCTTTTATTGACGATTTCAGTAGATACACTGTTGTTTATTTGCTAAAGGAGAAATCTGAAGATTCGATCGCAAGGTAGAGTACACAGTAAGTAAATTTTCAACAAAACCTAAGATAATAAGATCAGACAATGATGGTGAAGACACAGCGGGTCTAGTTTTAAAGTATGTACGAAAGGAGGGTATTTTATATCAACACACATCTCCGTATACACCACAATAAAATGGGACTGCTGAACGAAAGAACCGGTCTTTGGTTCAAATGGCAAAGTGCATGCTGCTAGATGCAAGATTGAGTTATGAGTTCTGTGGTGAAGCGATCATGACATATTTTGTGTTTTTTAAGAGGCGACATTATCCTTTAAATAAAAATAAAAGTGAGTAAAAAAAATGTTTACGCACTCTAATAGTTGAAATAAGAGTTATTTAAAACAAAAAAAAATCAGTACCCTAGCAACACGTCGGTCCTCTGGCGCAATATCAGACAAAGGACTGACGCCAACGAACTGATGAAAAGGCATGAATTTGAGGTTATTATTAGAACCAACGTTTATTTTGGTATTTTCGAATATAGACAAGCTACATTTGAATAAATAAAAGTTAACTATGTATAAATTAAAATAAAACACATGTTTATAAGAAAATACTAACTTACCATAGGACTGATATTTTGACTGGGCACGCACGTATTTCCCCGCCAAACAGAATACTAGCACTGTCACAGTAATGGCGACCGTCAAATGGCGTGGGCTGCAATATTATGTTACGAAAATTTTGATATATGTTAGCACATCACAGATTGTAGTGAATTACAAATACACAGCCATTTGATTCCGGATTTTTGGAGTTGTGACATGCCAAAGAACTGACGTTTTGAGAATATATTGTAGTTTTTTATAAAATTATATTTAAAATAAATAGCTGAAATTGGTTGACCAAATAAAAGACTTTAAGCTGTTTTAGAATAAAATAAAAAGTAAAACAAAATGTAATAACAATTAGTTTTACGGAGTGATGACTGCAAGTTTCCCTATTTTTGTGGAATCACCCATATGTGTGTCATCAGATATATTGATTTCAATGTGATTAAGAATCGTTATTGAATAATATGGATCAAGGGGATTTCACAAAGAAAAAAAAATAGACTGTTACCTGTTGCTGTTAAAAAGGAACGAATGAATAATGTCGATCGTCGCGTCGTATTGTGACCATCATTATCGCACATGATATTTGTTTATTGTTTCAGGCGTATACCTATGTGTACTCTCCGTTGAATTTCGATGAAGCGACATATTTGGAGTGCCATAGCATTTTTGTGTTTGTCATAATTAAATTTGTGGCAAAGAAAATCTTTATAGATTTCAATATCTTAAATTCGTTATTTGGTATTTTAAAGACACGGCGTAAACTGTGTTTATTTTTGATACTCAAAGGGTATCTTATCTAGTTACTGCGAAAAAAAAATCGATGACAACCATATTTTACAGAGTATAAACTCATGGAGTTCTTAGCTTTATAATTTAGTTGCATTCCAACACAAAAATTGATTGGTTTGATTTAAAATTCGTTAAAAAACTAAAAAAAGATGTCATGAATTTAAAAAAAAAATTCGTACCAACGCGAACGTCTTCGCTGAAGCGAAGCCAATAATAAGTTATAAATTTAAATCTAAAAAATAAATATAACATTTCCAAGGCAAAGCGGTGCACAACACGCTATTGCCAACAAATTCTGCTAGATCTTGGTCTACCTACCGAAAATGTGCGTTGAGCAATTTGACGATCGCCGAATTACCCAGTTTAACATTGGAGGTAATAGAACCGCACAACCAGTCATTTAAACTAGTTTTTTTAATCAACAAGAAGAAGATGAACAACAACAACAATAATATCAAGCACAACAGGAGCAACAACAACAACAACTATCGCAGGAAAAAGTGGAGGTAAATAATCCCACTATTACAAAAAACAAAAAAATTGGAAGAATATGTAATTCTTCTAAATATATAGTTTATTGCTAAGATTAAAAAGTAAATAATTTGTTTATATGTTTATTATTTATTTTTATAATAAAAAAAAACACTAAAATTAAAAATTATTTTTTTTAGTTTCCTTTCTCTTCTACTTCGAGTACTTCTTTCGCGATAAATTTATTGGTTTTGACTTTTTCAATTTCACTTTCAAAAAAACTTTGAATTTGTTGAATTTTCTTGTCAACATAATTTTTTGTAACAGCATCGTTTGGTTCTTGAGTTTCGCTTATGTTTTTCAGTTGTTTCCAGGTTATATTAAAGTCAACAATTTCGGTTTTAAGAAAGCCCTCACCAGGTGGCATTGGTATTGCCCGCTCTCCGGGTCAACCCGGGTTGAACTCTATGTGAAAAACGACCGAATCAACAGGCATTTGACACCTATTTAATAATATTAGCCTCTTGAAGCTCGTCGATAATAGAAATAATTTTGTTTGAGTGATTATTATGCCCAGCTTGATGTGAACCGTTTAGAAGTCTTAACCGGTATACAAGCTCATTCGGGTCATCCCAAAATATATAGTCTTTTTTCTTGTGTGATAATTGCATTAATCCTTTTCCTATTGGTGTTGTATTTGAAGAAGAAGGTGAAGATGACGTCTTTTCTAATAACGAATGCGTATTTTTTTATTTTGTATATTTATACCCCCGAATGCCTTTCACTTGTTTCTGTGAATCAAATGCTTTCCTATATACATTGGCATCGTTTAAAATGGTATCGTAATTTTTTCAGTATAATTTAGTGTAAATAGATTCTTTCGGATGCTTCTTAAATATCAACTCCTAAAGCCCTTTTGTTCTCTGAAAGGTTCTATTTTTTATTTTTATATATTTTCAATGAATGCTGAACTGTCCATTGCCAATAAAGAACTTCCCATCTTTGGGATGTATACCATATGTTTTCTCAATACTATTTGAATTATTTATAAACATATCTAAATATTTTTTGGGTATTTCATCGAATTGTTGATTTGATAATTATTCTGTGAAAAGACGTCGCCTAATTCTGTCGGTAGATTTTTCTCCTTTTGATCTTTTGAGGGCACTAGTTAGTACATTATTATTGTCGATTGAAATGTTGGAAGTGATGAATTCATCGTTTAAATAGTTGTTCCTTTTTGTGAGTTTGTTTAATAAGTTTAATAATTAATTAACTGTCCTCTTCTTCTTCTTCTTCTTCTTCTTCAACTACAACTGCTACTACTACTGCTTCTACTACGACAACTGCTACTACTGCTACTGCTACTACTACTACTACTGCTTTGTATAGGTGAAACCGCTCAACTGAACTGTAAGGTACTGGTCTTAACCATGGAAAACCGAGAATCAAACTGAACTGAAATGGTATTTACAGGAACCACTTTATTATTATACTGCTCAGTAATGTTTTCGTCAATCATTACAGAATAGATGGTTTAAGCCTTAAATTGTAGCTGGTTTTATAAATTAAGAAAACAGTCAAAACCTTTTCTATAACGACCTTTATTCATAGGACTTTCTTTATCAAATACTAAAAATCCGTAACTTGTACTCCAACATTCGGCATATACATTTTGGAATGTAATAAATGTCATATCAGAACTAACATGATCATTGTAAATGTGCCTTAAATTAATACCATTTTGTTTAAAAACGATCATAAATTTTGCTATGTCTCGAATTAAGTGTTTTGTTATGTAATTGATGATGACGTCCCATAATAAAGTAATTTCGTATTGTGTCTTGCTTTTCACAGGCAATTTTATCAAAAATAAACACAGAATTTCGTTTAGCCTCTTCTGGTGAAATAACGTCACTATTATTTTAAAATATAAAGAAACCCATATTTTTTATAGGTTTAATTACTTGTCTTAAAAACTCATATTTTGGCTGATGTAAAGATTTCGAGTAGGTATATGTGTGTATATATTTTCAAATTTTAATCCATTTGGATGCAATAGCAGGCTAACATAGCATTCCTATTTCCACAATTCGAGGGGCCAGTAATCAGACCTCTTATACTCACGGTTGCCGCTGTCAATAAAAAAACCTATTAAGCTTTCCAAAAGCTGCCAGCTCAATAAAAAACCTACCAAAGCTGAATTTGAGTTATTTTGTTAAAAAAAAATATACAGCATTCAAGGCATTTAAAAAATAAAATGCATGACTGCATCGCACGAACTTGATCTTATGTTCGATCACATCGTAAGCACAACGTTTTGAGTATATAAGTAGGTAAATATATAAAAAAATATATATCTACAAAAATTCTAATTTGTTTTATACATACTAAAAATATCGATATGGCAATTATATAACATTTAACACTATAAATTCCAAAATAATTTTTAAAATAATTGTGCACTCGTTTTCAAAATTTTGAATTTTCAAAAAAAAAGTGATTTTTTTTGCAAAAATCCCAAAAATACTATTTTTTTGAAAAATTTGGTATGCATTATTATTTAGAATTCGAAGGACCTCCTAAATGAAAACTGGTTACTGTTTTGATCTTGGCCAATTTTTTGCACAGAACTGATTAATTGCCATCGTAGGGCTCAAATGGTTTTTAGAAAAATTTAGAAAATAGGATACCAAGGTTACAATGGATACCTCATGATCTGATAAAACTTTTTGATACATTATAATGGACAAATTTTTCAAGTTTATTTTTTTTTCTTGATTTTCCAGAACCAACCTGGATTTCGTTGTCGGTTTTCTAATAATAATTTTTATTTTGTAAATTTTCAATTCATATTCAACGCCTTCACTTCGAAAAAATTCGGACAAAACTGAATTTTGGCGGAGAGCTTCATTTTTACGTCTTAAGCATTTCCTGAAAATGACCCTAAATTTGGAGCTGAGCAAAACATTTTAGGGGGGGATGATGTAAAATTCAGTTTTTTTTCCAAATTACTCGATAATCATAGTTTTGCTTTGAAAAAAAAGTTGTTAGTGCACATTGTAGATCATGTTGTTCTACACAAAACGGATTAAGACACTTTGTATCGTATAATTGATAGATTTGGAAAAAAATGGTCGAAAACATTGAGGGTAAATTTTTTTTAAATATGTAATAAATGTATGTTTTTGAGTGGGGAATTTTTTTGTTTTTAGGTATGTTGGGAAAAACTATTTATATTAAAAAAAAACAAGTTTTTGGTGTGACACCGGAAGGGAAATGCTGCCATCTAAATATTCAATTAGTCTCTGGTTACAGTTATTGTACTTCTATTGAGAAATTCTGTAGAGATTAATCAATTCATTGTTAAAAAGTATAGTTTTGGTTGTTTTATGAAAAAAACATACCAAATTGAATTGAAAACTACCAACCTACCAGAGCTGAAAAAACCTACCAAGTTTGGTAGAATCCTACCGAAACGACAACCGTGCTTATACTATTCGGAAAAGGGTTTCCATGTTTTTATTTGTTGCCACTTCTATGTTTCGTACTGGTAATTTATATTGTTGCGTAATGAATCGCATAGTGGCAAATACTAAAATATTATCTTATATATCAAGTGTATTTATTGATGTGAACACCATTTCATTTTTAATCTCTCTACAACAAGGATTGTCATATAAAAATGATTGCCCATTCCAAAAATTTGATCAGTAAACAAAAAGTAGCAAAAGGAGAAGGTCTATTAAACTCTCTAATAAACAAACTTTCGTTTGAATTACATTTACCTGGTTATCAGTATTGTGGACCTGAAACAAGACTGCAAGAACGATTAGCTCGTAGAGATTCAGGAATTAATGTTCTAAATCAAGTGTGCAAAGACCATGACTTTTTATATTCCAAAAACAAAAGTACAACTGATCGTCACAAAGCCGATAGAATTTTAATTGAAAAAGCTTGGCAGCATGTTAAATCTAAAGAAGCTAGCTTATCTGAACGAACAAATGCATTTCAAGTTACTAATCTTATGAAAACAAAACTAAAATTTGGAATGGGGTGCACCAATTCAAACGCAAGCAGAGATAAGAGGACGAATAAAATGAGTAGTTTAAATTAGAGGGTTCTGGCTCAGTGGTGCAGGTGGTGCAGCCTATATATTAGTTGTATGGTGTTGCTCAAAAAGTAGTATCGCATGATTTAGCTTGAGAATTAATTTCAAGGTTATCTTCATGCTGTTTAAAGTGCTAAGAGATAATAAATTTGTTTTATGTAGTATGTATCATATGCTATGGGGCTTAAGAATTATTTATATGGTGGTATTTTTTTTTGTTTTAAATTGAAAAACTGTATTCATCATGTCTTGGATGACGCACACCGTTGCGGTGACTGGCCCGTTGGCTGTTTAGGTGCGCGATGAGGGCGGGTGCGATGCCTGGCGTCGGCGTGGGCCGCGGTTGTGGTTGAAGGTGTATTCAGTGTGGGAAGTAAATTAAGAAAACAAATTGGATGATAACGTATGCTAGCGGTTGGAGTGATATAAAAAGTTTAATAAGTACAAAATTTTCTGAATTTTATTTAATATTTTTATAAAAAATATGTAGTTTTCATATTGTTAAATAATTATGTGAAATCATATTATTTAAAAGTTTATTAAGTGTGTGGAAGTTAAGAAAAATATTGGAAAATCCTGATGTTGGTAATATGGCCCAAGATATGTTACTTACTTAATTGAGCAGAAACCCCACCCTTGCTCTAGAGCTCGAAGACTCTCTAGTAGAATATTGTATAGGCAGCAAAGACAAATATTTTATATGTGGATTTTGCTGTGCGAATAGATAGGTGTAAAAAGTTATGGTAATTATGGATTGGTCCATATTTAAAAGTTTTTGGTGTGGTGGAAATACTTTTTGAGGTGGTTACTTAAATCAACAAGAGATGAAAGTTCAGTGGAAAAATAACATTGTTTTTCGTGGGTTTTTTACTCTTTCGACCACCGATAAATTGCTTTAAGGAATCCATATCATGTTAGTGCGTTGAATTCAGTTTTTTTTTGTATTTCAATTGTGAGAATGATAAAGACTAATAATTTTGTCAGGGCTAAATAATATGTATGGTTAGGAATGTGATGCATTAAGAAATTCATATTATGTCAGTTGCTTGAATTTACGTTTTTTGTATTTCGATTGTTACTAGTCCAATGTTTTTTTTTATCGTGAGTTAGAATGAGAAAGTCTAAAATATGTTAAGGAAAATAGTATTTATGACTAGGAATGTGTTGTTTTATCAGTTGGTTGAATTTAGGCTTTTTTTTAATGTTTGGAAGTATGTAAATTGTTTTTCGTGGTTTTTTTTTTATTCTTTCGGACACTGATTATCTCTTTAAGAAATCCATTGATAGCAGTTGTTTGAATTTAGGTTCGTTTTTCGATTAATAAATATGTCAGGGCTAAAAAGTATTTATAGTCACATTAAGAAAATTCAATTCAATGTTTTTTTTAGTGTTTTTTTTTATTATAGAACTAGAATCATAAGCTATAATAACTGTGTCATGTATAATTAGAATTTGTGGTTAGAGATGTGAAACTTTAAGAAATCCATATCATTTCCATTGTTACTAGCATGTTTGTATATCTATTCTTTTTTTTTGCTTGGTGTTAATATACTTAGATAAGAAATATAATGATAAGCTATGATATGGGCTTAAGAAAGTAAGACCTCAGAATGTGTATAAAAAGATTGTATTTTTTTTTAATTTTCATTATAGTCGTGCTTGTTAATCTAGTATTATCCAGCGCAACTTCTTATCTTTGCAGACGATATGAAGATTTATAAAAATATATCATCCTCAAAGGATCGAACACTATTGCAAGAGGATATTAACCACTTTGCCTTGTGGTGTGAAAAGAACAGTTTGAATATTAACCCGACAAAATGTCAAACAATGACATTTTCAAAAAAACGTTCTCCTTCTTCTCATGACTATATTTTTTCGCGGCACATTTTAACTCGTGTTATAACTGTAGGGGAAATTGGAGTTCTCTTCAAATAGGAAGAAAATCACTTCGGAAGCAAAGGGTACCTGCAAAATAATGCCAAATCTGCAAGGGAGATTACTATCAATAAAGAAGTAAATGGAAAAAGGATAGATAGTTCTCTTTTGTGGTAAACTATGTGAAATTCGATCTAAAGATCGATTCGAGGTAGCAGTTGGAGATCTAGTAGGAAATCTTTTTAAGATCACACAAAACGAAACTGAAATTAAAATATTATATATTGAAGAATGTAGCGAAGAAGGTAACTGTTTACTTTACTGGCACCGCATATTTGGCCATCGCAACTACAAACCAATTAAACAACTAGAATCGGAAAAAATGGTAAGTGATCCTTTAAAGTTTATAAATTGTAATAAGATCAAGGACTGTGAAATTTTTATGGAAACATGACTCGTCAACCATTTAAGCAAAAGTCAAACAGAAAGTGCACTGCACTTTTAGACCTCATTCAAAGCGACATTTGCGGACACATGCAAACGAAAACACCTAGCGGGAAAAGATATTTTCCAGCTTTTATTGACGATTTCAGTAGATACACTGTTGTTTATTTGCTAAAGGAGAAATCTGAAGATTCGATCGCAAGGTAGAGTACACAGTAAGTAAATTTTCAACAAAACCTAAGATAATAAGATCAGACAATGATGGTGAAGACACAGCGGGTCTAGTTTTAAAGTATGTACGAAAGGAGGGTATTTTATATCAACACACATCTCCGTATACACCACAATAAAATGGGACTGCTGAACGAAAGAACCGGTCTTTGGTTCAAATGGCAAAGTGCATGCTGCTAGATGCAAGATTGAGTTATGAGTTCTGTGGTGAAGCGATCATGACATATTTTGTGTTTTTTAAGAGGCGACATTATCCTTTAAATAAAAATAAAAGTGAGTAAAAAAAATGTTTACGCACTCTAATAGTTGAAATAAGAGTTATTTAAAACAAAAAAAAATCAGTACCCTAGCAACACGTCGGTCCTCTGGCGCAATATCAGACAAAGGACTGACGCCAACGAACTGATGAAAAGGCATGAATTTGAGGTTATTATTAGAACCAACGTTTATTTTGGTATTTTCGAATATAGACAAGCTACATTTGAATAAATAAAAGTTAACTATGTATAAATTAAAATAAAACACATGTTTATAAGAAAATACTAACTTACCATAGGACTGATATTTTGACTGGGCACGCACGTATTTCCCCGCCAAACAGAATACTAGCACTGTCACAGTAATGGCGACCGTCAAATGGCGTGGGCTGCAATATTATGTTACGAAAATTTTGATATATGTTAGCACATCACAGATTGTAGTGAATTACAAATACACAGCCATTTGATTCCGGATTTTTGGAGTTGTGACATGCCAAAGAACTGACGTTTTGAGAATATATTGTAGTTTTTTATAAAATTATATTTAAAATAAATAGCTGAAATTGGTTGACCAAATAAAAGACTTTAAGCTGTTTTAGAATAAAATAAAAAGTAAAACAAAATGTAATAACAATTAGTTTTACGGAGTGATGACTGCAAGTTTCCCTATTTTTGTGGAATCACCCATATGTGTGTCATCAGATATATTGATTTCAATGTGATTAAGAATCGTTATTGAATAATATGGATCAAGGGGATTTCACAAAGAAAAAAAAATAGACTGTTACCTGTTGCTGTTAAAAAGGAACGAATGAATAATGTCGATCGTCGCGTCGTATTGTGACCATCATTATCGCACATGATATTTGTTTATTGTTTCAGGCGTATACCTATGTGTACTCTCCGTTGAATTTCGATGAAGCGACATATTTGGAGTGCCATAGCATTTTTGTGTTTGTCATAATTAAATTTGTGGCAAAGAAAATCTTTATAGATTTCAATATCTTAAATTCGTTATTTGGTATTTTAAAGACACGGCGTAAACTGTGTTTATTTTTGATACTCAAAGGGTATCTTATCTAGTTACTGCGAAAAAAAAATCGATGACAACCATATTTTACAGAGTATAAACTCATGGAGTTCTTAGCTTTATAATTTAGTTGCATTCCAACACAAAAATTGATTGGTTTGATTTAAAATTCGTTAAAAAACTAAAAAAAAGATGTCATGAATTTAAAAAAAAAATTCGTACCAACGCGAACGTCTTCGCTGAAGCGAAGCCAATAATAAGTTATAAATTTAAATCTAAAAAATAAATATAACATTTCCAAGGCAAAGCGGTGCACAACACGCTATTGCCAACAAATTCTGCTAGATCTTGGTCTACCTACCGAAAATGTGCGTTGAGCAATTTGACGATCGCCGAATTACCCAGTTTAACATTGGAGGTAATAGAACCGCACAACCAGTCATTTAAACTAGTTTTTTTAATCAACAAGAAGAAGATGAACAACAACAACAATAATATCAAGCACAACAGGAGCAACAACAACAACAACTATCGCAGGAAAAAGTGGAGGTAAATAATCCCACTATTACAAAAAACAAAAAAATTGGAAGAATATGTAATTCTTCTAAATATATAGTTTATTGCTAAGATTAAAAAGTAAATAATTTGTTTATATGTTTATTATTTATTTTTATAATAAAAAAAAACACTAAAATTAAAAATTATTTTTTTTAGTTTCCTTTCTCTTCTACTTCGAGTACTTCTTTCGCGATAAATTTATTGGTTTTGACTTTTTCAATTTCACTTTCAAAAAAACTTTGAATTTGTTGAATTTTCTTGTCAACATAATTTTTTGTAACAGCATCGTTTGGTTCTTGAGTTTCGCTTATGTTTTTCAGTTGTTTCCAGGTTATATTAAAGTCAACAATTTCGGTTTTAAGAAAGCCCTCACCAGGTGGCATTGGTATTGCCCGCTCTCCGGGTCAACCCGGGTTGAACTCTATGTGAAAAACGACCGAATCAACAGGCATTTGACACCTATTTAATAATATTAGCCTCTTGAAGCTCGTCGATAATAGAAATAATTTTGTTTGAGTGATTATTATGCCCAGCTTGATGTGAACCGTTTAGAAGTCTTAACCGGTATACAAGCTCATTCGGGTCATCCCAAAATATATAGTCTTTTTTCTTGTGTGATAATTGCATTAATCCTTTTCCTATTGGTGTTGTATTTGAAGAAGAAGGTGAAGATGACGTCTTTTCTAATAACGAATGCGTATTTTTTTATTTTGTATATTTATACCCCCGAATGCCTTTCACTTGTTTCTGTGAATCAAATGCTTTCCTATATACATTGGCATCGTTTAAAATGGTATCGTAATTTTTTCAGTATAATTTAGTGTAAATAGATTCTTTCGGATGCTTCTTAAATATCAACTCCTAAAGCCCTTTTGTTCTCTGAAAGGTTCTATTTTTTATTTTTATATATTTTCAATGAATGCTGAACTGTCCATTGCCAATAAAGAACTTCCCATCTTTGGGATGTATACCATATGTTTTCTCAATACTATTTGAATTATTTATAAACATATCTAAATATTTTTTGGGTATTTCATCGAATTGTTGATTTGATAATTATTCTGTGAAAAGACGTCGCCTAATTCTGTCGGTAGATTTTTCTCCTTTTGATCTTTTGAGGGCACTAGTTAGTACATTATTATTGTCGATTGAAATGTTGGAAGTGATGAATTCATCGTTTAAATAGTTGTTCCTTTTTGTGAGTTTGTTTAATAAGTTTAATAATTAATTAACTGTCCTCTTCTTCTTCTTCTTCTTCTTCTTCAACTACAACTGCTACTACTACTGCTTCTACTACGACAACTGCTACTACTGCTACTGCTACTACTACTACTACTGCTTTGTATAGGTGAAACCGCTCAACTGAACTGTAAGGTACTGGTCTTAACCATGGAAAACCGAGAATCAAACTGAACTGAAATGGTATTTACAGGAACCACTTTATTATTATACTGCTCAGTAATGTTTTCGTCAATCATTACAGAATAGATGGTTTAAGCCTTAAATTGTAGCTGGTTTTATAAATTAAGAAAACAGTCAAAACCTTTTCTATAACGACCTTTATTCATAGGACTTTCTTTATCAAATACTAAAAATCCGTAACTTGTACTCCAACATTCGGCATATACATTTTGGAATGTAATAAATGTCATATCAGAACTAACATGATCATTGTAAATGTGCCTTAAATTAATACCATTTTGTTTAAAAACGATCATAAATTTTGCTATGTCTCGAATTAAGTGTTTTGTTATGTAATTGATGATGACGTCCCATAATAAAGTAATTTCGTATTGTGTCTTGCTTTTCACAGGCAATTTTATCAAAAATAAACACAGAATTTCGTTTAGCCTCTTCTGGTGAAATAACGTCACTATTATTTTAAAATATAAAGAAACCCATATTTTTTATAGGTTTAATTACTTGTCTTAAAAACTCATATTTTGGCTGATGTAAAGATTTCGAGTAGGTATATGTGTGTATATATTTTCAAATTTTAATCCATTTGGATGCAATAGCAGGCTAACATAGCATTCCTATTTCCACAATTCGAGGGGCCAGTAATCAGACCTCTTATACTCACGGTTGCCGCTGTCAATAAAAAAACCTATTAAGCTTTCCAAAAGCTGCCAGCTCAATAAAAAACCTACCAAAGCTGAATTTGAGTTATTTTGTTAAAAAAAATATACAGCATTCAAGGCATTTAAAAAATAAAATGCATGACTGCATCGCACGAACTTGATCTTATGTTCGATCACATCGTAAGCACAACGTTTTGAGTATATAAGTAGGTAAATATATAAAAAAATATATATCTACAAAAATTCTAATTTGTTTTATACATACTAAAAATATCGATATGGCAATTATATAACATTTAACACTATAAATTCCAAAATAATTTTTAAAATAATTGTGCACTCGTTTTCAAAATTTTGAATTTTCAAAAAAAAAGTGATTTTTTTTTGCAAAAATCCCAAAAATACTATTTTTTTGAAAAATTTGGTATGCATTATTATTTAGAATTCGAAGGACCTCCTAAATGAAAACTGGTTACTGTTTTGATCTTGGCCAATTTTTTGCACAGAACTGATTAATTGCCATCGTAGGGCTCAAATGGTTTTTAGAAAAATTTAGAAAATAGGATACCAAGGTTACAATGGATACCTCATGATCTGATAAAACTTTTTGATACATTATAATGGACAAATTTTTCAAGTTTATTTTTTTTTCTTGATTTTCCAGAACCAACCTGGATTTCGTTGTCGGTTTTCTAATAATAATTTTTATTTTGTAAATTTTCAATTCATATTCAACGCCTTCACTTCGAAAAAATTCGGACAAAACTGAATTTTGGCGGAGAGCTTCATTTTTACGTCTTAAGCATTTCCTGAAAATGACCCTAAATTTGGAGCTGAGCAAAACATTTTAGGGGGGGATGATGTAAAATTCAGTTTTTTTTCCAAATTACTCGATAATCATAGTTTTGCTTTGAAAAAAAAGTTGTTAGTGCACATTGTAGATCATGTTGTTCTACACAAAACGGATTAAGACACTTTGTATCGTATAATTGATAGATTTGGAAAAAAATGGTCGAAAACATTGAGGGTAAATTTTTTTTAAATATGTAATAAATGTATGTTTTTGAGTGGGGAATTTTTTTGTTTTTAGGTATGTTGGGAAAAACTATTTATATTAAAAAAAAACAAGTTTTTGGTGTGACACCGGAAGGGAAATGCTGCCATCTAAATATTCAATTAGTCTCTGGTTACAGTTATTGTACTTCTATTGAGAAATTCTGTAGAGATTAATCAATTCATTGTTAAAAAGTATAGTTTTGGTTGTTTTATGAAAAAAACATACCAAATTGAATTGAAAACTACCAACCTACCAGAGCTGAAAAAACCTACCAAGTTTGGTAGAATCCTACCGAAACGACAACCGTGCTTATACTATTCGGAAAAGGGTTTCCATGTTTTTATTTGTTGCCACTTCTATGTTTCGTACTGGTAATTTATATTGTTGCGTAATGAATCGCATAGTGGCAAATACTAAAATATTATCTTATATATCAAGTGTATTTATTGATGTGAACACCATTTCATTTTTAATCTCTCTACAACAAGGATTGTCATATAAAAATGATTGCCCATTCCAAAAATTTGATCAGTAAACAAAAAGTAGCAAAAGGAGAAGGTCTATTAAACTCTCTAATAAACAAACTTTCGTTTGAATTACATTTACCTGGTTATCAGTATTGTGGACCTGAAACAAGACTGCAAGAACGATTAGCTCGTAGAGATTCAGGAATTAATGTTCTAAATCAAGTGTGCAAAGACCATGACTTTTTATATTCCAAAAACAAAAGTACAACTGATCGTCACAAAGCCGATAGAATTTTAATTGAAAAAGCTTGGCAGCATGTTAAATCTAAAGAAGCTAGCTTATCTGAACGAACAAATGCATTTCAAGTTACTAATCTTATGAAAACAAAACTAAAATTTGGAATGGGGTGCACCAATTCAAACGCAAGCAGAGATAAGAGGACGAATAAAATGAGTAGTTTAAATTAGAGGGTTCTGGCTCAGTGGTGCAGGTGGTGCAGCCTATATATTAGTTGTATGGTGTTGCTCAAAAAGTAGTATCGCATGATTTAGCTTGAGAATTAATTTCAAGGTTATCTTCATGCTGTTTAAAGTGCTAAGAGATAATAAATTTGTTTTATGTAGTATGTATCATATGCTATGGGGCTTAAGAATTATTTATATGGTGGTATTTTTTTTTGTTTTAAATTGAAAAACTGTATTCATCATGTCTTGGATGACGCACACCGTTGCGGTGACTGGCCCGTTGGCTGTTTAGGTGCGCGATGAGGGCGGGTGCGATGCCTGGCGTCGGCGTGGGCCGCGGTTGTGGTTGAAGGTGTATTCAGTGTGGGAAGTAAATTAAGAAAACAAATTGGATGATAACGTATGCTAGCGGTTGGAGTGATATAAAAAGCTTAATAAGTACAAAATTTTCTGAATTTTATTTAATATTTTTATAAAAAATATGTAGTTTTCATATTGTTAAATAATTATGTGAAATCATATTATTTAAAAGTTTATTAAGTGTGTGGAAGTTAAGAAAAATATTGGAAAATCCTGATGTTGGTAATATGGCCCAAGATATGTTACTTACTTAATTGAGCAGAAACCCCACCCTTGCTCTAGAGCTCGAAGACTCTCTAGTAGAATATTGTATAGGCAGCAAAGACAAATATTTTATATGTGGATTTTGCTGTGCGAATAGATAGGTGTAAAAAGTTATGGTAATTATGGATTGGTCCATATTTAAAAGTTTTTGGTGTGGTGGAAATACTTTTTGAGGTGGTTACTTAAATCAACAAGAGATGAAAGTTCAGTGGAAAAATAACATTGTTTTTCGTGGGTTTTTTACTCTTTCGACCACCGATAAATTGCTTTAAGGAATCCATATCATGTTAGTGCGTTGAATTCAGTTTTTTTTTGTATTTCAATTGTGAGAATGATAAAGACTAATAATTTTGTCAGGGCTAAATAATATGTATGGTTAGGAATGTGATGCATTAAGAAATTCATATTATGTCAGTTGCTTGAATTTACGTTTTTTGTATTTCGATTGTTACTAGTCCAATGTTTTTTTTTATCGTGAGTTAGAATGAGAAAGTCTAAAATATGTTAAGGAAAATAGTATTTATGACTAGGAATGTGTTGTTTTATCAGTTGGTTGAATTTAGGCTTTTTTTTAATGTTTGGAAGTATGTAAATTGTTTTTCGTGGTTTTTTTTTTATTCTTTCGGATACTGATTATCTCTTTAAGAAATCCATTGATAGCAGTTGTTTGAATTTAGGTTCGTTTTTCGATTAATAAATATGTCAGGGCTAAAAAGTATTTATAGTCACATTAAGAAAATTCAATTCAATGTTTTTTTTAGTGTTTTTTTTTATTATAGAACTAGAATCATAAGCTATAATAACTGTGTCATGTATAATTAGAATTTGTGGTTAGAGATGTGAAACTTTAAGAAATCCATATCATTTCCATTGTTACTAGCATGTTTGTATATCTATTCTTTTTTTTTGCTTGGTGTTAATATACTTAGATAAGAAATATAATGATAAGCTATGATATAGGCTTAAGAAAGTAAGACCTCAGAATGTGTATAAAAAGATTGTATTTTTTTTTAATTTTCATTATAGTCGTGCTTGTTAATCTAGTATTATCCAGCGCAACTTCTTATCTTTGCAGACGATATGAAGATTTATAAAAATATATCATCCTCAAAGGATCGAACACTATTGCAAGAGGATATTAACCACTTTGCCTTGTGGTGTGAAAAGAACAGTTTGAATATTAACCCGACAAAATGTCAAACAATGACATTTTCAAAAAAACGTTCTCCTTCTTCTCATGACTATATTTTTTCGCGGCACATTTTAACTCGTGTTATAACTGTAGGGGAAATTGGAGTTCTCTTCACGCAAAATTTAGACTTTTCTGTCCATATTAATATAATAGTTAAAAAAGCCAATTCAATGTTAGGATTTATTAAACGTTGGTCCAAAAAATTTGTAGTTCCCAATGTTACCCGTGCTTTATACAACTGCTTGGTTCGTCCCCATCTTGAGAATGCATCACAGGCTTGGACCCCCTCTTTACGATGTTCATATTGAGAGATTAGAATCTGTTCAAAGAAACTTTACTCGTTTCGCATTGAACGGGCTTCAGTAGAGTGATCCTTTTAATGCCCTCCCTTATGACCAACGTTTGTCTATTCTTTAAATGCAAACACTGGCACAGAGAAGAACAAACAATGATTTGGTATTCTTCCACTAAATAATAACAGGTGTCACAGATGCACCAGACTTACTATGTTCAGTTTTTTTTTTATTACCGGGGTGGAGTTTATAATCTTCGTGGACTCGACTTGATTAAAGTCCCAACAGATAGGACCAACTATGGGATGCATGAACCCTTGACACGTATGGGTAGACTCTTAAATTGGAATTCAAATGTTTTTGATTTCAATATCAGTAAAATTAAATTAAAAAATCTACTCAAAACCAGTGTTCCACGCTCCTAAATGTTTTTTTATTTATTGTTATGTTCTTGTTTTGCATTGACGTAATATTATATGTTATATTTTCATGTTGTACTTGTGTTAGTGTTATTTGTAATAGAGTCTACCTACTAACAATTAACATTGCACTAAATGATGAGCCGGTGGTCACAAGACGGAGGTTGACATAAGCTCTCTTCGACCAATTCTGATAGTGTGAAAAAAAAAAGAAAAAAAACTTAAACTTAAACTTATTTTGTTGTATCCAACTATTTTATAAATGGATTCGTTTTTACAAAAAATTAATAAATACATCAGTGAAAAATCTCTACTCCCTTTGAAAGACTTGGGGATAACGCTAGAAAAAATTTTGGAAGCTAAATTGTGCAATACGAAGTTCGGTTCAAGAGTCCTCACAGAGATTGAGGATGTGGCGATGCCACAACATAGCTATTATGTATAATGTAACATTCCTTCAATTAATACTTGTTTAATTACTCGTATCACTTGCTTGTATTTAATTTTATTCATCATTCCAAACTATATTCATTGTTATATTTGTTTCCATAGTAAATATTTTTTTTAAATTAATTCTTGTTAAGATTTCAATAAAGAAACATCTTTTATAATAAATAAATTAGGTATTACTAATTACCTAAATTATTGAACCCGACTCAAGATAAAATCAGGATCTGAGTGTAGCAAGATGTTTCTGGAGAGAAGTAAAATGACGAATTCTATCGAACAAGCTGAACTAACCGCATTAAGAGAAGAAAATGCTTGTCTCTCGCAACAAATCTATCAAAATCAAGATCAGAATTCAGGACGTCCATCCCAATCAGCTATTCATCGAGTTGCAGTAAAATTGGCACCATTCTGGGCAGAGCGGCCCAGCTTATGGTTTTCTCAAGCTGAGGTACAATTCATTATCTCAGACATTTCAAATGAGGTAACCAAATTTCATTCTGTTGTTTCACAGCTAGATACACGTGTAGCCGATGAAGTAGAAGATACCATTACTTCCATGCCACTTCAGAACGCATATAGCATTTTGAAAAAAAAGCTCATCGAACGTTTGTCGGCATCAGAAGAGCAACGTGTCCGGCAGCTCATCAGTGACGAAGAATTGGGGGACCGTAAACCGTCACAATTTCTTCGACATCTTCGCACACTTGCTGGTCCTTCAGTTTTGCAAGACAATCTTTTGCGTCAACTATGGTTACGACGACTACGACAACACGTCCAGACTATCTTAATTTCAATATCTGATCTATCTCCCAACCCGCTTTCGGAGTTAGCAGATAAGATAGTCAAAGTTTCTCCAACTCCTTTTCCTTTTGCCGTCCATGCTACTCCAACAAAGAATACAAAAATCCTGAACCTAACTCAATTTTAGTCGCTATACACGATTTGACAAAGCAAGTTGCTGAGATATCAACCAATTAGAATTATGGTGGCACTTCAAATAGCCGAGGAAAAATTCGCAAGAAACAGATCCAGATCAGCGAAAAGAGAAAGCTGTTGCTAGTTTCATAAAAAATATCAGCACAACGCTCGAAAATGCAACAATCCGTGTAGTTTTCAGGAAAACACCAATTTCAGTTCATAATGACGGCAAATGACTGCAAGATTCCTTGAAGCCGTCCTTTCGTTACTGACCAGAAATCAAAACACCAATTTACTATCGACACCGGATCTGACCTTTCTTGTTTTCCTTCTCATCTACTTTCAGAACAACGCCCTGCAACCGATTATGACCTCAGCGCTGCAAATGATAGTAAATTGAAGACATTAAACTTAGGACTTCGGCGAAGCTTTGTGTGGAGATTCATCGTTGCTGACGTTAGCATACCTATCATTGGTTCAGATTTCCTTGCCCATTATCATTTGCTTCCAGATTGCCAATCAAAACGTCTTATAGATACTTTCACTGGTCTTCAATCAAAAGGACAAACTGCAGAAGTAAAACACAACAGTGTGAAAACAATCAACAATTCATCCCCTTTCACTGCTTTGCTGACTGAATTTCAAGAAATTACTCATCCAGGTGGTTTGCCAAGAGCTATTAAGCACAAAACTGTACACCACATTAGAACTACATCTGGCCCTCCAGTGTCTTTTCGTCCTCGTCGTCTAGCACCAGAAAAACTTAAATTGCTTAAAAAAAGAATTCGAGGACATGCTACTAGTTGGAACCATTCAACCATCTGACAGTCCGTGGTCTTCACCGCTTCATTTGGCACCCAAGGGAGAAAATGGTTGGCGTCCTTGTGGAGATTATCGAGCATTGAATGCCCGAACTATCACAGATAATTACTCTGCACGTCATATCCATGATTTCACGCATAACATCCATGGAAGAACAATGTTTTCAACCACCGACTTATTGAAAGCGTATCAACAAATTCCGGTAAATTCAGATGACGTTTACAAAACTGCTATTGCAATTCTATTGGACTTAACGAATTCCTTTTAATGACATTTGGTCAATGGAATGCCGGATATACATTCCAACGTTTAATGGATGAAATCTTATTCGGTCTGGATTTTTGCTTCACGTATAGTGATGATATTCTGGTATATTCAAAATCCTCGGACGAACACATGAAGCACTTGCGCACCACCTTTCAAAGGCTCGCCGACTACGTGATGGTCATCAACTCATCGAAAAGTGTCTTTGGAGTTTCAGAAGTGAAATTTCTGGGACACACAATTAACGCCAATGGAATCAAACCACCTCAAGAACGTATCAAAGCCATTCAAGACTATCCACTTCCAAAAACAGCTAAAGGTCTTCGTCGTTTCCTTGGCATGGTTGATTTTTACCGAAGATTCATTCCGAAAGCATCCAAACTTCAAGCACCACTTCACAATGCAAGAAGTAATCCACAACTGAAAGGATCCCAGCCTGTTCCATGAACTCCAGAGTTAGAAGAAGCATTCTGCATTTGTAAAGACGATTTATCTTGCGCAACTCTTCTCGTCCATCCATGTCACGAAGCTAAACTTGGTCTTTTTACTGATGCATCTATTCACTCAATTGGCGCTTGTTTGATGCAAATGATAAATGGAATTTGGCAACCACTTTCGTTCTTCTCGAAGAAGTTATCCGCAAGGGTGAATTCCTTGCCAACTTACCATCGAGAACATCTTGCTATATATTTAGTAATCCAAATTTTTCGGCATATTTTGGAAGGTCAACAGTTTGCTATTTATACTGGCTACAAGCCCTTGATTTATGCCTTTCAACAAAAGCGAGATAAGTTATCACCAGTTCAAATAATTAACCTTTCGTTCATCGCTGAGTTTTCTACTGATATTCAACATATCCATGGAGCTGAAAATATTGTTGCTAATGCACTTTCGCGCATAGAAACAATATCTTCCACAGTTGATCATCAAACACTAGCTGCATCACAGGATAAAGATGAAGAACTTCAAGACTTACTGAAACAAAATAACACATCGCTTGATCTAAAAAGAGTTTTAGTACCTGGTACATCAATAATTTTATACTAGGATACATCTACAGGTAAGCCACGACCATTTGTAACAAAAGTTTATCGTCGACGGATTTCGATCAGCTAGACAACTTAAGCCATCCAGGAATAAGAACATCTACCAAATTAGTTGGCGACCGTTTCATCTGGCCTTCGATGCGTAAAGATTGTAACATTTGGGCTCGGTCTTGGTTATCTTGCCAACGTTCAAAAATCTCTCGCCATGTTAAATCTACATTAGGAGATTTTGTTACACCATCAAGACGATTTTTGCATGTTCACGCTGATACTATCTTACAATTACCTCTAGTAAGCTCTTTTCGATATTGCTTAACTATTACAGACCGTTTCTCACGTTGGTCCGAAGTGTGTCTTCTACAATTCATCACTGCTGAAGCTGTATCTTTAGCATTTGTTTCAGGTTAGATATCTCGTTTTGGTTGTCCGCAAAAGTTAACCATCGATAGAGGATCTCAATTCACCACATACGCCTTTAAAGACATCGCGAAACTATTTGCTATTGAACTCCATTACACGATGAGTTGGCATCCTCAGGCCAATGGAATGATTGAGCGCTTTCACCGCCAATTAAAGGCTGCTATCATGGCCACACGAAAGAAAATTGGGTTGAAGCACTTCCTCTGGTTTTGCTTGGAATACGGTCGGCTTTCAAAGATGCCATTAACGCAACCCCAGCAGAACTAGTTTATGGAGAAACTCTTCGACTACCGGGAGAGATGCTACAACAAATGCCAGAGAATCAAACAATGGAAGATCCAACAAGTTTTCTTTATCGTCTCCGAAAAAACATTTCAGGTTTACGACCAACACCTGCCTCAAGGCATTCTCAACCTGGAACATTAATTTATAAAGATCTCAAAAACTGTCGGTATATATTTTTGAAATTTGGTCCTATTCGTTAATCTCTGCAGCCACCATATACAGGACCATACGAAATTCTGGCTCGTGACCAAAAGACCGCAACTTTGAAAATCAATGGTCAAGAAATTAATGTTTCGATTGATCGAATATAACCAGCCTATGTGTTACAAGAAGACATACCGAATTTATTGAAAATAACGACTTCATCACCAGCATCCAATTCGGCTGACATTAAAAAACATACAACAACTCGTTCAGGACGACATAAATTTCCAGATCGTTTCAATTCCTGAATATAAATTTCATTTATTGTTTTATAATATTATCATTATACTATAATCCCTTGAGCGAGTGTAGATTAAAAAATAAAATAAGCAGCTCTTATATGTCTATTCAGACTGCTCCTGCGTATAAATTTAGCACTGAATACGTCGCACGCAAAATTGTCCATTTTTCATATAATTGATTTAATTTTATAGATTGTAAAAACCACAGTTTTCTACTATATGAATATAATACACAAATATTTTTTTTTATAAAATCGTCTTCTGCTCAGCAAGCTACTTGGCTATGTACACAAAAAAATGTATAGAAGTTATGATTTGTTCTATGCTCAACAATTGTTTTGTTTGAACTGAAAAACTTATAAAATATAAGTCGACTTGAAACCTTTCATATAAGATCGTTTTTTTCATAGAAGAGAAAATAAACAAAAACCATACACATTTTTTTCGAGTTTAAAAGCATTGACGCATTGGCGAGAAGACAAAAATGTCATCCTCATCTTCTTCACCTTGTAGAGTAATCGCAGCTGATTTTCTCTTACTCGAACATTGGGCGTATTGTGGTGGAAGGAACTCAACTCCATCATCTTCCACCATAATCCGCATTGCCACATGTGGAAGGAATTTAACTCCATCATTTCCCTTCATAATTCTCATTCCCACCAATTTTTGGACTGCCTCCATAGTTAGACTCGTAATCCTTTCACTTAAGAATTTTTTATAGTCCTTTTTGGTAATTAGTAATACCAAATTTATTTATTACAAGAGATGTTTCTTTATTGAAATCTAAACAAGAATTAATTTATGAAAAATATTAACTATGCAAACAAATATTACAATGAATATGATTTGGATTGATGAATAAAATTAAATACAAGCAAGTAATAATTAAACAAGTATTAATTGAAGGAATGTTACATTATACATAATAGCTATGTTGTGGCATCGCCACACTATTCCCCTACGAATTAAAAAATGCCCTTTAAATGTTTCAACACAGCGCGGGTCTGAGGTTAAGGAAGAGAAAGAATGATAGGAAAGATGTGTGGCGCGATGTCCTCAGACGGTAGGTGGTTGTTGTCTGAGATTATATCTCCATGGATGGCGGCTGAACTAATGCGGAAAAATTTCCGTGTATTGTTTATCTATGTCCCTTATAATTCCCATTAATTTTTTTGTTCTTTGTCATATTTTATCGGTATACGAGTTTTTACTCAATCACATGTTGTAAGTTCTATGCCTAAACAGCATGTAATGAGTAAACCAGCAATTCATTGTATGACATTTATTTTTTAGGATTGGTTTTTAATGGAAAAATAAGACGGCATAGACTAAAAAAACATATTCGCGAAAGGATTTGATGTTGAAGCACTTCCATAAGGAGCATATTAACGTCTCCTCTCAAGAGCGAGTAATTGTTATGCCAACTAGTAGCAAGAGAAAACTTTAAAAAGACATGAATGATTTCTTGTCTCAACCGCATACCTCATCGAAAAAACGTAGATGTGAAAATTGCGAAATAAATGTGGTACGAGTAGTATCTGGATGGGGTCATCACATTAGAACTAATGAACATAAGAGAAAGAGTAAAGTCGCAGTCAATAATACTCGCCTTAACAAAATAAGACATTGTTTGGAAGGTAAGATGGTAACCTATACATTGGATAATACACATGATGGGATTATAGATATTACTAAGTTGTTGGAGAACTGTAAAACTGATATAATGAAATTATTGGAATATTCGTTTGAAACAAAAGATAGTGTAAAATTCTGCATTGAACTATTTGCTGAATTTACTCGTATAAAATTTATATCAACGCAAGGAGAATCGGAAAAGTGAAATAATCCTAAAATGTGCAATGAAAATAGCTCTACAAAATGATGATTTGAAAATATGTTTGAAACAATTAGGGTTAAAAGTGAGGTGTTTCAGGAAAGAGATTCAGGATGGGCTATATTGTATATAAAATATATTTAAGTTAATATTAACGAGTATAAGCCCTTCAGAGGTTCGAGCTCTTTAAGCCTATGAATAAGTATTGAATTTAAACATGCTTGTGTTAATGTCCAAAATAATGATGAATTCTGTTTCAAATGGGCAGCTATAACAGCTCTTTATCCCATAGATATAAATACAAATAGACCAAACAGTTATCAGATTGAAAACATGCAACACGAAGTGATAAGTTTAATGAGCGCAATTCAAATTGACTTTAAAAATTTAGGGTTCCCTTTGAAACTTAAAGGCATATCGATCTTTGAGATTCTCAATCCCACAATTAGTATAAATGTTTTAGGAGTAGAACAAAATGGATCTGGAGAAAGTTATAGAGCTGTCGGTCCATATTTCAACTTTCAACACAAAAGACAACAACATATTAATTTATTTCTGATTCAAGAAGGTGATTGCAATCATTATGTTTGGATAAGAAATATGTCCATATTGATAGGAGCACAAATGAATCACGGCAAACGATCAGTAAAAATGTGTAATTCATGACTACAATCCTTCAACACAGTTAGAGCATTTGGGAGGCATGCAAATGAGTGTAATAGAATTTTAACATCACTACCAGATGTAGAGAATAATATACTTCATTTTGAACATCAATATAGATCGCTCGAAGTGCCATTTGCTGTCTATGCAGATTTTTTATCAATATTGATAGCTGTCAACCTGATCCATCAAAATCATCGACCACAGCTATTAAGAAACATATTCCGAATGCTGTGGCCTATTTTGTTAAATGCTCGTTTGATACATCTTTAAACAAACAATTCAAATACACTGGTAGGCAAAAATTATTCTTAAAGTTTTATTTCATATGTGATATGTAAATTGCCTGAAAATGTAATATTATTTTTATATTTTTTTTTGTTTTTAATCTAGGTGAAGATTGTACACACGTTTTTATAGGGAACTTGCTCGAAGACTGTACAAATTTTTACAAAAACCATTTGGGGAAGAAAATTAAAATGGTCATGACACCCCAGGATGACATAAAATTTCAGCAGACAACAACTTGTCATATCTGTAAGAAACTGCTGTGGGGCAGTCTAAAAGTTCGGCATCATGATTATTTAACTGGAAAATTCAGAGCAGCCGCACATGCTAAATGTAATTTAAACCATAAGGTAGAGAAATTTGTCCCATTTTTTTTCAGAATTTAACTCGATATGACTCTCATTAATTTATAAAAGAGCTGGGTAGTATCAATGGGTCTATAAATATTATTACTCTCAACAAAGAAAAATATATATATCAATTTCAAAAAAAATCTTAGTAAATAAAAAAGCAAGTTAGAATTACGATTCTTAGACTCATTTAGATTTCTAACTTCCAGTATTGATTGTTGAGCAAAAACCCTAGATAAGAAAAAATATTTTAAAATTTTAGCATCATTTTTCCGAGATGATGTTTCTTTTCCACTAATGACCCGTAAGGGTGTTTTATGCTTTGACTATTTAGATTCTATAGAAAAATTAAATGAGACAGAGCTCCTCCAACAGAATCTTTCAGAAATTCTTTGATTGAAGAGGATTATAGCCAAGATGACTATAATCACTCTGTAAAAGTTTGGTCACATTTTAAATGTAACTATTTGAAAGCTGACGTTTTAATTTAAGCGGACATTTTTGAAAAAATCAGAATTGATTGTAGAATAATTTACGGTCTAGACCCTTGTCACTGTTATACATTACCAGGTTTTTCGTGGTATGCTATGTTGAAAGAAACAGGTGTGAAACTTGAACTTTTAACAGACATTAACATGTGTAACTTTTTCGCTAAGGGTATAAGAGGAGGTTTGATATAGTGTAGCTTGCGACATTCTAAAGAAAATACAAATTAAGCACAAAAACAAAAAAATGAAAAAAAAAAAAATAAAACTCAATATGATGCACTCACCATCAACATCTACACCACAAAGCGAGCGGTAAATTTCCTTTCCTTCCTCTCCATAGTCACTCGCAGTTCCTTTGACTTGATCATTACATGCAGTGTAATCATCCCATACAATATAGGTAATGATTAAGTCAAAGTAATATCAGATATATTGCTGTTATTGGTTTTGGGAATACAGGGTCGGATCAATTCAATTACTTCTAAGGCATAACACTAGTAGTAATTGTATTGTGAAGTCCTATTTGGTACCCAAACCTAATATTAGCATAGTTAACTGTCTGATTTGATTTTATTTATGTTTATTTTTTCGTAATGGGTAGTGAATTCAAGTAAGAGTACTGTAACATACTTGGGCTTAGGAAGAATTTCTATGCTGCGTATGTTCATACTGCAAACAGCAGGCCAGCTGTTTTTGCACTGAGCGAAACCCGATTAGGTGAAGATTCTGATCCCTCAGAATTTAGCCTACAAGGATATAGTTTAGTGCCACTCTTTTTTTCACATCATGATATCGGCGTATATGTGCGAAAAGATTTTGGTTGTCAGCTTCAACCACAATATGGCCGTTGCTTGAATACAAATTTTAACTTCAAATTCACCGTCCATAAGCACATCATTCACACATGTTTTATTTATCCTAGGCCAAGTTTGGACAGTAATTCGACTTTTAACGAATTCGATGCACTGTCCGACTTTATTCAAAGAATTGTTTCCCAATATCCGCACAGTGAAATCGTTTTTACGGGCGATTTCAATTTACAAAATTCCAAGTGGCTACGCTATTCTGGCCAGAAAATACCAGAAGGAAGGTATGTTGAGCTCTCTGCTGAGGTGAATAATCTGTCTCAGCTGGTTACTGAGCCAACAAAAATACCTCACATTGCAGGTCACGAAGCCAACACCCTAGACTTCTTTCTTACCTATCTACCTGCGAAATATACTATAAGTGTGTTATCGCCTCTAGGCATATCGGACCATTGTGTCATATCAGCCAATTTCTCGTGCTTAAAGTTCACAGTTAAGGAAAGTATTCCTAAGAGGACCGTATGGTAACACGAGAAAGCCAAATGGGACTATCTGAATAATTTCTTCAGAATCTTTAACTGGTCACTATGCTTCCTCGATAGTGATGTTGACTCCAGCGCTGATATGATTACAAATATAATTCTTACGGGGATGAAAGCTTTAATACCGAACAAAACCAAAACATCAAACCAAAAGAAATCTCATAGCTCGATTTGAGCTGTAAAGAGGTTATCATGTTGAAAGAGGTAAGTTTCCGATGTTATAAAGCCAACCAAGCTGAGGAAAACCGGAATAAGATCAAACAAGACATGTAATAGTCATATTCAAAGAACCAAATTTCTACATGAGCAAAAATTAAGGCCAAAAATACTACACTGTCCCAAATGTAGTAAAAATATTTGGTCATTTGTAAAAAAATTTATGAAATTCCGCCTCCTCATCGGTTCCAACGCTCGTGTCCAATAACACTCCTATGGTAACCGCAGAAGAAAAGGCAAATTTGCTAGCAGCTCAGTTTGCTGCTAAATCTACGCTTCCACAAAGTGTCATGACTCCTCCTGTACTTGAGAGCATAAACATTTCATGGGACATATTTCTTTCGTATAGTTGCTAGAGTTCTTAAAGATCTTGACATACACAAATCCGCTGGTCCCCTATTGTTCTGAAGAGGTGTTCTTCTAGGCTGGCAAAACCACTGCATACGCTTTCTGTCTGTCCTTCTCTACTGGTCTCTCTCCTAGCGGATGGAAAACAGCATTTGTCCAGCCTGTCCCTAAGAAAGGCGAATCTTCTTCACCCTCTAACTGCCGTCCAATTGCACACTTATGTCACTTCTTTCCTTCTTTCATGTCCTTTGAATGTGAAGCTTGAACGGCAGCGTATGATTAGCTCATTAAATTCTGATCTAGACAGCATTGTCCAATGGAGAAAAAAAACCGCGTAGAATTTAATGCTTCAAAAGCCAATGCTGTCTTTTGTCGTTAAAGCGGGACCCTCCCTAAATGCCGTTGTACATTAGCGGCGCTTGCATCGAGGAAACCGAACAACTTTCAGTTCTCGGTATGTGCATCACTGACTTTTGTGGAATGAACACATATTCGACGTCGCCAAAAATGCTGCAAGATGTTTGGGTTTTCTGAGACGATGCAAGAAATATTTCTCCACTTCTGATCTGGCTGTAATCTATAAATTTTAAAATTTGAAGATTTCACTTCTTCGGCTTTTTTGGTCGTGATAGTTTATTAATGAAAGATATTAATTAGTTTTCCCAACGTTTCGACTGAGTTTTCAGTCTTCTTCAGGGGCACTTTATTAACCATGAAACAAAATAAGAGAAACATTTGTATGTTTACATTTAATTTTTAAGATTTTACACTTACAATTATATGAACGAAATTATTTTATCAAATTACATATATGTATATATATATAAATTTAAAAAAATGACAGTTTTGTAATTGAATATTTAAATTAAAGCACTTCTTCTTAGTTAGTAGTTTAGTCAACAACTGTTGAATAAAATTTTCTTTTAAAGGAGCAACAAAACTATTGATGTATGTATGTATGTATCGCAGTTATGTAGAGACTAGGGAACAGTACACCGTCGAGATACACTGTGTATCCTGCTTCCTGTTCATGTTATTTTTGTTATTCAAAATGTGCAAAGTTTCTACCGTATATCGTTTCAATGTATGTTTTTCCGTTTGAAGAATTTGCACATTTTTAAAGTCTGGAGCATGATTTCTTTCTAAGCTGTGACTAGCAAGAGCTGTTTTTTGAGAACTTTTGTCTGAGTAAAAACAACTAGCCTTTTAGAGATGCGGAATATAACTGATTGCGTTTATTGATCTTCATTCGTACATAGCTGGATTATACTTATTATATACATGTATGTGTGCTTCATATTCATACCCTAACATCCCCTCTTCTTAAATTTTACAAAATTAAAGGAAAAAAAAACAAAAAAAAATACAAGATAATAAAAAAAAATAAGATGAAAATTTCATTGAGATAATTAAACACTTCATAGAATGGTATTTATATAGAGTCAGCAAAAATCATTACAAATTTCTTTTACTTTGATCAAATTTTTGGAATAATCTGTAAGTAAAACTACCATTTATCATAGCCAAATCTAACTGGTTGATGAATTTGTCTTCGAGGTCTTTTTCTGTCTGGTGGCGGCTTTGCTTTCTCTGGGAGTTGTTTATCTAAAAGTTTTTGTTGCTCTTCATTAATAGACTGGCCATCATTTGCTTCCATAGGATTCCCTACATCTTCTCCATTAAAGTTTTCTTCTTCACCAATCTTTTCTTGGTCGTTGTTTCTGTTTTCTGCTGTGAGCTTATTGCCGTCTGTTTCGACTCGTATAGCGTTTTTTGGAACCTCCAAAATATGCTTGCGATTACGAAGATATTGCTCACCATTTACATCTACAGTCGCTGTCCGATCCGAATTGATATCGCTTATACTCCCTTTAGTCCAAGAATTGTCAGCAGGTTTTCGTTTAAGTTGAACTAGCACATCTTGACCATATTCTAATGGCGGTAATTTTTTACTTGAGCGATCATGATATTTCTTGGTTTTTTGTTTATGACGAATTATTTTGTTTCTCACGTCTGATTGTACTGTTGGAATGAGTTTCTTATTTATAACCGGAATAGCACCTCTAGTGCGCCTAGACATAAGGCGTTGATTAGGACTTGAGTCTATTTGATTTTCTGTGTTGCGGTACTCCAAGTGCATTTTCCAAAAACAGTTTCCTGATTGCATTGATTTTTTTAATAGAGATTTTGCTATTTTAACAGCTGACTCTGCTTTTCCATTTCCTTCTTGATGATGGTGTGAGCTCCTTGAATGTTGAAATTCCCAATCGTCTGAAAATTGTTTTAATTCGTTATTAATGAAAGCAGTGCCTCCATCCGAGACGACAATTTGTGGAATGCCATGACGACTGAAATTCTTTTTGCAGTTTCTTATTACAGAAGAAGCAGTCAGATTTGTCAATTCATCTACCTCAAAATAATCTGAAAAATAGTCGACGGTTACTAAAAAAAACTTCTTTTTGGAATTGATACAAAATTCAAAAATATCTAACCCGACCCTTTGGAATGGGTAGTCAGGCAACACAGGGCACTGAAGCGGCTGCTTTTGTTGATTTGGTCTATTTTTAAGGCATATTTTACATTTCATACATATTTCTTTTATATGATTATTAATATTCGCCAAAATATAGAATCTCGAGCTCTTCTTAAACATGAGCTCATTCCCTGATGACCATAATGTATTTTTTGTAATATGGATTTTCTTAACTTACTTGGAACGATTATGCGATCACCTTTCAAAAGTATTCCGTCTTGAAGGTAATCTCTTCTCTATAATTCCAGTAACAAATGATGTCATCATCCATGCAGTGTTTTTCAGGTGGCCATCCACAGCCAACAATTTTCGTAAGTTTTTGTAAAGTTGGGTCTAGTAATGTTTCTTGTTTAATGATTTCTAATCGATGGTCTTTGATATGAAGGTCTTCAATCGCATTTATTTGGCTAATTTCTGAAAATAATGATTCGATCGTATATATGTCAAAATCTGTAAAATAGTTTTCCGACTTACGTGGAGCTACGGCTCGAGATAGTGTATCCGCTAAATGCATTTCTTTTCCTTTTTTGTATACAATTTTGACATCATAACGTTGTAGGCTCAGTCGCATGCGCTGCAATCGTTTTGGTGTTTTCAAAATCGATTTTTTAAAAATTGTTTGTAATGGCAAATGATCCGACTCTACAACAATATTTTTTTTAGCACAAATGTATTGGTTAAATCGCTTGCAGGCAAACAAGATGGCAAGACATTCTTTTTCAATCTGCGCGTAATGTTGTTCGGTTTTAGTCAAGGTTCGAGACGCATAAGAAATTGGATGTCCTTCTTGAAGGAGTACGGCACCAAGACCATCTTTACTAGCATCGCATTGTATTTGGACGTCTTTTTTGACGTCAAAGTATCGCAACACGGGAACTTTTGTTAACATTTTTTTCATTTCATTAAATGATTGCTTTTCTTCAGATGTCCATTTCCATTCTTCATTTTCACGGCAAAGTTTTCGTAATGGTGCAGAAATTTTTGACAAGTTAGGTAAGAATTTAGACAGATACGTACACATACCGAGAAATCGTTGTATGCTTGCAACGTCTGTTGGAGGTGGCATATCGCGTATAGCTATAATTTTATTTTGATCTACTTGGAGACCCTGATCGGTGAGTATATGTCCAAAGGCGGTTACTTGCTTTAACCCTATCTGATTCTTTTTTGAATTTAATTTCAAATTATATTGTGTTACCCTTTCTAAAACTTTTTCAAAATTCTGGTCATGGTCATTTTGTGCTTCTTCTTCTGTCAATCCCTTTCCATAAACTAAAATGTCATCCGCGATAACCTCCACGCCTTTTAAACCTTGTAATATTTCGTGTTGTAGCTTTTGAAAATATTCAGGTGCAGGTGCTATTCCAAACGGCATCCGATTCCAACAATATCTTCCTGTAGGTGTCCAAAAAGTGGTTAATTCACGACTTTCTTTGTCTAATGGAACTTGTCAGAATCCGTTCTTAGCATCCAGTTTACTAAAAATTTTTGCATTTGTTAAATTTGGTAGCATTTCTTCTATTGGAGGAATTTGGTAGTGTACTCTTAACAAAGCTTTGTTAAGTTCTGTTGGGTCTAAACATATTCGGAGTTTATCATTCTTTTTTACCAATAAAAGATTACTTATCCACGGCGTGTGGTGTTCAACCTTACTTATTATGCCTTTTCTTTCCAAGTCTTCAAGTTTATTCTGTAACTCCGACCGCAAGGCAACTGGGATTCTTCTAGGTTGTTGATGTGATGGGCATACACTTGGATCGATTTCCAATTTTAAAGGCACTGGCAAAATACCTTCTCCTTTAAATACATCTGCATATTTTATTAGAATTAAATTCGTAGTTTGTTTTATCTGTGTGTCTTTAATATGGTTAACGCGTATAATATCTAAATCTTGCGAACTACGGGCACCGATTATAGTCTTAAATTTTTCATTAATTACTTGAAACTCTATAGATACAGTTTTTCCATTAGACTCACATACTAAATTCACTGCACCAATTGGAATAATTGAATGTCCACTATAACTTTTTAGTTTCTTATTCGTCCTGTTTATTTTCATAGAATCAGTGGATATTTGCTTTAAAATTTACATATTAATAATGTTGCAGGACGCACCAGTGTGAATTATACAATCAATTGTGTGAATTTTATTTTTGTTGGATATAATGTTCATCTTTCGCATTATCAGATTCTTATTAGATGATTCAATGCAAGTGACAAGGCAAATGTCATCACCATCTGTTTCTTCTTCACTTGTTGCTGCGTTGTTAATCTCGTTTACTCTATTTTTGATTTTTCATTTGTCTTTTTTTTGCATATAATGTACTTCGACTCCTACAAACGTAACTAAAGTGATTCATTCTACCGCATTTTTTACATATTGCTCCGTATGCTGGGCATTTTCCTTTAGCATGAAGAGCTCCACAGTATTCGCAACTATTCTTATTATCTTGTATTTGAGTATATGTTTGTATTTGATTATATGTTTTCTTAGTGTGTTGATTATTATAATTTTTTGCATTGCTGAATTGATGTTTTGGTGCTTTATTCGATGTTATTTGATTTGCTTCAAATGTGTTGTTCTTGTCTTCATGAGTAAGAGCTTTCATTCTTAC
Organism: Philhelius pedissequus; assembly: GCA_910595825.1. Lineage (NCBI taxonomy): Eukaryota > Metazoa > Arthropoda > Insecta > Diptera > Syrphidae > Philhelius > Philhelius pedissequus. The sequence goes on from OU343160.1 coordinate 153,459,487, forward strand.
TGTTGTTTGCTCTATCAAACGGCAAATATTTATTGCTGATTTGAGTGTTAAATCGTTTTCCATAAGAAGTTTTTTTTGAATTTCGGTATTTATGACATCTGGTATTAATCTGTCGCAAATAAAATCTTTCTCATGCTCGGCAGGATATGAGCAACTTTTAATGAGCTCGCGCAGACGACAAACGTAGGAATCTACACCTTCATTTTCAGTTTGCTTTGTAGTATTAAATACAAACCTTTCATACCTGATATTCACTTTCGGCTTAAAATGATTTTCTAATGCATCCAAAATTCCCGCAGTCGTCTTATCGACCTCTGAAGAGATTTTCAATTGCAATAAAACTCTAAGACATTCTTCGCCAATACACGTTTTAAGAATTGCAACTCTTTGAGGTTCTGGTTTTTTTGCTAGGTCAGCTGCTATTTCAAAGTTTTCCCATTGCTTCCGAAATATCATCCAATTGTCCGCCTGATTTTCCTTTACATTTACAGCACGGGGAGGGACAATATTCATTGTTGTTTCTTCCCTTGACTCGCTTATTAAATTTTTGTCTAGTTCTACTTTTGTGTCACTTTTATATTCCGACTTAACTGTTGATTCAGGCATTTATTTGAATAAACACATCTGACACCATATTATTGTCTGAGTAAAAACAACTAGCCTTTTAGAGATGAGGAATATAACTGATTGCGTTTATTGATCTTCATTCATACATAGCTGGATTATACTTATTATATACATGTATGTGTGCTTCATATTCATACCCTAACACTTTATATCAGATTTGTGATTTGAGATCATTTGTTTTAAAAGCTGCTTGGTAGTGCCAATGTAACATAGTTCACAATTTTCTCTTTCGTTTCCTAAGCAATTGATCTTATATACAACGTCTGTACTTTGATCCTTTTCACTTTTCTTGTTAAGTTTTGTAAACAGTGTGTTAAGTGTTTGGTTGGGTTTGTAAGCAACATTGACGATGGTTTTCTTAAAACTTTCAGCAAGTTTCGGCACGTAAACCATACTTTTGAAATAACCTGTTCCTTCATGTTTATTGCTTTGTTGGTGATTGGTTTGGTGTTGTGCTTTTAATTCGCGAATCATATCTAGCGGATACCTATTATCAATAAGGATTTTTGTTATTTCCTCTTTGTTGGCGGGATGGAATTTCTTTTCACTAATCGTAAGGACTTTCTTTATAAGGTTGGAAGCCGTATTGACTTTAGTATGTTTCGCTTGATTTGATCGAAAATTTACGATTCTTCCGGATGCTGTCTCTTTTTGATGCCAGTCAAAGGTGAGTCCGTTTCTCTCCCGATTAATTTTTACGTCCAAAAATGCTATCGTTTTATTTTTTTCCTTTTCCACCGTGAAGTGGATTTTGGAGTTGAATGCGTTAAGACTTTGCAAATCTTTGTCAATATCACGATTTTCCATTACTGCAAATATGTCATCAACGTATGTATTTGGTGATGAATTTTGGTGGATTTATTGAATTGAAGGTTTCTTACAAACCCAACGAAACACTTAACACACTGTTTACAAAATTTAACAAGAAAAGTGAAAAGGATCAAAGTACAGACGTTGTATATAAGATCAATTGCTTAGGAAACGAAAGAGAAAATTGTGAACTATGTTACATTGGCACTACCAAGCAGCTTTTAAAACAAAGGACCTCAAATCACAAATCTGATATCAAGTCCAAAAGTTCTCAAAAAACAGCTCTTGCTAGTCACAGCTTAGAAAGAAATCATGCTCCAGACTTTAAAAATGTGCAAATTCTTCAAACGGAAAAACATACATCGAAACGATATACGTTAGAAACTTTGCACATTTTGAATAACAAAAATAACATGAACTGGAAGCAGGATACACAGTGTATCTCGTCGGTGTACTGTTCCCTAGTCTCTACTAACTGCGATACATACATACATACATCAATAGTTTTGTTGCTCCTTTAAAAGAAAATTTTATTAAACAGTTGTTGACTAAACTTCTAACTAAGAAGAAGTGCTTTAATTTAAATATTCAATTACAAAACTGTATTTTTTTTTTAATTTATATATATATATATATATATATGTAATTTGATAAAATAGTTTCGTTCATATAATTGTAAGTGTAAAATCTTAACAATTAAATGTAAACATACAAATGTTTCTCTTATTTTGTTTCATGGTTAATAAAGTGCCCCTGAAGAAGACTGAAAACTCAGTCGAAACGTTGGGAAAACTAATGAATATCTTTCATTAATAAATTATCACGACCAAAAAAGCCGAAGAAGTGAAATCTTCAAATTTTAAAATTGAACATATCGAATTGGTCAAAACACTTTTAATTAAGTAATCTATAAAGCCTTCATTCGTCCAAAGCTTGAGTACAATTGTCATATTTGGGCAGGTGCTCCCATAACGCAACAACAAAAAAGAGCTTTAAAAATGATAGGTGATGAAGCCATAACTAAAACAATTGAGCCTCTCTCGCACCGTCGCAATGTTTCATGCCTTTCATTATTTTATCGGTATTATTATAGACAGTGTTCTAGTGAAATAGCCAGTTGCATTCCTCCCCTTAAACTATTCAACCGTAACACCCGTGCTTCTAGGAATGCACATCACTTTATCCTTGAGTCCAACTTCGGACGTACTGTGAAGCACAGACATTCTTTCTTTAGCCGCACAACACGCATGCGGAATGCTTTACCCGAACGAATTTTTCACTCCCATTGCGATAATCAGGCATTTAAAACCAATGTACATCGGTACCTCCTGTCTAATCCTATCTCATTTTCCTAATCGCTCGCACTGTGTATAAACATTTTATGGGTATTCATAACCCCTTGAGTGCGCGCATAATTAAAAAAATAAAATAAATATATGTCTGATTATGATTCAAGTAAACCATCTGATTATTTATTGTATTTGGACGCTTAAGACTTCTATGGTTGGGCTATGTCTGACTATCTTCCACATTCAGACTTCAAGTGGGTTGAACCTCCAGCTAATTTAGATGAGATTAAAGAATGGCTGTTTTCAAATTTAAACATTGGTTATGTTTTAGAAGTAGATCTTAAATATCCTCTAGAAATACATGATGATCATAATGATCTTCCTTTATGCGCCTCAAACATTTCATTGTCTAACAAATCAAATAAAAAATTAATTGCCGCTTTAAATAATAAGGCAAATTATATAATATATTACGAAAATTTAATTCAATGCCTTGATAATGGTTTAGTGCTTAAGAAAATTCATAGAGTCATGCAATTCAAACAATCCAAATGGTTTAAAAAATATATTGATTTAAACAATCAACTTAGAAAAAAAGCAACCACAAAGTTTGAAAAGGATCCGCGTAAACTCCGTAATAATGCTGTATTTAGAAAAACTATGGAGATTGTAGACAAACGAAAAGATGTTCGAATTGTTTATTCAGTAGAAAGTAGAGGCACACATCTCGGTAGTCGCGCTCTTATCGTTAAACCTTATTTTCATAGCATTTAAGAATTTTCCGAAACTATGGCTGCTGTTCAATTAAAACAAATTTATTATGTCTATAATAAGCCTATAAACTTGGGTTTTTGTGTATTAGAGATTTCAAAGTATAAAATGTATGACTTTCATTATACTTATATGAAACCAAAATTTACTAACAACCTACAACTAGCTTATATGGATACTGACTCATTTATTTATCAAATACGAACTGACGACTTTTACAACGATATTAAGCCTGACATAATTAATGTTTGACACTTCAGATTATCTACTTCATAACCTCTATTGCATTGCTCAGGTCAATTTAAAACATTGGGTCATATGAAGGATGAAAACAATGGAAGAATAATGAAGGAATTTATTGGTGTTAAATCAGCAGCTGTAAAAACATGATCTTTGTAAAATTATAGAGATTGTTTGCTACAAAGGCGCAGCTTTTATAGTAAAATGTTGAACTGTTGATCTAAACAACATACTATATACACTGAATGTATCAACAAATTAAGTTTAAGTTGTGCGGACGACAAACGATTTATGTGTAGTAATAATATTAATACACTAGCTTGGGGCCATTATAGAATAGATTTTGAAAATGATATGCAAATATAAAAAAATTAAATAATAAAAAGAAAAATTAAATAAATATAATACAAATAAAAATGACCAGTGTCAAAATCTTTCACATAAAAAATCTCCCTCCTTATATGAGCAACAAAAATGTTGGCTTATAAACGAGTACGGAGAACCCGAATAAACAACAACAAACTTGTGTGGTTAATAAAAGCGATGGTCGATTCACTGCAATTGATAAACAGAAAAAACCTGTATTAGGTTGGATCTGATCATGTGGGCTCGGTGGCGTGATGCGAAGTGCGTTGGCTACTAAGCGGCTGGTCATGGTTCAATATACGATGAAGGCACAAGAAGTTTTTCAATTAAAAATGAAAAAGTAGACCAGAGCAAAGGAATCTGATGATCGACCTTGGCAGGTCGTGAAATAGCTATAATTCCAGCCAAAAATAATTGAGAAAAAACTTGGTGGTAGCACACTCAAGTTGTTGTTGGGCATTCAAAGTCATCAAACACAAATTGTTTTATTGAACTATTAATTATAATTTCTAGCTTCACTAATAAATTTAATTTTTGGGGGTGGCCGTGGCGCGATAGTTGTGTGCTCGCCTGTCAACCTCGTGGTTGCGGGTTCGATTCCTGCTGTTGTCTATGTCTTCTTATATTTCATTAAAAACCAATTCTAAAAATTGTCATAAAATAAGTTGCTGCTTTGCTCATTACATGCTGTTTAGGCATAACACTAACAACATGTGATTGAGTAAACTAGCATACCCATAAAATATTACAAATGAAATAAATAAAATAATGCGAATTATAAGGGACATAAATAAATAAGACACGGTAATTCTCTCCGCATTAGTGCAGCCGCCATCCCTGGAGATAAATCTGAGACAACAACCAGCTCTAGTCTGAGAACATCGCCCAATACATCTTTCCTATCCTTCTTTCTCTTCTTCCACCGGATGCCGCGCTGTGTTAAGAAAAACATATAAAGCTTATTCATAATCCCATGAGGCGCGTACAAAGTTATATAAAAAAAAAAAAAGAGATAAACATTTTGAAGGGAGTATATTTGTCCATGATACTCGCATCCACATTTGGAATTTATATTAGGATACATTTTTTTAAGTTCTTTTAAATTTGGACATCTGCAATAGGTATCTTCTTCGAGGTTACCGACTTCTACGTTATCATTATTGAATAAGGTTTGCAACCATTGTTTCTTTTCAGTACCCTTAACGTAAACAACACCACTTTGAACTGTTTCTCGAAGAAATATCTTTACTTGAGAAGGCGTGCAAATCCTACATTTGATATAACCAATTAACTTGTCTTCTAAGTGAATCTGGTGGAAGATTTAAATTAAATGGCGGGCTAACAATAAAGTAATGATGATGATGCTCATTATGTAATACAGGTACTTCCTTCAGAATGAAACGACTGCTGTTTAAATCGCCAAATCCTTGAATGTCTACAAAGTGTATTTTAATTTTTTAGACTTGTGTTCTCAGCAAATTGACTCTTTCTACTGACAAATTATCATATAAGTACATTCAATTTAAGTAAGTTTGTTAACTTCTCCAGTTAATGTATTGTATTCAATTATACGATCATGAAGTATCAGACAATACATGGTCGTTAAAGCAGGAATCGGAGTTAATGTTTAAAGTTCAATTCTTACATCCACAGGACCACAGGTTTTAATTGTTTCATATTGACGTCAACAGTCGATAAACATAATTGGGGCAATATCCTTAAAGCCCGTCCTTGATAAAAGAGGATTCGCTTGTTTCTGATAGTATGAATGTTGAAATTTACTATACATATCATAGAGAACGGCATATCGATCGAGTTTATATTTAATATTTAAATCCTCTCGGGGATACGATTCAGAATTTAAATGAACTTTTACATTGCTCACAGTTATGAAAGCATCTTTATTTCGTTGTTTTTTCTATGAGTTTGTAGAGGAAGGATAATATATCTAGGCTTCTCAAGATGACTTGAAGTTTTCACCGTCAATATATGATCAGTGGTGGTTGGAAGTATTGGATATTTATACATTTTCCAATTACGAAAATGAATTTGGATGGGTTTTAATTGAATTTGCTTCAATAAGTTAAGTTTATTCGAATCAGATAGAGTGATGTGTGGAATTCTCCATTGCAATTTAAAAATTGATAGTTTTAATTCTTCAGTATCTTTGGAAAAATAAGCATTCTCATTTGATCGAGCGCGAATTAAAACCAGTTCATGTCTTGCATTTGCTATAATCTTTTTATAATCTTCAGCAAACTCCAATAGATTTTTCAATGGTAAACAAAAATTAAAAATCCCCAAAGCAGGAGAAATACTGTTGTTTCCACTCCATGATCCGTTTTCTAAGCTTTTACTTTCATTCTCATTGAAATATATATAATTTTTCAACGTGGATTTGATTCCAATATTTTTTTTTGTTTTCAATAACTACTCCATTTAATTTATGGTGTATTTCCTCAAATAGAAAAGCTATTGCATTATTAATTAATTTTCCTGCTGAAACAGTTCCATCAGCTTTAATCAGACCTCCTTCTATATAAATGTAGCTTTCACATGGTAAAATACATAAATCCTGTTGTTTTTTGGGTATGCATATTTCATCACTTAGATTGAAAGACTGAAGAAATGGTGAATATCTTTGGTATTCAAACATAGATATACGATTATCATAGTTTGGTCCATGAGTAATATCCAATATATCATTCATATTGTTTTTTTTATTTTAGTTTATAAGTCCTAGTGAAAGAAGATAAGATTTATTTTCAGGAGATATCTTAGGTGTTGTCAGTTTTGATGTTCGAGTAGAACTACTTGAATGACTTATTTTGATATCTGTTAAATAATTATTATTATATATTAACATTCTCTCGATTTGGAGTTAAATGTAATCGTGCTGTTATTCTTTCTCCTCTAGAATTTATTAGATCACCGTCCTGGTCCACAAGTTTTATCGTTATAGTACTTAATCGTTTAACATTTACTGGTAAATAGATAACATTTTTTGGAAACACTATGATTTTATAGCCTGATCCTGCTTCTGGTGAAAATTCATGAATTGTTTGCATAGGAGTGTTATTAAAATAAGAACCAGTAATGATGTTACACTCGATTTGTATTACATTTACCTTATTTATATCAATGGGTAATTCAGATGAGTGATTCTCCCCAGCGCGCGTTGAGAACGCGTTTACGGAATCCTAATAATTTTCCAATAGTTCTATCCTTATCGAAATAAATTTTCTCACTACATGAAATTTCACATTCCATTGTGTCATTATTTGCTTCTATTGTAGCATTAATGATGGAATTTTTTTGTAAATAATACTTCTGATATATATGAAGCAATTACATCAATTTCATACGAGCCTTAGGGATTTCGATTTCATACTCTCCAACATGAAACAAATAATTATTCTCATCAACATTTGGTATGGAGTTGCAAGTCTGAAAATCAATCAATCCGCAAACATAGTCTTGATCTAAATTTAAAGGTGGAAATTATTCAGCTGATGGAATAAAGGTACAACCGCTTGGTGTAAGTGTCATCGCCATGATGATAAAAAAAATTAAACCATATGTATATAAAACTCTTTATTTATTGACAATAGCAATCATATAAAAATCTTAAACATAAATGACCACAATTAAATGAGTCATAGTTTTTATATTATGTATAATAATAATTCATTTTTTCACCTAAACAGTTGATAATTTCAATATTATTTATTATTTATATTTAATTTAACTATATGCCTGTAAAACCTAGGGTCTTTTAAAATGCAACCTGAATTGCACGCCACTAGTTTGGTACAGTGGATTTGAGAACCAGGTATTGACTGTCTCATTTTAACCCATGGGCGGCATCCAATTAAAATTGGAGGTATAGAAAAGAATGCGCCTAGCGTGGGGATCGAATCCGCACTTCCTAGTTAGCAATCAAGCACTTTATCCACTGCTCAATTGCCACCCACGAGGTTGAAGGTTTCCAAAGCTGTTAAAATATTCAATATAATCGTCTTTTTTATTGTACGCTACGCAATGTGTACCGATGCCGTTTAATGTATCAATATTTACAATGCCACACTCAGTTTTCCAAGGTATTCTTTTTGGTAAAATATCTCTCATGAAAACCCCTCGAAAATTTGGAATTAGTTTCCTTACAAAATGTGTCAAATCTATTTCATTTAATGCGTGATTGCGTAGCGAACTTAGAAATTTTTTGACTGTGGATTTAAATAAAGTCCAAGCCCTTTTCTATAAAGTTAAGGTATAGTCCATGACCTACTGCATTAGATTCTATTTATTAATTATGGCGTTTTTTCTCCTCTAAATCTTTCTTAGCAATGCTAATGTCATTAACAGCTTTTCCTGTCGTCCCTGCAGCGTGTCCTGATTAGGCTCCAAGAGCTGAAAGTCCAGCACACAAAGGCACAAGAAATGGAATTATAGCACCAATTTTCGGTACAGAAATAACCTTAGGTGTCTTGATATTATTACTATTTCTTCTAACTGGTTTTTTAGCAGAGGATATGACTATTTGGATAGCTTTTTCCAGATTAATAGGCTTTCTGTGCTTAACATTATTTTGAATAACTTTCATTACTTTTCTAAAAAAAGCGGTTTAGTCTTATTACATGTTTTAATCTTCTTATGTTTAGCCTTTTTATCTACATTTTTAGAACAACCCATTCCAAATTTTGTTTTTGTCTTCATAAGATTGGTAACCAATAGTGCATTTCCTCGCTCAAACGTCTTTGGATTTAACTCGCTGCCAAGCTTTTTCAGTTAAAATCTTATCAGCCGCGTGTCGATCAATTGTATTTTTTAATTTGGAATAAGATATATCATGTTCTTTGCATGCCTTATCAAGCAAATTAACCCCCGGACCACCTCGAGCCAGACGTTTTTCGAGTTTTGTTCCTGGTCTACAATATTGATAGCCAGGTAAATGTTGTTCAATAGGAAGCTTGCTTACTAAGGAATTTAATAATCCATCTCCTTTCACAATGTTTTATCGACTGATAGATTTTTTCGAATAATCAAACATTTTATATAATAATCTGTACGTTAGAATGGTTTGAAGCAAAATGATACTTTTGAATATAAACTTTGAATTTATAGAAAATCATTTAGTTTTTATGACAATGCGATTCTTTAAACCACATGTTGATGTTATTCCACCCGAAGAGGCTAAACCAAATTCTATATTTATTTTTGATGAAATTGCCTGTGAAAAACAAGATACAGTTCGAGCATACTTTAGCATGGGTCGACATCATCACATCGATAGTTTTTACTTATGTCAAACTTATACAAGAATACCCAAACACTTAATTCGAGATAACGCAAATTTCCTCATTGTCTTCAAACAGGATGATATGAATCTTAGACATATATAATGATCATATTAACTCAGATATGATATTTAATACATTCCAAAAGGTCTGTGCAGAATGTTGGAATGCAAATTATGGATTTATGGTAATAGATAAGGATAGTCCTTTGAATGAAGGTCGTTATAGAAAAGGGTTTAACTGTTTTCTTAAGTTATAAAGGAGATAGCACCTTTGACTTCATATCATATGTATAGTAATGTTCTATAAGAACAGTACAGAGCAGTTTAGTGAGCAGATAATAGCAGTAAAAAGCAGTTCAGCTTAGTTTGAGAGCCAGTATTCTTCAGTTATGGTCAGTTATCTCAATATCAAATTCAGTTTAAACCCTTTTGAACGCGTCTTTCATCAACTTCGAAATTTATTAACCACCTGCCTCTGTAGGAAAACATAAATTTTACATTATGATGAATATAGATGTAAAGCTAACAAAAGAACTAATTAGAACTACAGATGCTCTACGAAAGAAATATAAAGCTCTTAAGACAGGTAAAACAGCTAACGAAACTAAAATTGAAGAAGCTTTTAAACCACTTACAAAACCTCTAAACGAGCTGGTGAACAAATCAAATATCAAACAGGATAATCATTCTAGTTTAAAGAAAATAAAAATCAATTCGGAACAACTTCAGCTTCCTGATGAATTCACCACCCCAAGACTTCTATTGGTGATTCACTACATTTTACTGGTGATGATAATAGTATAAATACATCGAAAAACAGAACAAAGAAACGCTCAAACTATCAATTTAGTCATCGTCGTAATTTTGCGGAGCAATTACCACAAGAAGAATTTCATCACATACCTAAAAAATATATGGATTTATTTATAAATAATTGCAAGACTCTTGACAAAACATATAGTGTACATTCAAAAGATAAAAAGTTGTATATAGGTTATGCTGAGTTTAATATTTTTGGAAAAGAAATAGAAATTAAAGATAAAATCTTCGAGGGTACAAATGGATTATATGAGCTTATATTTAAGAAAAATCCTGATAAAGATATTTACACTTATGAATATTTATAAAAATTTATCTCCAACCAATGCTCATAGAATTAATCATAATATACCAAGCAAGTACATGGTAATCTAGGATATAAGTATACGAAAATTATAAGTAAATTATTTGGACTAACAAAAAATACTTCTATCTGGTAGTTATTTGGGCTTGAATGATCATTAAAATGGATGCAATTAATAAAAACTAATTCATCTTTGCTTACCCTAAGTTTCGCTGGGTTTTTTGCGGCTTCTTCAGGTGTTTTTTTTTTTATTTTTCCATGAACCAAAATATAATAATTTTAATATATACATAGCTAGGTATGTGAAACTATATATGAAAAATGAACTTACTTTTTAAAAATTGATGTGAATTACATCTTATTTTGCTATAAGTATAGACAATTAATAAATAAAATTAAATAAAATAACAAATACAAATAAATTAACATTTAACACTAATAGAACATTAAAATTTAAAACTAGTTTCACTTTGTATCACAGATCAGTTAATGGCGACACCGTAAATCGACCTAATGTCGATGTCTTCTTGGTGGTTCATCGTTGTTTTTTTTTTTGGCTGGATTCGTAAGCCTTCGGGGGTGTAGCGGGTGGAAGTGCGGCTTTCCCTATGAAGTATGTTTATGTTTCCAAAAAATACTTCTAATAATTCATTATCTTCACCCGCACAAAAACCAACCTGAAGTGGTTTATTACAGCTATCAAAATTGAAAAAAGTCTATATATTTTGGGATAATCCCAATGAACTTGTAGATAGAATGAGACTTCTAATTGCTTCACACCAAGCTTGAAATAATAATCACTCTAACGAAATTATTTCATTCATTGAAGAACTTAAAGAAGCTAATATTATCGAATAAAAATTTAAAAAAAAGAAAAGATGAGTGTTGATAAATTTGGTCGTTTCACGAATAGAACCCCACTCAGAGGACCAAGATGAAAACAGGAGCCTGATCCAATAGGTACACAGGGGGAGCGAGGTTTACCAGGATCAGCTGGTGAGGGTTTTTCAAAAACAGAAAGCGGTGATTATGATATAAGCTTTACACGACTAACCAATATACACGTTCCGGAAGAATAGGGGGACGCTACCACCAAAAAAAATGTTGAGGAAGTATATGAACGAATTAGAGAATACATTAATATTTAAGTTGTTGAATAATTTGATAAGCTATTGGTGGGGAAGGGTGAAAACCAATATTTAAGTTACCAACCATTATCGAAGCTTCAGTCTTTAACTTAACTCTACAGTGTGACAACGCTGTTAGACATAATGAATGGAAGAATATTCATTATGTCTAACATAGATTATACATTAATTCTTTATGAAATTCTATAATTTTTGAAAACTATTCAACATAATATATTGGAAGAATATTATGAGGAGATCTTGAATAGTATAATCTTCTTAAAAAGATTCCTGGATGTATCCACCAAAATCTCAAAACATGGCTGTCATTTTGGTAACTTTTCGTGGTCTTCAAACCTATGCCAGGATGGCCCAGATACGTGTGCATGTTACACGCTTGAAAATAGAATGTTCAAAATTAAAGAATGAATGGATCTATACAAGATTAAAATAGTGAAAGTAAGCCTTGTAATTATTATATCAAATATTTTAAATAAATAAACATATGTATATTTGGTGACACACAAACACCAAATACACACTGCGACACGTAGCAAAGAGGAATGGAAATAACCGTTCGCGGCGACACAGTTACAAATATACCAGACCATCTTCAACATTCGACCCAATCAGTTAATCTTCGTTTTCGCCTTCAGCCAGCAACATCTCTTAGTTTAAATAAAATTTTAATCATTTGTAAAGAAAATTGTTAAACAATAAATAGTAAAAAAAACTAAGTTGATGCTGACTTTTTGTTAGTGCAATTTTCTTTACAAATGATTAAAATTTTATTTAAGCTAAGAGATGTTGCTGGCTGAAGGCGAAACGAAAATTAACTGATTGAGTCGAATGTTGAAGATGGTCTGGTCTATTTTTAACTGTGTCGCCGCGAACGGTTATTTCGATTCCTCTTTGCTACGTGTCGCAGTGTATATTTGGTGTGCGTGTGTCACCACATATACATAAAAAGAATAAACACTAAACACAAGCTAATCTTGTTGAGATGATTATAAATTCACCGGAAAGTGATAATTATCGATATCTTCTCACAGTTATTGACACATTTTCAAAATTTGTTTGGCGGTTCCCATTAAAAATAAAACAGGAGTGAATGTCACTCTGGCTATGGAGGATATACTTTATAAATGTCGTCACCCAAAAAATTTACAAACAGATGATGGAAAACAATTTTTCAATGTATCTTTTCAAAAACTTATGAAACAATTTAAAATCAGCCACTATTCTACATTTAGTGTTCTGAAAGCTTCGATTGTTGAACGATTTAATCACACTTTGAAAGCACATATGTGCAAAGAATTGAGTTTGAATGGCTCATATCGTTGGATTGATATTATATAACAGCTGACAAACACCTACAATAATTCCAAACATCGTACGATAAAGATGAAACCATCCCAAGTTAATACTACAAACGAGAATATATTTCTATCGAAAATTTATAATCACATCAAATCTCATATTACTATAAAATATAAAATTGGAGACAAGGGGTACACGCCAAATTGAACCACTGAAATATTTAAGATAGTCAAAGTACAACATACAAATCCAATAACATGCCTATTGGAAAACTAAGTATCTAATCGAGAAAGTGCTTCAAAGAAAAAACACCAAATATTTGTGAAATGGCTTGGTTTCTCAGCAGATCACAACTCTTGGATAATTATTCCAAAAGACAATAAATTAAACACATCTTCTATAAATTTTTTAAATAAAACTTTATTGATAAGTAAATTTATATATGTTATCTTTTTCTTAAGAGATATTCGTTTGATATGTTTGCTTCATTGTTTTGAAATTCAGTAATTCAACATCAGATTTATATTCAAGATCTTCCTTCATAAAGACCTCAACTTCTCCATTACTTAGCACTCTCTCGGTTTCATATTCATGATATTCAAAACATTTAATACTGAGTGTACGTAGATTATAATTGCTATCATACGAACATCGAATTGTTAATGACTTATTAACATTTTGTTTATAGATTTTGTTGTTGTTGCTGCTGTTGTTGTTGTTGTCTCACCCTCTGATGTATTTTTATTTTTTTTTTTTTTTAATTTCCGGTTCTGAGCTTAATCATAATTTTGAAATGATGTATCTGAATTTGTACTATTGTGTAAATTCTTACCTTTTAATGGGCATTCAAACCCAAAAACAACTTGAGTGTGTTACGACCAAGATTTTTCTCAATTATTTTTGGCTAGAATAATAGCTATTTCACGACTTGCCAACGTCGATCATCAGATGCCTTTGCTCTAGTGGGGCTGGGCTACTGTTTAATTTTAATTGAAAAACTTCTTGTGCCTTCATCGTGTATTGAACCATGCCCATCCGCTTAGTAGCGAACGCAGTTCGCATCACGCCACCGAGCCCACATGAGCAGATCCAATCTAATGCAGGTTTTTGCTGTTTATCAATTGCATTGCAACGACTAGCGCTTTTATTAGCCACACGAGTTTGTTGTTGTTTATTTTAAGCGGCTGGTCATGATTAAATACACGATGAAGGCACAAGAAGTTTTTCAATTAAAATGAAAAAGTAGACCAGCACCACTAGAGCAAAGGAATCTGATACTCGACGTTGGCAAGTTATGTGTGTATGAAGAGGTAAGGCCTTGATCGGCGTCAACAAGGCGATGCCCAGAGTTGTAACTATCATCTAGTACACATCAATTGTGCTTATTTTACCTAGTTGCGGTAACCACGGGGTATTGGCTTGTAAGCGGGAGTGTTGAACACAGAAAATAAAGCAACACTATAATGCTCTGCTTTAATGACTGTTCTCGTCGAGTCGCAGAAGTCTTGCATGAGCTCCTCAGAAAAAGGAAGTACAGCGGATGAGCCCAAGCAATTGGACCAACGGCGGCTTCAACAGCGAACAAGGCAGATGCCCTAGTGAGCTACTTCGACATATTTGGAGATAAGGTCATTGGGACAATTCAGTGCAAATCAGTGCATTGAAATAGTGATGGTGGCGGATGAGCCCTTAATGGGCCAACGGCAGCGCTCATGTCCCTGTGGATTACTGACTATGGACTTTCCGGCTCCTTTCGTCCAAGGAGTCCAACAAAGGACCTGATCCTCCAGGTTGGGGGTTGCGCGTGGGGTTATCAACACCGCCATAAAAAAAATATAAGTTGCGAAGCGACCAATAGCCGGGAAAAAAGACGGATTAAATGTTGACGACCCGGTAAAATGCACTAAGGGTAAAACGACCTTCGGATCTGCACGTGGAATGTTAGAACACTTAACAGACCACGTGGAGCCCAACAACTATTGGAGGCCGTAGACTGCTACAGAGCAGGAATTACTGCCATCCAGGAAATGCGATGGGATCTGCCGTAAGATGAAAAACTGTGACATATACTACGGTGATTTTGAAAGAAGACCACAGCGTTTATTTGTGTGCGGATTCATCATAAGAGGCAGACTTACGCAAGAAGTCTTGGGCTTTCGACACGTACGTGAGCGACTTGTGACAATCCGTATCAAGGCAAAATTCACCAACATTAATCTACTATGCGCTCACTCCTCCACGAAAGATAAGGATGACGCCACAAAGGATGACTTCTGCGAGCTCCTCGACAAAACCTATGAGCAGTGCCCTAAGCATGACGTTAGGATCGTACTAGGCGATTTTAATGCCAAAATAGGTAAAGAGGAAATCTTTGGTAGGACTGTCGGAAAACATAGCCTACACGACACAACGTCTGAAAACGGACTTAATCTAATTGACTTTGCGGCGTCACTATTGCAAGCACACGGTTCCCTCATCTCGAGATACACAAAGCGACTTGGCGGCATCCAGATCAAATAACCGTTAATCGGATTGAACCTATTATTGTGGATGTTCGCACCTTCCGAGCAGCTAATATCGACTCGGATCACTACTAGGGTAACTGAAAATACGAAAATTTGTATTGATCACATATTTCTCAACGCTATAAATAATCTAAAAGTAACTCCTTTTGTACTTGATTGGGATATTACTGACCATTGTGCTACCGGTGTTTTGTTTCCTGATCTGTTAAATACTCTTGGTAAAAGCTTAAAACACTGCAATAATACAAATACAACAACAAATTAACTTTGGTGCACTTAATGACTATCTTTCAAAAGAATCCTGGTCTCAAGTATATAGTTCAAATTGTCCTTCAGCCGGTTTTGATATATTTATCAAAATAATTAATCATTATATAGATAATTGTAAACATAGCTCCAGAAAGTCGAAGCTAGTTAAATTAAAACCATGGATGACGGATGCTCTATGTAAAAAAATTAATGAAAAGAATATTTTCTACAGACGAAATAAAAACAATTTTCATATAGTACCTATTAAATTGCTTTATAAACAACTGAGGAAAGACATTTTTGAACAAATAAATTATCAAAAACAATCTTATTATAAACGTCAATTTGAGTATAATGCGAAAAATCCTAAACGTCAATGGCAAATAATAAACTATATCCTAGGTAAAAGTGTTAGTGAAGTAATAATTTAATTGCTACGGATAACTTACTAATATGCAACAGTCTCAATGAGTTTTTCAAAAATGTAGCCGGAACATACAAACAAAGCTCCTTAAGATCTACCGGATAAGAAATAGAGCCTTACTTAGATTCTCAAACAACTTCGTCATTTTTTCTTGAGTCAATATTAGAAACCGATATAGCGAAAGTCGTATCTAATCTGAAACCTAAATATTCAAGTGGACCTGATGGAATCAGCAAAAACTTTTAATCTGGATGAAATAGAACACCACGTCACAGGTTGTGATCGCCTACATTGCAGTGCCGAGTGCTTAAGTCTTGAACCGGTTAGTGAATTCAGATACTTAGGAGTTACGCTGGATAGTAAGCTAAACTGGAAAAGTAACATTGTTAATGTAAAACAGTAAATCTACATAAGTTTGAATAAAATATATCATCTTCTTAAATTTGTACCATCGAATCTTTTAGTTACAATCTACTATGCTTTTGTAAATTCCCGACTTGAGTATGGGATAACCTGCTGGAAAGTGCATTTATAAGCAACATGCAACCACTCATTACTGCTCAAAAAAAGGTACTAAGGGTAATGGTTTTCAAACCTAGATGGGAGCCCTCGCTCCCATTGTTCAAAACCCTAGACATTTTGCCACTTCGTTATTTATATGTGTTTAAGGTATTGAGAATATTCTTTTTACGAGGGGGATATTACAACAAACGAATGAATGAAATTTATTCACTACGTAATTCAAACTCTGTTGTAGTTCCTAGAGTAAGGACGGAACACTATAGACGGTTTGTCACTATAATTGCCCCCTTTATTTACAACAAGCTACCATGGGATATACGCAAGCAAATAGATAGTAAATCAATTTTTTTCAGCCGTCTTCGATTATGGCTACTTAATAGTAATGATGTAGAAATATTGATACAAGTATTGAACTAACTTCGCATTACAATCCAAAATAATTACCTTTTCTCTCCTAAAAAAAAAATTAAAAAAAAAAATAATCTTTTCCGCCTCCATTTCAAATCTCAAAAAAACAATCGCTTTCTCTTCTTGCGCGGCTCCGTATGACATATTAGTTCTTATAAATCTTCTTTAAAAAAAAACACTTGATACTGGCACTTCTTGCCACAAAGTGTATTAGTTACAATTATTGTTCATGGTTGAATAACTATGTTCTCTTATTTAATTTTGCCTTGATAATTGATACTGTATAGAAAAATTGTAAAGTATATGTGAAATTTGTAAATATTGTAATCTGAAATAAATAAAAAAAAAAAAATTGAAATTGACTAACTTGTTGCAGCCAAGGTAAGAATGCGAATAACCCGAACGTGCCAACAACGGAGTAATACTGTGAGGATATATCGTCGGAAGTCTGCAATCACAAGAGACTGCCAGAACATATGCCGATCGAATATCCAGTAACCTCTCAAGAAATCCATTGCCGCTAGCATCAAGTCCCGAAGACCAGTGGCAACGTTGCCAACAAGCCATCAGACTTGCCGCAACTTATGTGCTAGGTTTCACCAGACCTCCACCACGAAACCTCTGCTTCGATGAAGAATGTAGGCAGGCACGTGCATTTAAACAAATGGCATATAAAGCGGCGCTGCAAAGAAGGATGAGAGCTGCTCGCAACCTCTACGAACAGAAAAGATTGGAAGAACACCGGCTTCTTAAGAAGAAAAAGAGAGAGCATGAGAAGCGCGCGATCGAAAATATTGAAGATGATGGGTTGGGCGTGGCGCGATAGTAGGTGTTCGCCTGTCAACCTCATGGTTACAGGTTCGATGCCTGCCGTAGTCTATGTCCTCTTATTTTCCATTAAAAACCAATTCTAAAAAAAAAGTCATACAATGAGTTGCTGGTTTACTCATAACATGCAGCTTAGGCATAGAACTAACAACATGTGATTAAGTAAAAGTAGTATACCGATAAAATATAACAACGAATATAAAAATTAATGTGAATTATAAGGGACATAGATAAATAAGACACGGAAATTTCTCCCCATTAGTTCAGCCGCCATCCCTGGAGATAAAATCTGAGACCACAACCACCTACAGTCTCAGAACATCGCGCCACACATCTTTCCTATCATTCTTTCTCTTCCTTAACCTATAGGTACAATGCGCGGAAATTTTACCAACGGGTAAAAAGAACGTGTCAAGGCAAAAAAACCCGCACAGAAGCCTATAGAGATAGGAATGGAAACCTCGTAGTAGAGTCACAGTCAGTGCTGAGTATATGGAAGGGCTATTTCTGCAGACTGTTAAACGGCGATGATGACCAAAATCCCGTTGTCAGGCAGAATGAAAAAACATTCCACATTGACGATGACACACAAAACTTCTGTCCACCTGACCAAAATGATGTAATGATAGCAATATGCAAACTAAAAAACAACAAAGCTGCTGGCCCCGGCGGACTACCTGCCCAACTCCATAAAGCAGGCGGAGGTGACCTGGTACAGTGCACACACTAACTCATCTCTAAAGACTGGTCAAAAGAAAGTATGCCTGATGAATGGAACCTCAGCATCGTTTGCACGATCCACAAAAAAGGAGACCCTCTAAACTGCGCCAACTATAGCAGAATAAGTCTGCTGAATATCGCGTAAAAGATCCTTTACGCTATATTATTTGAACGTCTGAAACCTGATTGGACCCTATCAGTGCGGTTTCAGGCCAGGAGATCAAATGTTCACGCTACGGCAGATCCTGGAACGCAGTCAAGGAAGACCTCGCCTAAGGTGGCGCGCTCAAGTTGAAGATGACCTCAACCAACTTGGGGTGCGTAATTGGGGCAACTAGCCAAAGACCGAACTAGCTGGGGAGTCATGTTGGTTGAGGCCCAGGTTCGTCCCGAACTGTAGCGCCGCCTAAGAAAGTAAATAAAAGTCTAAATCGTAAATGCCGCATAGATTGAAACTGTAACCTAAAACTGTGAATATGAGATATGGTCTTACCATTACTAATATGTAACAGCTTACATTCTTCCCCATATTCTGGTTATACTAGTAATCTCATTCCATCACTATAGAATGATGCATCTGTAAGTCTCATATCCAACCAGCCATATTCGCAGATGCAGAATATATCTCCTTCTCGTAATCTTTCAATCCAGAACATTTTTAAATTAATGGTCTCAACTTAAAGATCTTCTATAAATATAAACAAATCTACTTATATATCTCAAATAGTAGCAAAAATACGTTTGCAACGTTCGGACGGGTTTTCTATCGCATATGGCTATGCAATGAATCTGCTAAAGCCTTGCTGGCAGATCGAAATTTACTGTGGCGCTGTTCTAATTGCATTGTCATATGTGGTTCCCTTCTTCCCATAATAGTGAAATTAAAAACAGATGTTGCCGAAATTAAACAAAAATTGTGCAATGACACTGGTCTATCGAATATTCCTTCATTTCTATCCAAGCCAAAAAAAGAAATAAATCAAAAATAGTTCATGATCCCAAATTAGACAATTTGTGCACAGTTAATACGGTGACACAATCAAACACGTCGCAAAAAGCGCTAACTGAGACCTGGTTAAATTCAAACTTTCTATCATCTGAATTATTTGATTCAGCTTACGTGTCGTTTATCGTGTGGACCGTCCGACTGAATCAGTAATGGAACGAGGAGGTGTCGTTTTAATTGCTATACGTTCTACACTGGCTAGCAGGCAGTGCGATTTGACTTCACAATCATCATTTTTTGAAGAGCTTTGTGTTAACGTTACAACGAAATGTATCTTATGAAATTTATTTCATGGTTAGTTATATTAGACCTAATACTATTTTGCAATTATATGCTCAACTTATTTCAAACATTAACGTAATGGTTTAAGGGTAGGCAAATGATCAGTCTCCTTGTGTGTTAGGTGACTTCAACATCTGTAATGTAGATTGGCGTTTTATGGTTGAAGATCAATACTTGGTCCCATTTAATATCACCACTGACATCGAAACTGAAGTTGTTGACTCTTTAGCCTCACTGGGTCCATTTTAAATAAATCATTCTAGAAATTCATTAAATAGAACATTAGATCTTAATTTTTGTAATAATGATGTGAAATTCTTCTTATATGAATCAGACTATCCTTTGGTTAATAATCAAATTCGTCGCAAAGATGTTTATGTAATTTTTAAAATTTATGAATTTAGCCAAGAATTTTCAACTGAGAATAATTATTTAAACTTTAACTTTAAAAAGGCCAATTTCGGTGGATTAAATAATTTCTTTATTTCAACTGACTGGGAATTTAGACTAAGCATTAGATCTGTTAACAATATGTAGTCACTTTTAAAAAAATTATATTTAATTGCATTGAACAGTTTGTCCCGGTTTTAATAAGAAATCTTCTATTAAGCTCCCGTGATTTAATAAAAGGTTAAAGAACTTAGAAAATGTAAAAAATAAGGCATTTAAACGTTCAAAAATATTGAAAATATCTCAGGGTCATGCTCGGTTTCTGCAGCTTAGGAGAGAATTTGATTTTATGAACAAATTTTTGTATCATCAGTACATAAATGCTGCTGAAAGCAATATAAAAAAGAATAGTAAATCCTTTTGGGTATTTCTGAATTCCAAACGTAAAACATCCTTTTTGCCAACATCAATGGAACTTGATGACGAAAAATCAAGCGATATTCAATCGTCTTGTAATCTTTTTGCTAAATACTTTCAATCGATTATAATACAGATGTTATTTCAAATATTAATGACTTTTGTTCAAACATCTCCCCCATCACAGATTTCGATTTAAAGTGTTTTTCAAAACAAGACGTTCTTGATGGTTTGATTGAACTCGATTCAACTAAAAAAGCTGGAGTGAATAAAATTCCCCCGCTCTTATTGTGAAAATGTGCCTCGTCTCTCTGCTACGCTCTTAAAATTATTTTTTATAAATCTTTATCATCTGGTGTTTTATTGATGATTGGAAGTTATCGTTTGTTAACCGAATTTACAAAAGTGGCCTTAAACACATGGTTAAAAATTACAGACCAATATCGAAACTTTCCGCTGTACCAAAGTTATTTGAAAAGTTAGTGACTCAGAGGCTACTTTTCGTAGTCAAGGAATCAATAACGTCAAAACAATATGGATTTATTAGTGGTCGATCAACTTCGACTAATTTGTGCCTTTTTTCGCAACTTTGTTTTAAATCTATGGAAGACAAAAAGCAAGTCGATGTTAAGGCATTTGACAGAGTTCACCATGGACTATTATCGCACAAACTTCTAGGGCCTTAATACAAATTTTTTGAAATGGTTGAGATCCTATCCGTGAAATCGTAAGCAGATCGTCCAGATTGATGGTTTTACATCAATATTTATAGAGGTGGAGTCGGGTCTCCCACAAGGTAGTCACTTGGGACCACTATTTTTCGTTTTGTTTGTTAATGATATTCCTGGCATTTTTAATTGTTGTGACTGTTTTTTTTTTTTTTTTTTTTTTTTAAATTAATTTTTATTTCATTTTAACTTATAACTATCTTAAAGCTAGACAAAAATGTTTAAAACTAATTATCCTAATTATCAATAACTTACAACCAATTTACTGGCCCTTTACGGGCGCTCTAAATTAAACAATAACTCTTAAAACTAATGTCTTTCGACCTAAAAACTATTTTAATTAAATCTAATTTTTTTTTTATTTATTTTATATTTCAAGAAACTATTACAAAAAAAACTTGGTATCTTATAATTTTTTTTTCTTTTTTTTTTCTTTTTAATTTATTTTTTTTATTTTAAAAATTTTTTTTACTTATAAACTAAACCTTAATATATATTAAAAATAATTAAAACTACTTAAAATACCTAATAATAATAATTGTTGTGACTGTTTGATGGTTGCAGATGACATTAAATTGTATAGGCAAATATCCGCAGTTAGCTACTGTGTAAGCTTTCAAAACGATATTGATTTATGTTTAAATTGGTGCTTATAATAATCATCTTGAACTAAATACATCAAAATGTAAAATATTTAGTGCTTACAGAACGTTAACTCCGTTAACTTTTACTTATAAATTTGGAATGGAAACTCTTTTAAGGGTGATTGAGGTGAAAGATCTCGGTGTTATCTTTGATTCCAAGCTCACATTTTCTTCCCACATTGATTTTATTGTATGGAACGCTAATTCTATGTTAGGTTTCCTCAAACGAACTTCTGGCGTTTTTTAAGGCGTGTATACTTTGAAGACAATTTTTGTTTCATTAGTGTTGCCCATATGGAGTATGGCTGTGTAGCTTGGTCATCATTTTACGAAAATGCAATTACAAGAATAGAAAAGATACAAAAAAGGTTCTCGCGTTTCGCGTTACGAAATATGATATGGTGCGACGGAATGCCTGTATACTTTTCAAGATGTGCGTTACTGTCTTAAAAACCATTAAAAGCCGTTGACAAGCCCAATGCGTTCTTTTTATAAAAGACATATCAACTAATTTTATAAATTCTGAAGAATTACTTGCGCAAGTTTCTTGGTATGTTCCAGAAAGAAATCTAAGAATACGAAATGATCTGTCTTATGTTCCCACTCATGGTACAAATTATGGTTTAAATAATCCGGTAACTCGTTCTTTATCATTGCATAACTCCATTTGCAGTGAAGTCGACCTGTCCATGAGTAGGGATAATTTCAAAAAATTTGTTCAAAATATATTTCATTCAGGTTAAGCTAGAATAAGTAAATTAAAATTAATGTAAATAAATACCTATTTGTTATCAGCAGATTGATTGATGAATAAATAATACATATATATAGATAGATATATATTATTTTATTTATGTTATTAAACAATTTTTACATGATATTATTACAAGAACTCCGTAATGATATTTTTGCGATATGTAAATGCAGTTTCAATATAATTATGAAGTGAATCCCAATTGTCGCCGTTAAGAAAATTCTTCATTTTTTCCATTGTCAATGAACGATTTTCGAAATAAATAAGTCTTATATTATTGTAAATTGGACATATTGCCAAGAAGTAAAATGTGTATTCTTTTGCCTTAAGGTTACATATTGTACAAAGGTTTGAATCATTTTTATTAAATGGCGAACCGTTTAAATTCAACACTTCGCATCTGGATCTACATATCAAAGATATAGCTCTAAGGCTACGACAATCATTAAAATAATTTTTGATTGTAGTTAAGTTCTGAATATATTGTTCTATTAATAGAGGATGTTGCCTGTACTATATTGTCATTGCGACTGTGAATGTCAGACAGTTCCAAAAGATTATAAAACTGCTGCTTTAAAATGAAAAGATCATCATACTGAATATTAATGGTTGTATCGCATTTTTCTGCCAAAAAAATCCAATCATTAACTCATTTCAATTTATTTTCAAATGTGTATTTGGTAAGAATGCGTGGAAGTCTATGTGCCAGATAATTAAGCACTTTGATTATATTTCAACTTCTTCGTATTGCTTGAATCCACATGTTTGGCAACTGTAACACATAACTGAGCGCATGACGGCTTCAAAAACACGGTATTTTGCTGAGATTGGAAATTCATTTTTATTGATAATGGTTTTTCATGACGCGCTTATTAGGCTTTTAGATGATGATAGCTTTTTTTGAAAACGATGAGTGAGTTTCATATTGGGTCCCAAAATTATGCCGAGGTAATTATATTGTGTGACAACCCTGTTTAACTCCGGTCTTAGTTTCAAACCATTCAGACTTATTTCTGCCGTCCCATACACATTGACGTGTGTTATTGTACATATTTCTTAAGACTTTCAGCATTTTCGTTGACATACCTTTTTGAGATAATTTATAGAAAAGTGCATTGCGGTCAATCGAGTCAAATGCAGCTTTAAAATCTAGAGAAAACACGTACAGATTTCTTTTTTGTCTAAGGAAGAATTGGGCGACTGTTGTTAGTGTGGATATGTTGTCAACAGTGGAGTATCCTTTTCGGAAACCCTCAGTAAATTGTTTCTTTCTACCCAGGTGTTGATTCTTCTTAGAAGGATAGAGCAGGAAATCTTAGCAATTGAGTTCATGAACGAGATTCCTCTATAATTGTTTGGTACATTTACGTCCCCTTTTTTATATATAGGATACACAATTGAGTCCTTGAATTCGGTTGGTACCTCAACCAGTCTATAAATGAAGTTGAATGCTTCTAGCATTTTACTTAAAAAAATGGGTGGGGCATTTTTATATAATTCATTTCCTATTCTATCAGGTCAAGAGGCTTTTTTGTTTTTGAAATTATTGAGGCTAGTCATCAATTCACTCATATCAAATTCACCATCTAGTGTATCGTCGATTATTAGGGACTCAGCAAATTGTATATTTTCACAAATATCAGTGGGATTAAGTAAGTGTTTAAAGTAATCTGTTGTTGATATTTTTAATCTCCTTAGTAGTTTAAATGATAATTTTCACGCCGTGAAACATTGCTGGTCGAACCACATCTGCGGGTAGTTTTGTTTGCTCGAAATAGAATTTATACTAACAAATTTTTTAATGGAGTTGCTTAGGTAACTTATCTTTTCTGCGGCGTTACGGTAAACGTTGGTTGTTGCGCAGCTACTCTCTATCTCGGTCAATTATTTTAAAGCATATCATTCTTTTTCAACATAAGTTTTGGCGCAAGCTTAGTTCGAGGCATTGTGTATTGATTTCGAAGTCGAACGTAACAGATATTGACATGTGATCTGAGAAAATTTCGGTTCCTACTTAAAAGCAAGAAAGGATTTTATTGCATTCGCCCGATGCTGCACAATACCTATAACCGACTTCCCTGAATCTCCAACAAAAGTAAACTCCCCGTTTCTATCACCTTTGCTACACCCATAACGTATGTACACAATTGAAGTTTTGCCACATTTCTAGAAAAAGGCGACCATTCTTATTCGTGATTTTAACTTTTGAGATACGAGTACGTTTATCTAAAATGTGCATACCAATAAAACTCGTCTCAGATGGAATTATCTGCTCTTCACCAGTCCTGGCATTGACATCTTCGATTAGCAGAATATTTTCAGATTCTATTGTATTTAGAAGATCATAACGAGCATAAAATTCGACATCCCAGAAATTGCAGTTAATGTATACTGGCAAGAATTATATTTTGAATTTAAACTATTTAAAATCAAACAAACGTGGTTATTAATTTCATATTTTCACACATTTTCAAATATTTTTTTACGACCAAATAAAGAACCTCCTATTGCTCTACCAAACTTATGTTCACGACTATCCGATATCCAATATAATTTATATTCATTGAATTATTTGCTATAGTTTTCAAAAGATTCATTTGTTATAAATGTTTCAAATAAATAGAAAGAAAATATCATGTTTTATTACATAATTAAAGGAATCGGCACTAATTAGTTTGTTTGCCAAGCCGGCAATATTATAAAAAAGAATTTTAAAATTAATATTTTTAATGTTATTACTACTTAATTTTATACTACTTTTACTTGCGTGACAGACGCCAGCAATGCATCAAATACTTTGTGAAGTTGGTTGTTTTGTTAAACTTGTAGATGGCGCTGCTAGCATCCCATCCTTATTGACAATAGTTGACGTTTCGCTGACGTTCTGTTGTGATTTATTTGTTTTCGGTTGTGAAAAGTTGATTATTTAATTTTTTATTAGAATGCCCCCAAATAATTCGTGTAGCACCTAAAATCCATCTCGACTGCCAGAAAAGAATTTTCCTTCTTGTGTTGTGTTAAAAATTTTTCCATTAACAACCTTTTTCAGACCTGTCGTTTTCTTAGTTCCACTCTGGTGTAATCAGGATTCACGTACACACCGCTTCCTTTGAGATTGCCTGAGCTCTTAAGCAGCTGATATGAAATGTGTTTGTTCTTTTTCTCTACTAGTACAAGTTGCTTTCTTCCTTTAGATTGCAATGCAGTTACATCCTCTATATTAATGTTTTGATCCAGAAGTTTTTTTGTGATCTCATTGATTGATTTGCGGATATCATCGCACTTAGTTGGTGGTAGAGTGAAAATTAATTTTTTTCCTTAGAACGCTTCTCCAACGATTCCATTTTCTTTTCGAGTGTATTGTTCTTTTGTCTGATATATATATATATATATCAAGCCACAACCGCGGCCCGCGCCGCCACCACGCATAGCACCCGCCCGCATTTGGCACCTAAGCAGCTCACAGCCTAGTCACCGCAACGATCGCGCACAGCGCGGCCGTTGCCGTGGCGTGCGTAGCCCAACAACGGTGCTGTGTGCGTCATTCAAGACATAATGATTACATTTTTTTCAATTTAAAACAAAAAAAATATCACCATATAAATAATTCTTAAGCCCCATAGTATATGATTCCTGCTACATAAAACAAATTTATTATCTCTTAGCTCTTTAAACAGCATGGCGATAAGCTTGAAATTAACTCTCAAGATAAATCATGCGATACTACTTTTTGAGCAACACCATACAACTTGTATGTAGGCTGCACCACTGAGCCAGAACCCTCTAATTTAAACTACAAAAATGCCTAAGAGAAAAACTGTCATTAGGAAAATTAAAGAGCCTACCTTTAATAAATTGAGGAAATTTATTGAAACTAATCTCAAGCGGAAAAAACCTTTCAATTTAGAAAAAGGAAGTAAAATAGCTTTAAAGTATGCAATTAAAACCATAGAAAAGAATAAAGGAAACATAAGAACCCCCAGAGTTATTCCGGTACCAAAATTTGGAGAGGCTGTCCCGTTCCATGTATCATTATTTGCTGGATTTCGGCTCTTGGAGCTATGACGGGAGGTGCTGCCAGAATTATCAAAGCTGTCAATGATGCTAGCAATGCTAAAAAAGATATCGATGAGAAAAACGACATAATTTAAAAATGGAATCAGTTGTTCTTGGTAATGGTTTACACCTTAAGACTTTAGGAAAAAGACTTCGCTTGTATCTAAACCCACACATAAAAAATTTTAGAATCGCTACCTAATCGTGTATTGAATGAGATAGATATACACAGTTTCACAAACAAATATATACCTCATTTTTGGCGAGTCTTCATCCGAGATAATCTACCAAAGGCTAAATATGAGTGCGGAGTTGTTAATCTAGATTCAGAAATAGGACCTGGAACACATTGGAAAGCGTATTATAAAAAAGGCAATCATATTGAATATTTTGATAGTTTTAGCAACTTACAACCTCCTAGAGAAGCAATTAATTATTTAGGCGAACAAATTAAATTTAATTATACTCAGTATCAAAATTATGATTCATTCAACTGTAGTCACTTATGTTTAAATTTCCTTTACGATTCTAATTTTCAATAAATTAATAAAGAAATAAATCGAGCATATCATTCAGTCTGTTATCTAGCACCATCATGGGAATGACACGTACTTTAAGCGGTAGAACTTCTCTTTTATCAACAGAATATTTTCCACTTCTGGGTCTTAGTAAGGATTATGTTTGTGGGTTGATTGATTTTCAAACTTACAATTCCATACCGAATGTTGACGAACATAACAACATGTTCTATATAGTGGAGCATGAAATTGAAATTCCTGTAGGATCGTACGAGATTAAAGATATTGTTAACTATATCAGCGCAGCAATATTATCATTAAATTCAACAATGACTTGTAAAATAAAAGCAAACTTTAATACCATGCTACCTTCTATCGAATCTACCGAACAAATATTTTTAATAAAGAGAGAAGCATTGGAAATTTACTCGGTTTCAGTAAAATTTTCTTTCTCCCGGAAATATTCACGCTTCAGATTTACCTGTGAATATAAATAAGGTTATGATCATAAGGATTGAGAGTAATATAACAATTGGGTCATATTTAAATAATACACATGTATACAATTTACAAGAATTTTCTCCGGAATCTGGATCAGGGTATACGATAACAGAAGTACGGAAAAATATTATCTATTCACCGGTGAATTTTAAACGAATAAGTTCTCTTACATTGAAACTCGTAGACAAAGACGGGGACAGAATAAATGTTAGAGGAGAACGTATTACAGTGCATCTGCATTTAATTCCAAAATCAGAATAATTTTGACATTTAATAATAATTATTATAAAACGAACACTAGAAGTAATTACTCGATTAGTTTTGTCCCGACAGTAAAACCTTTAAGACCAGCGTTAACAGTTGAAAATAGAACTTCTCTTAAAACCTTAGGATTTGAGTTAAAATGAACGATATATTAGATATTTCTCATGGAACTGTCCATGACAATAGTATAACAAAATTCGAATACCATAGTTATTCACCGTTTGTTCAGTCATTTAATCCGCGTGATGAAATAAACATTGCGATACAGAATCAACCCTTGTGTATTTTACCTAGCGAAAGCTATATCTATATTGAAGGTATTCTCACAAAAACTGATAAGACATTTTCTACTTGCTATGGCATATTTATTTGAAGAAATACATTATGAACTCAATGGAATAGAAATTAAAAACAATAAAATTGTTGGCATAACATCAATACTGAAAAATTATATATCTTTAACCAACAATGAAAATAAACGATTAGAAAATGCATTATGTCCAGGAAATGCTGCCATTCCTACATCAGTTGTTTTCAATTTTTGCATACCTCTGAAATCACTGCAGGGTTTCGCTGAAGACTATAGAAAAATTATAACAAACGCAAGGCATGAATTGATTCTAATTCGAGCTTTGACCAATAAGAATATTTATTGGTCTAATTCAAAAGAAAACGAAGAATTACATCTGTCACTTTTTAAAATTCAATGGAGAGTTCCACGCATTAAATTGCCCGCTTCAAGTGAACTAACGCTATTGAAGCAAATGCAATCAAAACCTTTTCAAATTTATTTTCGAAATTAAGAGGTGTATGACCTTGCATAGACAGTTAAAAGTTCAACTCAACTTAAAAAACCAAGCTTTGTAATTCCTGCTCTACAAACCAATAGAAAAAATCAACGTAATAAAGATGCAAGCAAATCTTATCATTGTGATGTAACCAATAGTTACATTTAAACTCCAAATCTTATCCTGGTGGAGATCTAAATCTTTAGTACAAAACAGATCGATATGCTGTTCTCAATAAAATGTATTGTAAGTTTGCAGAATCGTACTATGGTAAACAATCTCAACCGCTGCTATCACGACAAGATTTTAAAGATATTGCTCCTATTACCGTAATTGATTGCTCACGTCAAAATGAAGTAAATAAATCAGGACCTATAGATGTCAAATTGAATTATGAACACCAGATAGAATTCCACATTTCGCTAGTCTATGTTGTTTGATTCTCTATGATCGATTAATTGAATATATTCCCATAACCTGCGAAGTTCAAAAACTTTCATAAAAGCATAAAATCGAATAATTTTCTACTGAAAGAATCAGTATACAGAGTAAATTTGACAGAGATAGTTTTACGAACATCATGAACACATTTATATTTGATTTTGAAAGTTTCGGACATTTAAACCAAAATTTCATTTTGAAAGAAATTGCTGTTTTTCATAATGAACACCATCATCATTTCATTGTTATTCCACCATGTCATAAAGCTTACTGGATATATCAAAACTTTCACGGATTAACCTGGAATGGCGGATTCACAAATTTCTTCGAAGTAAAGAAATTTCTGTACGAAAAAATACAATTTAGAATTGTTTACCTCAAGGGAAAAGAAAAGGCTTGGACAAATACATTGCAATCAAAATGTAGAAGTCATCAAATGTCATCAAAGATATTTACAGCTGCCCCAACTTGAAACAACTCAGGCAAAACTATCCAAATCAGAATAAATGTGAACATCATGGGAAAAATTGCGCTCTTAAAAATTTTTACCTTTTGAATAAAGTCTTATATAGCTTAATTAGAATTTAATATATTTAATAATAAAAACATTTCTTTAACTTTACTATTTGTACATTCGTTTTTATTAAATTTGATTCATGCGAATGAGAACCAACTTTATGGTAAAGTGTTGAGCATGTCTAACATAAATTATAAATTAATTATCGAGGATATCTTTTCAATTCTTAAAAAAAATAAAAAAATAATTCTTGCTGAACACTATGAGGAGTTTTTAAGTCTTATAAGATTCATTTAAAACTTTGAAAATGTCACCTACAGCAACTCTCTTAACGGCTATCATTTTCCTAGCTGTTGCTGGGCTTTAAAAGAATGGACCAACGGACCAGATACATTTACATGCTACATGCTTGAACATAGATTAATAAGAGCAAATAAATTAATGTCTTTGTGGAAAAAACTTAAATAATAAACAAATAAAAAATAAAATGCATTTAAAATAATAAAAATTTATATGTTATATAAAAACACCAATCACATTGTTTTCTTTATCATTTAGTATAAAAATGAGTAAAAGAGAAGTTGCGGAAGAACAACAGAAAGCTTTCCGTACGAATTACCATGAAAGGCGAGTTATCATCAAATGCCTTAATGATTTATGGCAAGCTGATCTTGTAGAAATGCTTCCGTATTCAGATGAGAACAATGAATATCGATATTTATTCACAGTTATTGATCATTTTCAAAATTTGCATGGACTGTTCCGATAAAACAGGTGCAAAAGTCACAACAGCAATGCAATTTATATTCAACACAGGTCGCAGTCAAAACAATCGTCAAACAGATGACGGAAAAGAATCCTTTCAAAACTTGATTCGAAAATATCAAATTAATCATTATTCGAACTTAACTCAACTCAAAGCATCAATTGTTGAACGATTTAACCGACCATTAAAAACATCATGTGGAAAGAATTCAGTTTTAACGGATCATACAAATGGATTGATATGTTCCCAAAGCTAACTGAAACTTATAATAATTCAAAACATCGTACTATAAAAATGAAACCATCTGATGTCAATACTGTAAAAGAAAAACATTTGCTCTCTTCAGTATATCAAAACTATCAATATGTTTGTTAAACTCCTTAATTCTAAGTTGGAGGCTCAGTTAGAATAAAATGGATAACAGAAATTTTAAAAATTACAAACAATTAAACGAACTAACCCGGTTACGTACTTGCTAGAAGACTATCAAAGTCATCCTATAAAAGGTGGATTCTATGAATTAGAGCTACAAATATCCTGATACATTTCTTGTTGAAAAAGTAATGCAAGAGAAAAAAGATAAAATATTTATAAAATGGTTAAGCTTCCCTCCTGAACATAATTCTTGGATAAAATTTATGAATGTATATATACGGTACTCAAAATAACGTTAGTTTTGCGAAAAAACGCTTCCTTCAAAAGATACAGCCCTTCAAAGTTTTTCAATACTTTTCCCAATTCCCACCAATATTTAAAAAAATCATACCGATCCATCCTCAGCATATCACATCTGGGCTCGGAAAATATTGATTCCATTTTAATTTCCACGCGCTTAACTGTGTTTGTGTTTATATCTATAGGTTTCAATACTTGAGTTCATTATTTGACTATTTTAAAAACACATCAAAACTATGTTTATTTTTGCTACACAAAGCGTATCTTATTAGTTTCTGAGGATAATGAAATGTATGATCGTATGTGACCTTGGTATTTAGATTGGAGTGTATAGGATTAGGTTTGAAAGAGAATGGGGCATAACATCACGTCAAGTGATCGTCTTCTTTACCAAAAAAAGCAAAAAATTAAGATTAAAAAGCCACCCAACCTCATGACGCTCGGCAGTGAAACGAATACAAGGAACACTTAATTTGTACGTAGCTCATGCCAATATAGAAATAAATACGTATAACAACTATACTAACACCTCGCCATCCATCAAACGCCATTAAATTCCAAGCGCACTAAAGTCGATGCCCTCTTCTGCGAAATCAATACATCTAACGACACCCATACATAATATACAGATCTATAGCTACCGCGACAAACACAGCAACTGGCAACAGTCTATTTTTTTCTTTAAGAAAACTACTTGATCCATATTATCTAATACCGATCCTCGATGACATTGAAATCAATATATCTGATAACACACATACATAATATACATATCTATAGCTACCGCGACAAACGCAGCAACAGGCAACGGTCTATTTATTTTTCTTTAAGAAGTCCACATGACCCATATTCTCTAATACCGATCCTCAATGATATTGTGCATTTTCATTCAAATGCTCAACACACAATTTATAATTTCAACCCTCAAACACCATCAAATTCCAAGCGCACTAAGTCGATGCCTTCTTCGCCCGGGGCGCCAAATCTCTAAATACACCACTGTTCACAATATATTCGCTGATGTATGCCACATGACCTATTAGAGTTACAGATGTTCTTAGTGATTTGGGGTTAACGTATAGTCTTTGTTTTAATCTTTTTTCTTAAAATGAAGTTACAAAAATATAAGCTGTTTTCTTTAAAGAAGACTGTTTGGGTAGAATATCGTACCGCGCACTAGGTTAACTGACACTTTGTGTATTTTTTGGAAAATGTTGCTATTTTCGTACTTTTGTTATGTAGTGTTTTTGCTGTGTTCTGTTATTGTTTAATTATTGTGTTGTGTTATTGTTGTGATTGCAATGGCTCCAAAATTTTCAAGTGCCGAAAAAAATGCCTTAAGCAACAAAATAAAAAGATAAAAACTTAATTATTCGATATGTAATCACCGAATGTTTTGTACTTTAATTTGTAGTCGTCATAATAAAAGTGTTAGGGATCTTATATTCAGATTCTTATTGACTGCAAGATATCGATAAAAACACTAAAAGGTTAGATCCTTATTAGTTTGAATATTCCTTATTATCTATCGTATGCATTTCGACCTCTTAATATATAATTCATCTTCAGTGAGGTTTTAGAGCCCTCATTTTGAATAGCGAATCGAACTTAAAGCCTAGCGAATTAGATAATTTTGTACTAGGAATCTCGTTTCGCTCAAACAGCACGTTTGTTTGGGGCAAATACTGGTATGGTTTTATGGTATTTTAAAAGGGGTTGCCCCTTTTCTTTTTTTAAGTGATGTCCAAGTAATTTGTATATCTGGTGAATGATGGCTTCAACAACTCCCTAGTATGTGGTCACGTGTTTCCTCGTACACCTACAGAGAGCATTGATCTCCAATCCCAGGATATTGAGATGTCTGTTCTGTTTACAGAGACCTGTTATTACACTTAGTTGGTACTACTTAGGTTAATACAGGATTAGAACAGTTTTTGGTTGTAGTTCCCAAGTAGTAGTTTAGCCTATCTTAACCAGGGCAGTTTTTTTTCCAAATGTTGGATCTCTTGGTCTCCTGTTCGGATATGACTTTGTTTTTCATCACGTTTTCCTTCTTTGCGCAATAGGGCTCTGGTCCCATTAAAGGTGACGTTGCTCCTTTTTTTTGCTAGTGAGCCTGGCTCTTTGTTGCCCTGGATTCCTATATGCCAGGAACCCCATGAAGTGAGACTTTATCGGACATGATGGCAATGTTTTCGTTCCTATAGTTTCTTTCGAAATTACTTTCTGCGCATTTTCCTATTGCGTTAACCTCAGTTTAAAAAATGCTAGTGGAATGCCCCATCGGAACAGAGAGTTTGGTTCTAGGCCCAAAACCTTCTGCACCAGTCCCCTTAGTTATTCTCGTACCACTTAATGGCATTTGCTTTGAGTGTGTAGTTAAAGTTCTCAACTACCCATTCTTTTTTGGAACTTAACTCCGTTCTGAAGTTTTTCTCTTTTTTGATCATACCATCTCTTGGAATGTCCAAGAGGTTTATTCCTGTATACTTGTTGGCACCTAAAATTGTTTTTGTATATAGCTTTGGTTGTACTATAAGTTAAAGCTGAAACAAAAAATTCCAGTTAATAAACAAAATGTGACCGCTACTGGTGGCGGGCCATACTGCCAATTTAATTGTTGCTTGACATTGTTGACTGTGAAAGTCCCAAACCAAAAACATTACTGACGCAGTTTACTTAGTAACCACTTCCAAAAAATCTCAATTTGCAATCCATTTTTGTAAGAGATTCAACTCCATTAAAAAAATCACGAATTGCTAAATGTTCGGTTGAAATGAACGAAAAGTAGTTCAAGTTTGTAGAAAATCTCTTCAGTGATATAGATTGTAGCCGATCTACAGACTGAGAGACTGAATTGCGGGTCCCACTTTGTCGGTGTTTTCCATCATCGGAATGTTAAGTTTAATTAAAAAATCGAGTTCAATTTTTTTTCAAATGCAAAACCTGAAGTAAATCCCAATATTACAGTTGGATAGAACGTGCATATATGGGTAGGTGCTAGCAAACGCCTTAATCTATTTCCTACATATTATTATGCACACATGTGTATATATGCTAGAAAATCTATCCATCATATAAGACAAACCAACTTCATTTGTCAAGATCTAAATATTTACATACATACATACTATGTGCGTATACAATATTTATAGATATCGTCTTGACTTGACCTTGAACAACTTAATTTTGCTTTAAATTAATTGACACATTTGTAGGTACATATCTTACTTGAAAATCTCTTCCGCCTTTTCTGATGCATTTATCGATATACTTACGCTAGAAAATTTGTATACTATGGCTAAGGCAATAGCTTTTTAGAAAAGCAATCCGTTATTTGCTGCCCATGTAGAGATACGTTTAAGCTCTTGATTGATGGTGTACACAGTTTTCAATAAGGCCTAGAGAGCAACTTCTATACATTTGTATATCATCTAAATAGAAATGTTGAGATATTTCAGGGATCATAGAAGCGATTTAATTTATATGCAGAGAGAATAACAGAGGCGCTAAAATAGGACCTTGGCGGACACCCTGAACTATTGGAAGAAATTTAGAAGGAGTATTCCAAGCAAACTGCTTGTTTTCTATTACTCAGAAGAGACTGAAGTAATTTTATTGATTCTGGAGATACATTAAAATGTTGTTGTAGATTATTTGAAAGCAACGGATCTGGTAGTTCAAAGTCAAAGGCTTCAGATAGATCAGAAAGCACTAAAAATTTACATTTTGACAAGGCAAGCTCAGCTCTTATATCCTCAATAACTTTGACAAATGCAGTTGTACAGCTGTGTTGAGCACGAAAACCCGACTGAATTTATGATAGGAGATTATTTCGAGTTATGTAGTCATTTAGTTGTTTTTGCATAATCCGTTCACAAACTTCCGATATATATGGACGAATTGATATTGGCCTAAATTTTTCGCAGAGCGAGTTTTTGGGAATCGGTATTATTTTGGCCTGTTTCCACTTGTGGGAAAATGACTGTACCTGCAGTAAGTACTGTATTCAAAATAGGGGCTTAATATGGTTGTAAACTTTTACCTTTTAAAAGGATAAGATTAACTTCATCAACTCCAACAGCGTTGGATTTGGTGGATAGAAAACTTTCTACGACTTCAATATTACTTACTTACGGTGGCACTACAGTCCGGGGTGGGCCAGGGCCTCAACCAACAAGCATCTTTCAGTTAGTCTGGTTTCTAGCTATCTGCCTCCAGTTTCGCACTCCAAGTTGGTTCCGATCCTCTTCCACTTGCGTGCGCCACCTTTTATGCTGTCCACCTCTACAGCGCTGTCCCAGGGGATTGGATTCAAAGACTTTCCAGGCCGAAGCATTAGTGTCCATTCGCTCTAAATGGCCTAGCCATCTCAGTCGTTGGCTTTTCAATTTTGTGACTAGGTCGGTATCGCTGTACAGTCCGTAAATTTCGATGTTGTATCTTCTTCTCCATTCCCCAACTATACAGACGGGACCAAAAATTACCCAGAGAATCTTCCTCTCAAAACACCCTAACGCATTCTCATCCACCGTTAACAGTGTCCATGTCTCTGCACCATACATCAGGACTGGGATGATGAGCGTTTTATATAACCACAGTTGAGTTGCTCGATAGAGGGCTTTGCTTCTCAAGTGCCTTCTTAGCCCAAAGAAACAGCGCTTGGCAAGAGTAATTCTACGTTTAATCTCAGAACTGGTGTCATTCGCTAAATTTATTGCGGATTTAAGGTATAACAATTCTCTGACTACTTCAAAATTCTAGCTGTCTATAGTCACGTTCTGTCGCAGACGTCGGTGCTGCCTGTCCTTTCTTGTTAACAGCATATATTTTGTTTTGCTTCCGTTCACCGTTAAACACACCTTCTTGGCTTCCTTCGCAATACTCAGGAAAGCACCACTGATATCGCGTCGCCTGACAGCACGCCTCCCTGGCGAAAAACTTTTTTGATATCAAATGTGTCGGTGAGGTCTTTTCCAACTTTAATGGAGCAGCGTGCATTCTCCATCGCCATCCTACAAAAACGGACGAGTTTGATAGGGATGCCAAAACTAGACATTGCTCTTTATAGCTCGTCTCTGTAGATGCTGTCATACACGGCCTTGAAAGCGATGAAAAAGTGGAGATTATCGATTTGAAATTCCTGGGTTTTTACCAAGATCTGCCGTAGTGAGAATATTTGGTCGATGGTGGACTTGCCTGGCCTAAGCCCACACTAATAGGTACATATCACGTTATTGACGATAGGCTTTAAGCGCTCACTAAGTACGGCAGAGGAGATCTTGTAGACGGTATTAAAAAGACTGATGCCTCTGTAGTTGGTGCAGGCCAGAGGATCGCCTTTCTTGAGGATCGGGCAAACAATGCGGAGGTTCCATTCATCGGGCATGCTTTCCTCAGACGAAATTTTGCAGATGAGCTGGTACATACTCCCAACCAATTCATCGCCAGCCGTTTTAAACAACTCGGCCGCAAGACCATCAGCTCCAGCAGCTTTGTTGGACTTAAGTTTAGATATAGCTATCTTTACTTCGTCGAGATCGGGCAGCCGGTATTGCTGCCCTACGCCGTTCAGGTTGAACGGCACAATTTGCATAATAGCGGGATTTGGTTCGTCTTCGCTCTTATACAATTTGCAGAAATAATTTTTCCATATCCTCAGCACCGGCTTCGATTCTACCACGATGTACACCTGATCATTCGTGCAGGCGTCGGTTCGGGACTTGTACCCCTGGGAGGTTCCTTTTACTTTTTGGTAAGACTTCCAAACTTCATTCCTGCTATGGCATCCCTGTATTTCCTCGATCCCGCAATTCCTATGCTCTTTCTTTTTCCTTCCTAGAAGCTTGTGTTTCTCTCTCCTCTTCTGCTCGTTGAGCTCACGAGCTGCTCTGATCCTTCTATGCAGCGCCACTTTCTATGGCTGTTGTTTGGCTGGTGGTACTTGCCGGATTTCTTAATCGAACCAATGGTTTCGCTTTGGTGGTCGTGCCAGGCCAAGCACGTTAGAGGCGGCATCTCTAATGGCTTCCTGGCAATTCTTCCACTGGTCTTCGATACTTGTTGTTGACGGCAAAGGACGATTTAACAGGGCGCGAGAGACTTGATCGAAAAAGGACCTTGTGATTTCCTACGACTGTAGCGGTCCGACGTCAAATTTTTTCACAGTTGTAAAAAAAAACTTGAAAATTCGTTACCTGAAGGAAACAAATTATAGTGCAGATGAAAATGCTATAATGAAAATGATAATGCTCATCTTCACTATAATCTTCATATTCATAGTTCGTCTAATCTTCATTGAAACTCAAGGCTTCTTGTCAATTCTGCCTCAAACGACGAATCCATATCCAAAAAGGCGTTGACCTTGTGGTCGGTAACAGCCACCGTAGTAAATATCGCAGTCTTTGAATTTTCTTTTGCCCGGCCCATCCCGTCGCACTATTTGGGTGGTGGTAATGTCTGCTTTGTAGCAGCTTAGAACCTCCGCTAAATGTTCGGCTGCACGTGGTCTATTGAGAGGCAGAACATTCCACGTGCAAATATGAAGTTCGTTGTCCTTATTTCGTTTGCTGGGTTCGTCAACAGTTAATCCGTCCGTATCCGAGGCTTGTTGTTGCTTCGAAACTTGCTTCACGTGGCCGGGAAGTAACCCCGACGCCACAGCACGATCTCGAACCCGGAGGACCATACCCTTACAGTATAACTCCAAGGGTGGGGAGCCGGATTACTTGTACTATTCGTTGCATCACTGGGCGTCGCCATGTTGACGCTCATCAGTGACTTCCCGCGTCCCAAAACGCCCAACCATGACTTCAATATTACTCACGCTTGAAGAACTAAAATCAGAAAATGTATCACCTAATGGCAAAGGCACACTATCAAGAAACTCATTTTCATTTGAAACTTGATAAACTGGCAAGCAATTTATGTTTGATAGCATTTTACAATTTAGCGCGTTGCCATCAATATTTCTTTGAGAAATTACTCGTTCCTTACCGATCCCAAGTGTTCGAAGATTTCCCCAGAGCTGTCGACCATTAGAACTTACATTTAGGCGGTTTAAAAAAAATTGTTCCTTAGCAGCTCGTATTTCAAGGACAACATTATTTCTCAAGACCTTATACTCTCTATGTAGGCCTTCTACCTGAAATTGTATCCAACGACTATAGGCTTGGTCATGTTTGTTCATAAGATTTTTAATTCTGCTACTAAGCCATGGTCTTGTCAAAGATTTCCTTTTCTTTATTTTTATTTCTAGAGGCACGTGACTGTTAAACAGTATGTATTTTTGTTCAAGAATTTTACTTGGTCATCAGGAGAGGACAAGAAGTAGATATTTTCCCATGAAATCGAGCGACAATGGTTTTGCAGTGCAGGTTTTTTTGAAAGTTAAGATCGTATGTCAAAAAAATTAGATCATGTCTAGAGAATACTCGAGCAGATAATTGATTATAAAAAGAGTACCCTGTCATTCTCACTTACAAAGAAGAGGTCAACTTGATGTCATTGTGAAATGCGTAGGCACAAATGATTTCACACAGTGCAGATCAAAGGAGTTCATATTACTGCCAAAATTATTATCAGCTAATTTTTTGTCAAAATCTCCACAAATTATAATATTTGATGAACTTGTTGCGATGTTCTCAATAAGTTCATAAATTAGTCCTTAATCAATATTACCATTAGGCTATAAATAGTTCCCAAAAGAAGGATGTTTTCCTCTCCAATTATAGTAATAAATACGTCTTCGCATGGAGAATCATCAATTTCAGAATTTTCAAACATATATCTGAACTCATCTATTTTCAGCATCAAACTCTGTGCATTAAAATTGATTACCTTAAAACCTTTAACACGCTGGCTAAGAACTTTAACCATTATACGTAATATACCGTCGCTGGTGCTAGCTATGGTACTCGCGTTCGACTCACTCAACTCTGTAACGACAACGAGTGGCAATACGGCGGGAAACCAACAACATACCCATAATTGATGAGCGTTGTTTATTTTTCGCTGAGGAGCTGGATCCTCATTTGGGTTCTTATCGCTAGTATTTTATTTTCTTGTATAAAATAAAAATGATTTACAACTTAGTCTAAATCTAATTTTCTTGCTCTTGTTTTATTAAATAAAGATTCACAATTGGTAGAGAACGATATTAGTTTTCATCAAAAAAGAATTAGTAGTTTGAAATAAAAAAAAAATTGGTAATGATTATAAAGGTTTGAAATAAAAAAAAAAGATTTGATACTGATTATAAAGGCTTGAAATAAAAAAAAAAACTTTGTAATGATTAATACGAGTAGAATTTGATCCGCTCCAACCGTTCGAACCGACGAGCCCGCAACAAGTGTTTTTGAATTCTCGTCACTCGACACGACGAAACAGAAAAAAATACAACATCGGCACAAATGTGCTCGTGTGTAGTTACTGTTGGTGTTTTTGGGATTAGTGCACGTTTTATACGAGTAGGTTGAAAAAATGTGAATGAAAAAAGGGAGCGCATTGATTGTTGGATATAAAAAAATGGAAATGATGATCGGGGAACTACTCTTATGGGTTTTGTTTCAGTGAAGCAGGCAATGAAATTGGAGAAGTTTAATGAGTTGGTAAAGTGAATGGATTTAAGTAGAGCGATCGTTGATCACGAGGTTGACTACTTTGGAGTTGGATGGAATTTTGTATGTAAAAGAAAATGATGACACGAGGATTTAAGTGGGTCGGATAATGGTCAATCAAAAGGAAATGAAGACTGTAGGATTTGAAGTGGAGTTGAATAGGAAATGGATAGGGTCATGAAGGGGCATGAGAAATGAAAATCGATGAAGAAAATGCGTTGGAGGTTGTGAAGTACGTACTTTATAATACCT
This sequence comes from Philhelius pedissequus, assembly GCA_910595825.1. NCBI lineage: Eukaryota > Metazoa > Arthropoda > Insecta > Diptera > Syrphidae > Philhelius > Philhelius pedissequus. Next base: position 153,499,752 of record OU343160.1, read on the forward strand.
CTGCCATTAAGAATTACTCTTGCACTTTGGAGTGGTGTAAGTTTTGGCTTTGTTGTGAGAAGATTGAATTGGTAGTGAACGAGGTAGATTTGAATGGGCTAGACGAGGTTTTGGTATTGGTTCGGTTTCTACTGATGTTACTGAAGTTGGGTTATTTTTTTATTATGCACAAAGTTCTTTCTCATATTAATAATATAATAATAATATTTATTGAACTGATATATATATACAATTGGCTTTTAATTCTATTTTACATTACTTATATAACATTGATAATTTAATTTGTTTTTGCGATTAAGGGGCTAATATTATACATTGTTTTAATTTTTTTTGTTAAAATTATTAAAAAAATTGTCCTTGAATTTCTTGTACTACTTGCTAAAACCTGTGTGGATAATCTCGGGTTGTTAGAGCCCGGCTGTTTTTTGGTGATATGGGGGTTAATGTGGCATCTAGCCACGGTGGTAGTTTGACGCTGCATTCTCGTAGAATTGAATTGCTTCGTCGTCGTTGATATAAATAAGTCCGTCGTCCAATAGCGCAGTCACATCCAGATATCTTGGTTTGGGGTATCTTTCTCCACTGGTCATACTATTCACTAGGGTGTTTGGGTGATTGATTAGGTTACTCGTCAGTCTTTTGGCAGTACTGATCATGTACTTGTCGAGGGGTGTTATTCCGGACGCCTCGAAAAGTCGTTTGTTGTGAAATACTTTTGTCGTCGCTGGTCAAAGTGGAGTCCCGTGCAGATCCGGAGGATTTTCCTCTCAAACATTCTAAGCCTTCTCATGCTGGTTTTGGATACAGTAAACCATGGAGGAAAACAATATGTGATAATAGGCCTGAGAAGTTGCTTATAAATAAGCAGTTTCGTCTTCTGGCTGAGTCCTTTTCCGCATTAGGGGGTGGATTCGGTTTCGAAATTTGCCTTTTTTTAGGGTAGCTGCCATGGGCGGGTTGAAACGAAACCTCTCTTCGAAATTGATACCCAGATATTTCACAGTTGGTTTGCATCTTAGTTGTGACCTGTCGGGCAGATTGATAATAATACTTCGGCAACTTGTGGCTGACGGCGTGTTCCGATGCCCCGCTGGTCTTTTGCAGCAAACCAGCTCGGATTTGGCTGAGTTGACTTTGATGCCCCATTTTGTGTGGAATTCCCACAGGCATCTCACATGTTCTTCTACTCTTTGGGCTGCAATAACTGTATACATAGATTTAGCATATGTTAGTGAGTCGTCTACATAGAGCAAATTCATAGAATTGTTTGGTTGGGGCTGATCCGATTTGAAAATGTTGTAGAGGTATGGACCTAGCTTCGATCCTTGGGCAACTCCTGCTCTGATGCTTTTGGTTGTTGACTTGCTGTTTTCTATTTGGACAAAGAACGATCTGGAATTCTTTCTCTTATTGCGCATTAGCAAGATTATTATAAATATGGATACGGCAAAAAGCACTAAAAGGAAAAACACCATTCTAGTTTGTATATTCGAATACCGATAGTGAAAATTATCGGTATTCGAATACACAAACTGAGAATTTTGTAGGTTGTCTATATTTTTACTGATAGAATTAAGTTCATCAATTTGATTATGTGTATTAAAAGACTTTGTCGCATAACTGGGAATTTCCCCAAATGTTGGTGGTATTATGTTAAACGAAAGACAAGGATTTGATGAAATAAAGTTAAGATTAGTATTTGTTTTGAAATTTCTTTTGGAGTTTAAGGATTGATATCTAGTATTTGCGATACAGTTTGGTTGGATCTTAAGAATACCAGTTGCATTTATGTTTATATGAGAGTTAAGATTTTGGCATTTAATCATAAGATTTTCCGGATTTGGAGAAACGAAAATCAAAGCATTGGAGTGAAAGAAAATTGGATGATATATTTGCATTAACTGAATATTGCAATTACCGATTTCACTTGGAAGAATGGAAAGCCAATTCAGTTCACAGGCGCTGCTTGAAAATGTGAAAAAGATTGGTTCGTTTCTTTCGCAAAGATTTTTATTTCTTGTAGTGGTTTGCAATTGGTCTAAGTCTTGTTTATTATAGAGAAAATACGATTGTTTTTCTGAGTCTACGATAAGAAAAGCGTTTTCAGGGATTATAATGGCATAAGTATTGTTTTCGATGAGATTTGGTATACTTGTCATTTCATAAACGTTATAATTTTTAGAAGAAGTAAGAACAATTCCAAATACAGAATTAATTAGGTTGTCAATGTAGTAAACATCAGTTTCTAAGAGATTGAAAAGTGTGTCTATATAATGCTCTTGTAGAAGAAGTTGTAAGCGATTTTCTTCGCGTAGGATTAATTGTATTTTGTTAATTTCTTTGGTGAGTTTAGAAGGATCAATAAGATATGAATGAAGTTTTCCATGAACTGCGGAGTAAATGGCGTCCAGGAGGTAATAATTGGTTAAATAGTAATATTCTGATAACGAGTTGAACATCGTTAAATTTCGTTTAGTTGAAGAAAGGATTTATTTATTATGTTGTTACTATTTGAGTGTTTGCTCACTTGATTAATGATTTTATTTGTTTCATCAATTTTTTCTGCTATTTTAACGATTTGGTCGCCTGTAAAGTTTAATTGGTGTATGATATATTTTTATATTGAAATTTGTTTTTGTTTAGTTAGGCTCGGCAAGAAACCGCGTATCAAAGCCTCTAAGTGGCTGCCGGGCAGTAATGATCACTACGGTTGTCTTGTGCGATGTCAAGATGGTGATCAGCTTAGGTCAGGGCGCAGTACTGAGACGTTCCTTTACTTCTCAATAGTTCAACTCTCAGTAATGCGTTTTGACCATAGATACGATGTCCCTAATTTTCAGTGGTGGTGTGAGCGGTTCCGTTATCCGTGCTCATTCGGACACCTTGGCAGGGTCCGTCTTAGACTTGCCTTACCCCGGCATATCGGTTCTGCCATGGCTGTCATTTCCCTTTCTGACTTACTCGTGGGACCAGATTTACTAATTTAAATCCTAACCGGACGATTTTGACATGACCGACTTAGAACGATTGGAGGAGGAAGAACTCTTGGCCTAGAGCCAAGAAAATTTAAGTGCGAACGCCATTGACGTGGTGGCCCCCCACCTCTCAACAACCATAGTGAGTACTAGTCATAGTTGTTAGGGAGGACCTAAGAGTAGCGGTGATAGATGAGCTCTCTGCAAATACCAAAGGCTTGCTGGCAATGTGGAGTTCATAAATTGGTCCTTAATCAATATTACTATTAGGCTATAAATAGTTCCCAAAAGAAGGATTTTTTCCTCTCCAATTAGAGTAATAAATATGTATTCGCATGGAGAATCATCAATTTCAGAATTTTCAAACGTAATATCCCGTCGGTGGTGCTAGCTATGGCACTCGCGTTCGACTCACTCAACTCTGTAACGACAACGAGTGGCAATACGGCGGGAAACCAACAACATACTCATAATTGATGAGCGTTGTTTATTTTTCGCTGAGGAGCTCGATCCTCAGTTGGGTTTTTATCGCTAGTGTTTTATTTTCTTGTACAAAATAAAAATAATTTACAACTTAGTCTAAATCTAATTTTCTTGCTCTTGTTTTATTA